>JAEQBH010004491.1:0-600000 GCA_016808115.1 Tetrastigma voinierianum | reverse complement strand
GATCTAAATACTGAAGAAGGGGCATGAAGAGGAAGAGAGAGATGAATAAAGAATTCCAATTAGGAATGGGGTCAACGCTCTCTCTCTTCAACGTTTCTTCAAAGGCCTTCTACCAGGTAAATCTCCCATTCGCAGTTCTTTTATTTTCTTTTCTTTTCTTCCGTTGTTACCTCCGCTTATCCTCATCATCATCTTCTTCTTCTTCTCAGTTCCAAGGATTCTGATCAAGCTTTGCCTATTAAATCTGGTACCAAGGACTCGCGCGTTTCGCTTTCCGATTTCCTGGACCGACGACTGCACACAACTTCCGTGCTCCCCCAAACCGTTCAGGTATGTTGGGTTTACTCTCTATTTGTTTGTTAGGATATGAAGTGAAAAGCGAAAAATATGTTTCTGAAGGAAAAGCTTTTATGGCTTTTGGGGGATTTTGTTCCCTTTTTCTTTTGTCTTTTTTGGCGCCCAAACGTTGTTTCGTTAGTTCTTTCTACGGTTTTTTTTTGTGGGTTTGCATTTCCTACGTACGAATGAAGAAAAAACTGATGAGATTGATGTTCAATTTATATTTTTTAGTTACATTTTGTAGGCAACCATACAAAGAATTGATATTATTTGTCTTCTAATTGTTGTCAATTAATTCGTTCCTGGATCCAAAACATTATTAACAGGAGAAGCAAAAACCTTTTTTGTCGGCATTAGGCTGCAGCAATGAATGTGGGTCTATACATAGGCACATTGGGGTCAACAAAAGGGGAGAAGATAAAGCAAATTATGCTATTGATAAGCAGGTTTTTAAACAGCTCAAGCATACTAGAAAAGAAAAAGAAGTTTTCGTTGATTCATGCGGCGTTGATAAAATTGGAAGTTTTCACACAGATGCTATGCCAGAATCGAGAAAGAGGAAATGCCCTTCTGTAGGTTTGTCAATCTTTTCTGAATTTTCGCATGCTGTTCTTTCTCTTAAATTTGCTTCCTGTTGTTTGTTCTTACTAAATTATTGGTCTCTTTGTCTAAATTCACATGCCAAATCATTGCAAGCCATTTATTTTTGTAATTTAAATTTTAAAGAAGTATTTGTTGCACTGTTGAGCTCTGCAAGAGTATGGTTGTGAATAGAATGCTGATTGTAGCATTCCCCACATGGTTCTCAACATTAATTTTGACAAAAGCACATATTAGATTGTTTCCCAAAATACTTAATTTTTCAGTAATGTTTTACTAATATTTGATTCTTAAAAGATTTTTCTTTTTCTTTTTATTATTTTTTTGTACTATGATGTGAAAAAGAATAAAACTCAAAGTGATATGGGAGTGTGTTAGAAATCCTAGTGAGAAGTGATTTGTGGAGGATATGCCTCAGGAAGCTAAATGAAAACTGAATATTAGTTTTCTGTTCTTGATATACAGTAGCTAGTTAGATTTTAATTATTAATCTATTAAATTAGTTTGATGGTAATAAAAAAAAGAACATATCAACAATCAACAATTACAAATTGAGACATTGGATATACATGGAAACTACTTACAGATTCCCCCTTGAAACCTCTGTAGATGTCAAACCAATGATCTATTGACCATAGATTACATTCACTAGCTCTGCTAGAGTACATGATTTACCTAATTTATATGCTACCGATGCTTAAGAGTTTCATTGGCTGACATTATACTTCACTTTCCCGCTATAACCCTCCTCCGTGCTTCTTAGTTGATCACTTGAGCTTCATGCTAAGGCTCAGTGGATCAAAGTACATACTCTTGCATTTCTTTCAGGATAAACTTTGAAGTGATTTCTTGAAAGCTCCTTGAGAATTGCGATCTTAAGGAAGGGTGATGGTATATCATTAATTTTCCCAAACCTTTTTTTTTTTTGTTGCTGTTGCTATATTAAATATAGGCACTTATAGGAAAATCTAGGTTTTAGATGGAGTTGTAGTACAAAGAATTTTATATGACAATATTTGAATTTTAAAAATAATTTTTTGGAACAAAATGGTTAGAGTGCTTGAACAACCTTTAGGAGATCACGTAAGCATTCTTGCATGTTCACGTGGCCCCTACCCATCAATCGAGCATTCAACATTCTCATGTTTTCATAATTTATTATTTGCATAAGCATTTTAATTAGCGTCTGAATCTCCTCAAATCACATTTTAGTCTTAACTCCATTCACAATTAAATGTAATTATTACTATCACTCTAACTCGACTTCAAAAATTTTGATTTGTGCATAGCCTTGAAACCCAACTTGACCTTGAGGCTGATAAGCCTTATTGAAATCATGCAATTCCAAATTAATGCATTTTAAAGAAAGATTGCCTCCTTGTAAGATAGTTTTGGTATAAAGCAAAAGATTATAATGAAATTGTCAAAACTCTCAAACTTGAGTTTACTAACCTCAATCAATCTAGTCCTTGCTAAAACACACTTAAGATGCTTTAACAAGTAATTCAATCTCTTCTTTCTTTACAAGAACAACTTGTTTCTCAAAGCACACTTGTATAAGAAATACTCATGAAACACAACTTGTAAGAAAATGCTCAAGAAATACAATTGGTAAGGAGAAACAGTAAGAAAAAATATTCCAAGACTTTTTTTTTCCCCCTAAATGATGAAGACAAGTATGATGTTACTTAGGAAAACAAAAACGTGAATATGCTAGATATCTAAGCAAACATGAAAAAGATGATCAATCACATATAAGATAGAAATCAAACAATCCAAATATAGTAATCATTCATCTAAGTATCTCAAGATATCCACCAAAGTATCCTTATTATCTAAAGTGTATTGCAAAAATCTCCTCATCACTAATAGGTCCCCTCTCATAAGAAAACAAAGAATGTTTACATATACATTTTCTAGAATTGTCGTGGAGGACGATTCCCCCTGGAAAAATATGACCAGGCTGAAATATAATATAGAAGATGGAGGGTGGTTTACTAAAAATCCAAGGGGAAGCTATGGGTTAGGCTTTTGGAAAGACATAAGCAAAGAGTTGAGTCTATTGAAGCATGACTGTTGCTTTTCTCTAGGTGATGGGAGAAGAATTAGATTTTGGGAGGATGTTTGGTGTGGGAAGAACCCTCTAAGTGTGACTTTCCCTTCTCTCTACCTCTTGGCTAAATCGAAAGGAGCTATGACACTTGAGATTTGGGATACTACTAGGGGGGAAGATGCTTGGCATCCAAAATTTGTACGACCTTTTAATGATTGAGAATTGGATACTGTCCAACTCTTCATTGGCACAATCAACAATAAAAAAGTCAATATGCTAGTAAATGATAGTTTAAGCTGGAAGATAGATGGTAATGGAAGTCTTATAGTTAAAGAAAATTTTACACACTTGAAGGGAGGAACTCTCATTCCCGTGTCTACAAAGTGCCGGGAATAGTCAGGTTCCCAAAAGTTGGGTTCTGGCGTGGAAGCCCATGGGGAAAGTATAACTAAAGAACAACTGGCAAAAGAGGGGTTTTCGCTTGCTGGCCGTGTCTCCTGTGAAAAGGAAGAGGAGCTGGAGCATCTTTTGATTCACTACCCTTCTCGATTCTTCGGGGTCGGGTAAAGACTTCATTTCTATTCTCTGGGTTGATCATTTCATCTCGCTTAATGCATTTCCTCCTAGGTTAGAATCTCTTCCCTATTAGAAAGAGCAAGGAATCTAAGGCCGCCACAAGTCTTCTTTTTGGGGGTATTTGAATGAAAGAAATAGGTCACAGGACGCCCAAAACCCTGGGTTCCATTAACCAATCAATAACTCATGGAAACAGCCACCTTGAAAATCAGATACCTAAGCTTTGATACCAAACTGGTATCAAATACCTGTGGATACCGAGTAACTCAATACCACATCATTATGTCCCATTTATCCACATTTAAGTTAAAAATATGTGAAATTACATTTAATATGAAGAGGGAAAGATGGCAGTGATGGGTTTCCTAGCCGCCCTCCCTTTTAAGTATGATTTTGTTAAGGCTCATATTCTGTCCAGCCTTGAGATTTCATCTTTCCATGAAACGTTAAGTAGGATACTCGCATAAAAGACTCTCACCGCTCTCCATCCACAGCGAGTAGTGCCCTTTGTCGCTGGAACATTGGTGAGTTGTAAAGCTAAACAACACAAAATAGTAACCAGAGGTAACTCCAGCGGCCAAGCTCTGAGGAGTCACTTGTTATTACCCGTAAGTCCGACATGCGGGATACGAGATTGTAAGAAGCGATGAGTTGGAATAAGTAGACTGGGCCTGCTCACAAAGCCCACCAATGACATCGACAATAATTTAGTTCACGACAGGTTAATTCAGCCAGGTTCCACTTGTGACGTAAATCAAGTCTTCACCATCGAATTACCTTATCAGGCTGAAGCCAGTAACTCGAATAAATTGGTCTCTTCGTCTCGGAACGGGTCACTGATTTGATGCGCTTATGATCAGCGATGTAAATTTTGCCCATTCTCTACTTTCCAAATACAACCTTCAACTCGCATCACCCGGGCAGATGGATCACAAATACGCTCTTCGCTCGCATAAATTTCTCCCATCTATCTATTCCTTGTCATCCGTCTTAAGTTTATCAAATTTCTCTTTAATTGGCGTTCAGAGCAAATTTACTTATAATTTGCTGTTATTTATTCTTTTTTTATTTGTCTGCTTCAGATCTTACGACAAAATAGATTATTTCGCAGGACATGAAATCAAAGCCTTACATTCTGATACATCGCAGCATCAAGACTTGTCGCTTGTTCTGCAGTTATTATACCATTTCCGAGACACATCACGATCGCCATCCCTCTCTTCCCTCACAAAAAGTCATGGTCCACGCTTCCGAGTTTGTCTTCATTATATTGTGAGTCTTGTCAATTTGCTAAGTATCATCGTCTTCATTCTAGGCCTAGAGTCGATAAACGAGTTAGTGCTCCATTTGAATTAGTAAATTTAGATGTGTGGGGTCTATATTAATCGTGGTACTAATCAGTTTCGGAGCATTTTTACTAATCAAGCTTACTTGTTACTTTTATACTGATGATTGAGAATCGCACTGATATATTTAATGAAAAACCACTATGAGTTATTTTCTCATTTTCGTGCCTTTTGCATTGAGATACACACTTAATTTCATGTTTTTGTTCAAAGTTTGAGAAGTGATAATGCTAAAGAATATGTTTCAGCCATTCATGCTTCAAAATGAAATCCTCCATTAGACCTCCTACGTTGATACTCCTTCTCAGAATGGGGTTACTGAGAGGAAGAATAGACACTTTCTTGAAACTATCAAAGCTCTATTATTTTAAATGCAGCAGCCCCTGAATTCTTGAATGATGTCGTTTCCACCATTTGCTTTTGATTAACTGGCATTTCCTAGCCTCAATCGGGACACTCAGATCACATCCTTTTCCAAATAAACCTTTGTTTCTTATTGAGCCCCGATATTCAAAATTGCTGGTTCGAGATGTTCGCTCAGAGGGTGTCTAAACTCGACCATGTCTGGAAATGTATCTTTCTTGCTATTCTCGTCTCGTAAGGGTAATTAATGTTATCGTCTAACTTGTAGGTTGGTTTCCGCTGATGTCACATTTTGAGACTACCTTTCTTCTCTTCACTAATCTACACTAGTCAAGGGGGATGAAGATGACCTGCTTGTTTATAATCTTGTCTCACCCATTGTCTCTAACCTCCCTGAGCTCTGCCAAACCTCCTATCACTCAGTTCATTTGCAAATACCAAAACCCTAGCTTCGAGTCCCCAATGCACTGCTTGTCATCCATCCACTAATCATGACGATCTCCTTATTGCTCTTTGTAAAGGTAAACGACAGTGTGTCCATTCGATTTCTTCCTTTTGATCTTATAACTATTTGTCTTCCTATTCATGTTCTTTTGTTGCATCTTTGGACTCTATTTCGTTGCCTAACAATTTTCATGAAGCCTTATCTCACCTTGGCTGCGTAAAGGATAGAGAGGAAATGGATGCTTGGAATAAACAATGACAAGGGTACAAGCCACTAAGGTCAAAGAAGTCACTGATGTTGTCGGGTTTTTGCGCTAAGGTTAATCCCGATATTCACTGTTTGATTGAAATACTACCAGGGGCTAAGGGTATGCCTATACCTATGCATGGACTACTCGAAGAATTTCTTCCCTCATATACATACATATGTCTGGTTATCATGGTCACACTTATTATCGATATCTTACCAGTTTGATATTAAGAATGCCTTTCTTCATGGCGACCTTTAGGAGGTGTACATGGAGCAACCTCTAAGGTTTGTTGCTCAGGGGGAGATTGAGAAGGTTTGTCGTCTTCAGAAGTTTTTGTATGTGTTGAGAGAAAAGGAATACATTGATTCTCATTAATTTACAAAAGGAGGAAACATACATATTTATACTTTAGTGTTAGGGAAAAAAGGAAACAAAGTAAGATTCTAATTAGGAGACTAAAGAGAGAAGGAAAAGAATCCTAAATGGATTAGGAGACTAAACCTTAATACTCTTCCTCAAGTTGGAGCATATTAGTCAAAAGCGCCAAGCTTGTCAAATATATACTTATCCTGTGGACCTCTAAGACTTAAGATAAGATATCTCGTCGTCATTAGAGTTGATAAAACTAATAGTCATGCATCTCGATACAATCTTCTCTTTGATAAAGTGGCAATTCACTTCGATGTGCTTGGTCCTCTCATGGAAAACTGGGTTAGATGAAATATGCAAGGTGGCTTGATTATCACATATAGGCTTCATCTGTTCATCCTTCCCAAATCTTAGCTCTTGGAGGAGATGCTTCAACCATATGAGTTCACATGTTGCTAAGACCATAGCTCGATACTTGGCTTCATCACTAGATCTGGCTACTACATCTTGTTTCTTACTTTTTCAAGATATTAAGTTACCTCTAATGAACATGTAATAATACCCCTGATGTGAACGTTCGATCCAGGTGAGCTTCCTTGCCTAGTCCGCACCACCGTAGCCAAATAATCCGTGGCACCTCTGCTCATAATAACACCCTTGACCTCGGTGTTCCTTGACATAACAGAATACGAACCAACATTCCAATGGCTATCATGCTGGCATTGTAGAACCGCTAACTATGCTCACAAGAAACGATGTTTATGTCGAGTGATAAAGAGATAGTTCGCTTAATTTTAATAAGTCGCTAATATCTCCTCAATCTCAGTAAAGCCTCGACTTGGTATAAGTTTGACATTCAGATCCTGGGGAGTGTCTATGGGGCTTATATGCTTCAACATACCAATGTCCTAATATATCCAATGATACTTCTCCGATAAATAACCACTGGGAATTAGATCGAGCCACGCCAATGCTTAGAAAATACTGAGTTTCCACTTTTGTCTAAAAGTGTCAAGAGGTGTTGTTTCAGTTTTGAATACCATCTCGCCTCACCGTCCTGTAATGATACCGTCATCCACATAAACAATCAAGTAAATACATCGGTCTGGCAGTATGAACAGACGATAAAATGGAATGGTCTGCTACGCTCGAATCATGTCAAACTCCTGAACTACTAAGCTAAACCGACTAAACCAAGCCTCGAGAGATCGTCATGCAAACACGGAGTTTGAGGCGCTGCAATCCCGAAGAGGTATCAAACGTCAATATAACACATCGTACGGTGTGACATTTGATATCCACGAGTGTGGTAAAGAACGACAACATCCATAAGCAGCTGTGCTGCACAGTAGCAATTCCAGCCACCAGAGAAAAGTACCATAATACCGAAGAGGCCGGCCGAGTGTTCCTCGCAACTAAATGTGCACTTTGTCAATCACCCGCCATCAGTCCCACTCTTCACCAGAGATAAACCTAATGACAACTAACGAGAGATTTGCCAGGAGGAAGAGCGACAAGCTCCCATGTGCCATTGGAGTAAAGAGCATGCATTTCCTTAACCATTGCTTGTTTCTAGCTCGGATGAGAGAGAGTCTCACTAGTGCTTTTAAGGGTAGAGACAAAAGATAAGGTGGAAACAAAGGCAAAGTAGGGTAAAGATAATGATGAAAGCTAAGAAAATTATAAACATGATGTGGGTTAGAAGTAGAGCAGGTACATTTCTGAATGGTAATAGGTAGATAATCAGACGGTTGTGGAACTGGAGCAGGAGATGACTGCAGCATAGAAGATGTGTCAACAAGAGGCCTTGTAGGAGGATGAGGATGACGAGTATAAACTTGAAGTGGTTGAGTTGTGACATCTGTAGGTGGAGAAGGGAAATCGAGAGATGGTAAGATAAAAGGAATGGATAAGACATCCGAAACGGAAGAACGTGTTGTAGAGGAGGAGGAATCCTCAAAGAAGGTGACATCAGTAGAGATAAAGTAGCGACTTGTGTCGGGAGAATAACAATGATAACCCCTTTGAAGGTGAGAATAACCTAAGAAGGCACACTTTATGGCTTGTCGAGAGCTCATTCCGCGCAGAGTGAGAATACATGAACAACACGTACACAAACTAAACACACGAGGGAGTGCAAAGAGGTTGATTAGTGAAGACGTATCGAGGGATCTGATCATGCAAACAGAGACATAGATTTAATCAAATAACATGCAGCTAAGATAACATCCCCCTAGAAACGCTGAGGAACCCACATGAGGATAGAGGCGAGTTGTCTCAACTAAATGACTGCTCTACGCTTGAGCTACCGCATTATATTGAGGAGTATAAACATAAGATGATCGTGAAGAATCATGAAGACATGTACAGAGAATGATCAGAGAGAAATATTCATTTGCATTATCATTTCTAAAATATGAATATAAGTAAATTGAGTGCGACTTTAATGAAATTTTGAAAATAAAAATAACTTAGCTCAAGTTTCATTAAAAATAACCAAGTACATTTGAGAATAATCGCTATAAAAGTAACAAAGTAACTAAATCCTACAGAGGTGTGACCTAGAAGGCCCCAACATCAATGACAAGCTCGTGCTGAGATCAACCGTGATCTAAATGCTTTTGGGAACAAGACACAGTATGTTTCCACTCTGACATGACCTACACTCAAGCGAAGATAAACTAGAAAAATGAGGAACCAACTTTCGAACTGGAGAGGTCGGATGATCAGACACAGTGGAGGAGGAGAGGAGCTTCGTAAAGTGCTGCAAAGTGGAAACAAAGAGGTGAGCTTCAGAAAGGAAATGTGGACTCGCGCCCTATGCTAATTGTCTTCCCATTTCATTCCCAAGGTTACAAGACTGCTGGCAAAGACATAACGGTGTCACACAGAAATAACTCATCATGAAAATAAGATTAAAAGGAAAATCAAGAAAATAAAACAGAGAATAAGTTTGAAGCACGCCTTTTCCGCGGTTTGAGGGAACCACATGCTGCAATAGTGGGTAAAGGAGACGGAAAGGTAAGAGAAGAAAAAACAATTCTTATTAATAGAGATATGATCGGTACCCAGACGAGGATCTAAGGTGCAAATTTAATGTAAGGCGCGTAGACATTATCGATCCGCAAAACAATGGAAGAAGTATTTTGTTGTTTTCGAGGAGACGGCTGGGTACTCATATTCGCGGAAAAGAATGGACTCCTCAGGTGGGATGAGCTCCTGAGAGGTAATTCAACTCATCGAATGATTAGAAGACTGAGCCAAATGAGTAGTACAAGAGGGTCGCCGTAATCGATAGTGCATCGATCATGTCCAAGCCTATGGACAAGAGTGTGCATTGGAGGACGCCGTCTCTACCTCAATTTGTTACGTCCACTTTGGAATCACTTCGAGAATAAGATCGAAAACCATCACAGTGCCTGCAATCTTAAGATAACTGGAGTGGTAGTGGAGTATATATGGCGAACTAAAAGAGCCTCATCAAAGTTTAAACGAACTCCAAAGGAGTACTTCATTCTCGGAGATGTTCTCAAAACTGCTCAGGTTAATCCGAAGAATGATGATAAAGACTCGATCCATCTTTGACATGGAAGTATTAGTGTAGACTTTTGGCAGCAGAGCAAGTTCATCCTTAAGGACAGACGCTCTGTTTAGTAATGAGATTTGTTTCATTGAAACAACCCTCGACTTAGTTTCATTGTAGATCATCAACCATAATTTCGTGTTTAGTATCCATTACAGTCAGCAAAGCATCAATGCCTTTTTCAGTTATTCATAGTGATTTATGGGTTCTTATAAAGTCCAAAATCTTTTGGAACTATATGGTTTATTTCTTCCATTGACAATCACAGTAGATTATGGTGTGTACCTTCTTGAGAACAAATTCGACGTTGAGCAAACTTAAAGAACTTCTCATCAATTATTAAAAATCAATTGCAGACTCAACTTTGAATATTGTGAAATGATAATGGGAATGATAATTTCAAAACATTTTAAGAAAATTGCCTAAAGTTGCATTGATACATCACAACAAAATGGGGTAGTTGACAGAAAAAAACAAACAATTGCTAAAAGTCGATTGATCTCTTGTGTTTACCATTGATGTTCCAAAATACTTATGGGATGATGTCATTTTTTCAGCCTTATTCCTCATCAATATAATAAATGCCTACTTGAGTATTAGGACATGAAACACCTTGGAAACCTTTTAACCTTTTTATCCATAAAATTGATCAATAATTAACTTGCTACTTTAAATTTTTGCATCGATACATCACAACAAAATGGGGTAGTTGAAAGAAAAAAACAGACAATTGCTAAAAGTTGATTGATCTCTCGTGTTTATCACTGATGTTCCAAAATATTTATGGGATGATGTCATTTTTTCAGCCTTATTCCTCATCAATATAATAAATGCCTACTTGAGTATTAGGACATGAAACACCTTGGAAACCTTTTAACCGTTTTATCCATAAAATTGATCAATAATTAACCTGCTACTTCAAATATTTGGATGCTCTTCCTTTTTACATGTGCTTGCTCACTATTGAGGTAAGTTTCATCTTAGAGTCTCTAAGTACATTTATCTTGGTTACTCTTTGACAAAAAAGGAAGTTTGATTTTAAAGCCTTTAAGCCTTTAAGACAAGAGCTTTAAGGCCAAAATCTTTCCCTCTCCTACTGCTAAATCCCAAGCACTTCTGTCAGCCATAATAATTGTCAACTAATTTTCCAACAAAACCATCCCAACCAAGCCAAAGGACCCTCCCCCCACCAAGGTGTAGCCAAAATCAGAGGAAGCAGTTGAAGAAAGGATCCTACCCCCTTGCATGACTTCTTTTATAATATTAGCCTCAGGTATTTATAGAAACTCTAGCCTTTAGGTTGAATTGTGTTAGAAAACTACTTCTTATGAAACTGAATTTTTTTTGGTAGTTTTAGAAATAATGAATCAAAAAAGTTCCAGAGTGCTTGAAAGTCCTCCAGGGGATCTCTTGAGGGCCTTAGGGAAATTAAGCATTTCCTATTGGTAAGTATTGAACTTGGGTTTTTACCTTTTTCGCAATTTTTTTTTTGCTTGAGCACTCTAGTTAATATTTAAGCTCCTTACATTTATTCCTCACTTGTCTTAAAATTAAATATAAACTGCCACTAATTTGGCTTGCATCTGAAACTTGAAATGTACTTACCTGTGTCTTCATTTGAAAGTCTTCAACTTGATTTAAAGTTGATTTGTCTCATTGTAATTAGGCAGTTTCAGATTATTGTATTTTTTAAGCAAAATTTCCAGCCTAATTATCTTATTTAACAATGACTACTCATGTAGTAGATCCTTTGGTTTTAAGCTTTTGTTGAGTTGAGTTGAAATGACTTGTATAAATAAAGTGATAACTGAAAAGTTGTAACAAGGTCTTCTGAATGGATTTCATTGAGTTCTTTGGATGAGAGGAAGTTGATAAAATCATATTATGGACTAGCTGCCTATATTTTGGTTACTTTTTGCATGGGAGATTAGATGGTGGTATTGCTGCTAGGAAGCATTTGGTAGTTGTTGGAGATGATCCAAAACCCAGGCAAACAGGAAGGCTGGAGAATTTTGTTTGTAACAAGAAACCAAGAATTGTATTTAATCACTGTAAGTAAGCCATGCCAGGTTAAAAAGTATTTTTCCATCAACTTTGGTTTCTAACTTCTTTTATCTTTCTCCATTTTCTTCATCTTAATTCTTAAACCAAAATAAAGAGGAAATTGAGATTCTTCTTCTTTGTGCTCACAGATGCAAATGGAAGTGGCTGGTGGGACTCCAATATGGAAGGTGTTGATAGTGATGAAGTAGGCTGTGATCATGCATGGGAAGGAGTGGGCTCCACTACGCTGGGAGGTCTCGAATGGCATTGATATCTGTTGTGTTATCTTTGCTTTGCTAGCTACAGCTACAGTTACAGCGGTACCCCTTTTTTTTTCCTTTTCTCATGGTAGTCTAAGTGCAAAGACAAGAAAAGTTACCAAAACCTAAAAGATCTATCTATCTAAAACAGTCGAGAACAGAGGTTTACTTTTTATTTATTTTTATATCTTTTTGGAATGAAGAAATGCTTGATTTTCAGTGTGATGTTATGATATGATACTAAATCTCAAAAATACAGAAGCAGAAACACGGAGTTTTAGATTGAAATAATTTGTCAAAACATAAATTACCAAACCAGCACTCGCCAAAGAATACAGAATTATTGCCATGTAATAACAAGAATCGAATCGCCAAATACCACCAGCCCACGATACAACGCTTCTTTAAAATGTCGGTTCACTTTATAACAAACGACAATCACTGTTTGTCGTCGTCAAACATGCACTGAAAATAAAATTTTCAAATCGTTATCGCTTTATTTGAACTTCTTTGATTATTAATCTGTTTACCACCAGATTAAAGCAGATTACGTCAGTTTTATTTTGATTTTCAAACTAATTTTAGAATTTTTTTTTTCAAATAAAGTATTTTGGTCTAGAACTCCAGAAACACAGTCTGGAGAAAAATTTCTAGCCATGCATGGAAATAGATAATTGTGCAATTGTCAAATTTGTATACAGTAGGGGCAGGGCATGCCATTCGGTCATATTATTATTGCCATAGGACAGAACTCACCATTTTTGTGGAAAACTGAATGTTTTATACAATGTTATAGGTGAACAATGGTAGCAATCAAAGTTATTTTATTGGATACCTAGCTAAAAAAAGAAATCTCAAAATCAATCTTAATGGTTTGTAATCTCAAAATCAAATTCTCTGGCCCAAAGGTCCAATTAATGTGTAGGTAGGTGGGTTAACGTGATTAGAGCATCTTTATTTCACAATGCTAAAATAATGATTTCAAAGTTACTGTTTTGACATTGATGATGATTACTCTACCCTTAGGCATTGATCAACTCGTAAAGGTAGAGTTAGTAATAGGGGTTGAGCTTGATGGGTTCTCATTTTATCCCCATTTTTTAGAGAGTTGAGTTGTAAAATTTAAGATTCAATAAAACTTACAAATCGACACGATGGTTTTGACCTATGGTCCATGGGATTTATTTAATGAGCTGATTGACTCGAAGATAAAAATGATATTTGATTCTTTAAATATGAATAATAGTAATAATCTGTAAACAATATATCGAAAAGCAAAACAAGTAAAGGAATATCAAATTTTTAAAAGCTTACTCAATGCATAATCTTATTTTGGTATGTGAAATGATAATATAACATTTGGCATAAACATGTATTTTAGCACATAAGACAGCTTTATGCATTGGAACAACAATAATACTAGAAGTAAAGGCAATATTTGAATAATAGTATGTGCTTTTATTAAACCAAATGATTAGAGGTTGTATATAATGAACTTAGTTGTTAATAATTTTGGGGAGATTGATTTGTTTGAATAAATTTAGGAGTTAGGAAGTTAAGTTACATATTTATTATGTTATAAGCTTCTTCTCTTCCAGAAAGCTCTTCAATTTATACCATGGGAGGAAGCTCATCTTCTTCTTCAAGTCTCAATACTCCCTATTTCTTTCAGTCACTCCATTTCAATTTGGTTGAATTGAATAATAACAATTTCTTTCTTTTTCTTCAAGGAAAGCAAATTTTTTGTGACAAAAATTGGTGTTCGGATTAAACCTCCATCAGTGGAGTTTCTTAGATCAAGCATGAGATAATAAATTAGATGGTATTTGTTAAGATAAAGCCTTAATTAAGATTCAAGAAATATGGAATTAATTGTTCTTCTGATGATATTCCAGGTTCATTTTTATCCATCATTAATTAATATTCATATAAGCCTAACATCTTTGGCATTGTAAATGACTTGGGCACTAGGAGTTGCACTATTTCGGTAATTACAAATGAAATGGGTGATTTTTAATAAAATCAGGCAATCCATTTAAGGTTGTAGCTTGTAGTACACCATCTACTAATTTGAGAGATAGCTAATCATGTGAGGGTTTAGTTGGATTGTGGAGGACTTGCAAAAAGACAAACAAGAATATCAAGACTTGTCAAAACTGGTCAGAATCAAGAACTCATAATCAGAGGCAAGGTCAATCCATGCCATAATAAAAAACACAATGAGTGGCAATGCTAAACCTTTAAGAAATTAAATGTCAATGACACTGTCAATCCACGGAAATGTAAATAAATGTTTCTGAGAGGCTTGTCACCACATAATAAAAGGAATGATGAAAGTGTTATGCCAACTCAAGGAAGTGAAAGGTAGGATAATGGCAAGCTCTAATATTCAGGAATACAAGGGAAGATGGAATAATGACACCTAATATAATCTGCAAACCTCATTAAGGAACTCCTACGGGCAACCGAGAAATAATCCACTATGAGATGAAACTGGTACAAGATATGCTCACAAACCTCTTAGTTCCTTAATACTGGCTCAGGAAGTACTACGCTTTCTTGCCACTCTTCTCGGTGATAACCCCTAATCGCTTCACACCTATCCTTTCAACTTTGAAGCATTGGAAAGAATGATCCCTGAACTCTTTCTAATATCTTGGAATTCCCATTTGATTATGTTCCTCGAAGCCTATTTGTAGGCAAGGGTTTGATCCTTGGATGGATTTCATTGGTTGAAATGGAAACCAATTTCATTGGCCGAAACAACGGTTAATTCTCATCCATACAAATATAGGATATGAGACGTGGTGGCAACGTGGAGAAATCTTTCTCCTAAGGAAAATGTCATACGCGAATTAACCACACTGGGCTCGACCCCACAAATCTCCCCTTCCGCACTCCATGCAACAAAACAAAATGATGGCGGAGTCTTCTCACTCTCAGTGAGTCACGCCCGCGGGCGTTCTCACATCAGGCGGTTTTTTCTTTTTGTAATGACCCTCGCTCACCATCAACAATACTTCATGTGATATTTTATTTGGTCAGCTTGTTCTTCAATAGCCTCTTAATCTAATGATATTCACTTGTGCCTGCTTCTTCGTCTGCATGATACATAGTGTTCTTGTTAGTTTATCTAGACTTTGACTACCCGTGAATGTGCTATGTAGTCTCTCCTCGTTTTAAATCTAGTTTTCAAAGAAACCGCTTATCCATATATTACCTATTTTCCAAATTCTTTAGTAAATGCAATTATACTGCCTGTAGTAGATAGTGAAACACACTTTCAGCTTTGACTCACAGATATATCTCCTCCGCAAATGTAAATAAGTACCTTAAGTAGATTTTCTACACCCGGTTCCAATCCATATCGAATATATGATAACCTTCAAGAGATGTGTGATCCCCCAAAGCTTAAACATACCTTTGAGATGCCTCTGAGATATCTAAAGATCCATTTCACGCTCCCAGCGCGCTTTACTAGATTTGCTAGAATTTGTCATAATCCTAACCGCATGAGATATATCCGACGGTATACACCATAGGCTACATCGATCAATTAAGCTGATATGAGGGCGAACAGACTGATATATCGCTCTTTTTCTTTCTCCCATGATGGACAGAGTCTCTTACTCAAATTTTGGAATGTTAGTGTGTGGAACCGGCTTTGAATTTTTCATATTGAACCTTTCTAGCATTCGTTCAATATATCTTTCCTGTGACAACCACAATTTGTCTGCCCAAATCCTTCATGTCAAACATCTCTGACAAATCCATTTTTAGCTTTTGGATCATATCGGCATCTTGACCCACAATTATCATATCATCAACATATAACAGAGAATGGATAAATGCATTTCATTAAATCTCCAACATAAACACAAGGATCTCGCAAATGTCCTTTTATACTCGACTCATCATGAGTTATGTCACTGAGTAACATTGTTGTGGTGCCTGTTTAAGTTCTTATAGACTTTTCTTTAACGTGCGGACCATGTTCTCCTTCCCTTTCACTTTGAAGCCTTTTGGTTGCTCCATAAGGATCTCTTCATCAAGATCACCATGCAGAAATGCAGTCTTAACATTGAGTTGCTCCAATTCAAGATTCATACTGGCTGCTAATCCTAGTATAACTCGAATCGAACACATTTCAGCAAATGTGTGAAAAGGATTTCATCAAAGTCATCACCTTGCTTTTTTGAATCTAAACTTTTCACCACTAAGACGGCCTCAGATTTCAAATGTACCTTCCTCATCTATTATTCTCAGCCAAATAACCATTTATTCTTGAGTGCTTTTCTCCTTTTTAGCAGTTCTATCAACTCGTAGGTATCATTTTTCCATAAGGAATTCATCTCTTCTTGCATGACTTTTATCCAACAGTTTTTATCTTTATGAGACTGTATTTCTTGGAAGCTTTCAAGCACCCCTTCATCAACAATTAGAATATACTTTGCACTTGGATGCCTTGTAGATGGTTGACGTTCTCTGGTTGACCGTCTCAACTAAGGTCCTTCTTCTAGTGGAGGGATTTTGCTCTCCCCGATTAACACTCCTCAGACAATATCACCACGCCTTTTTTCCTCCTCGATGACCGGGTTTTTCAAGTTCCGCTTCTTGCTGCGATTCGCATCTCGCTTCCAAGAAGTGACACTTTCTTATAAAGTTTGTTTAGGAGTCAGATTTGCAACGCCTTCATATGTGAGTTTTGCATCACTCACATTTTTCTCCATATCTTCAATGGTTTTGTGTTCATGAAACACGACGTCTTTGCTTCTGATTGTCTTTTGCTTCTCTGAATCCCATATCTTGTAGCTGAACTCCTCATCTCCATATCCGATGAAGATGCACCGGTCATGATCGCTTTCTTTGATTCGTCTTCCTTTGGTAGCAGCGCAACGTTTTGCATCCAAACACCTTCAAGTGAGTATGTAACATTTTTCATCCAAATTTTCGAGAATATCAAAGTCCAAGGAATCCCATGGCGATCCGTTGGATCAGTAGACTTAGTGTTAATGTACTTTTCACCCCAAAATGACTTAGGAAGTTTAGCCAATTTTAGCATGCATCAGACTTTTTCCACAATGGTTCGATTCATCCTCTCTACAATACCGCTGTGTCAGCGCACTAGGAACCGTCTTCTCGTGCATGATTCCATGCTTGGAGCAATATTCTTTGAACTCCTTGGAGATGTATTCTCCACCATTATCGGTTCGAAGTCGTTTTAGAGGATTTCTTGTCTCTCTTTCCACCATGGCATGGAATTTATGAAAATATTGGAATACATGACTTTTTGTATGCAACAGGCATACCCATATATTTAGTGAAGCATCGTCAATGAAAGTAACAAATGAGCTGAGCACAATTTTGTAATCCACCCCATGGCCATTCAAGAATAATATAATAATTCCAATTTCTCCAATTTTCGAGTGGAGTTCTTTTGGAATGATACTCTGTATTGCTTTCCAAATAAGCAAAAATCACAAGGGTTTGATGATTTGCCTTTGGCCATAGGAATGAGGGATTGTTTGGCTAAAAGTTGTAACCCCTTCTCTCTCATATGTGCTAGCCGCTTGTGCCACAAATATGGAGAGGTATCATTATTTAACTCGTATTTAGTCAGTTTTCCACACACTTTGTTTGTGGTTCTGGTACAACGAACAACATAATGTACTTCATGCCACACCACTGAATGACTTTCGCGAGCTCCAATTGCCACTATTGATAAAGTGGTTGTATCCATCCTTGTCCAACATATGCACATAAATTAGGTTTAGATGCAAGTTTGGAACGTGTCGCACATCTTTCAACGTTAATGTGCACCCCATACTTGTTTGTATGTAGATGTCACCAATCCCCGCGATTTGGGAAATACTTTTGTTTCCCATTTTCACCGTGCCCAAGTCTCCTACTTTATATGTTGAGAAATATTTCCTTTTAGGGACGCAATCGTATGATGTTGCCGAGTCCATTACCCACTCGACATCTTGTTTTGCTACATGACAACAATCTTCTTGATTGTAAAGTAAGCCCACCCTATCGCACTCGGTACTATTGTAGCGTTAGTATTTTCGTCGCCTTCCCTGCTTCTGCTCTTGTCTCCTCCTTGCTCGTGATCTTGGGCTGCTCTTTCATGTGACCTATTTTGCCACAATGATAACACTTTATTGTCCCTTTAGACTTGGATTTGCCTCTTGACTTGTTATGCCCAAATGGTCATCTGCTTTTGCTTCGACCCCTATTCTCCGTGACAAGGACATGTGTATCATTGCCTAAAAAGTCCTTCATTTGAATTTCTTCATTGAATAGGCTATTTCTAACCATAGCTAACGTGACTTTTCCTTATGGGGCTAAACTTCCTAAAGACACCACCAAAGTGTTCCATCTAACCGGCCCTGGTAATGTTTCAGTAGCAGCATGCTTGAGTCTCATCAACAAGGAGAGATTTACAATGATAATCAGGCGACACCCTTCAAAATCATTCGGGATGCTTAGCAATTAGTCGATCTTCCTCGGAGCTTCAAATTCATTAGTTTTCGTGATCAAGAAAATCTTTGCCAGCACTTTGTCTCGTGATATACTTTCCAAGTCTTCCACTAGTGTGGATTTGTTTATTTGGCAACATGGTTGTAGAGGCTGATGTCCACCCACTGGTAAATGACACCCAATGTTTTCTTTTTCAACTTCTTTCAATCAGCATCTAACATGTCACTTGACTTGGCATTATATAAATCCTTACAATTGAGGAGATTCTCCATCATGGACTTCCATAATGAATAATTTGTTGCTGTCAATTTAATCATGGGACTCGAATAACTTTTGACTATGATTCCACCTGCAAACTCAACCACGCCCACTACTACTGTCAGGGGATTGTGGAGTGACCAGAACATGGCAAGAAGTAATATTCGCGTGACTTTACAATCCACCAGAATTGGTAGCAACAATTTGTAGGCAAGACCAATCCACAAAATAAAACAACAATTGGGTGGCAATGCCAAACCTTCAAGAAATTAAACAACAGTTGGGTGGCTGTGCCAATCCACGGAAATGTAAATAAGCAGTTTGAGAGGCTGAGTCAATCCACATAATAAAAGCAATAGATGGCTGGCTATGCCAACCTTCGGGAAGTGACAGTATAGATGGATGACTAAGCCAATATTTAGAGAATAAGAAGGGAAGATAATAATGACACTCGATATAATGCGGTAAAACCCTTAGAATGAGGGAAACCTCCACGGGGCAAATCCGAGAAAATAATCCATTATAAGATGAAACTGGTACAAGATGTCATACACCTAAGATATGCTCACAATCCTCTCAGTTTTATCTCTCAGTACTTTCTCTGTGAAAAACTATGTTTCTTGCCACTCTCCCCGGTGTGATAACCCCCATCGTTTCACACCTATCCTTTCAACTCTCAAAGGATTAGAAGAAGAGACTTTAAAACTCTTTGATATCTGAATCTCCCATTTGATTATGTTCTAAGCCAATTTATAGGTGTTTGATCCTAATGGATTTCATTGGCAGAATGGAAACCAATTTCATTGTCAAACAATGTGGCAAATTCTCATCCATACGAATATAGGATATGAGACGTGGTGGCAACGTGGAGAAATCTTTTCTCCTATGAAAAGGCTCACTAAGCAGTAACAACCATTAACGGGTCGACCCGCAAACATTGCCTTCTAGTGACTAGTGATCAACAACAGATCACAACATAAGGTTATTGAGTTGTCATGATTTCACCAAGTTGTTGTAGTAATGTATTATTTATTGTCTCTCAATTTTAAAATAAATATGTTAACCATAGTTTTTGGTACGCAGCAGCGAACAAAGTACCGGTTTTTCGCCGATATTTCGCCGAAAATCGGGTTTTCGGCCGGCACCGTAGAAGAAAAATCAAATGGAAAATCAACCCAGAAAATCGGGAAAATTAGAAACCGCGATTTTTTCGCCGAAAAATCGGAAAACCGATTTTTTCCACCGGTAATCGATCGTGGAGCACGTTCGCTTGTGCAGGAATTTCTGAAAAAATATCGGCAAATATTTCAGAAAATATCTATGAAAATATCCAGAAATATATGTAAATACTTCCAGAATCACTATTTTGACTCCAAAAAATTATATAAATACCCATAAAATTATACAATCTCTTTACAAACTTATCCATACACATCCAAGCTCCATTTAACTTTCAAATTATTTTTTCTTTATGATTTATCTCAATATTTTGAAGATCTTACGTGAATATTATCTTCATCAAGATGGGACCCTTCATCAAATAATGTAATGGAGCTTCATCGGTCTTCATTTTGGTTTTAAATTACTATTGTAATGTAAATACAAATTATAAATTAATATTATTTTCACAGTTTATATTTGCTTATTTATGTCTTTATAAAGTTCAACAAAGATTTTCAAAGAATTTCAAGATTTTATTAATTTTCGCTTTTACCGATATTTCTCTTTGTCAAAAACATCCATCGATATTTACCGATACTTCCGAGATATCCAAACTGTGAAAATCTATATATCCGTAATTCTACCAGATATTTTGTTCCTTACAAAATTCATACAATCTTTATAAACTCATCCATACACATCCAAGCTCCATTTAACTCTCAAATTATTTTTCGTGATTTATCTCAATATTTGAAGATCTTACAGAAGACACTTTCATCAAAATGGGACCCCTTCACCAACAATGTAATGAGCCACATCGGTCTTCATTTTGGCTTTAAAACGCTATTGTAATGCAATTTCTTGATAAATTGTAGATAATGAACATTATTTTAATATGTATATTTGCTTATATTTATACCTTTATAAAGTTCAACAAAGTACGTTGAATTTCATGTTATTTTTATTAATTTTCGTTTACCGATATTTTTGTCACAAACATCTCAACTATGATTTAATCGATATTTGATAGGTCCTAATTATCGATATTTTGTCTTATTAAATCATACAATCTCTTTATAAACCCATCCACACAATAATCCAAGCTCCATTTAATCTTTAAATTATTTTTCGATTTATCTCAATATTTTCGAAGGATTCATTACGACATCTTCAACAAGATGGGACCCTTTATCAAATAATGAATGAAACACACTGGCTTCATTTCGCTGAAACATTATTATCAATTTTCATAAATTAGTAATGAATATTTAAACAAGTGTGAAGATTTGGTTTATTTATGTCTTTATAAAGTTCAACAAAGTATTTCTGCTGAATTTCAAAGTATTTTTGCCATTTCTTATCGATATTGGCTAAAATATCCATCTGATATTATCTATATTCATATGATCTCAAACTAAACACTGATATATCCGTAATTTCACCCATTATTCTTTGAATAAGGTTTTTCTGAGTGAGTGAAATGTGATCCCATGCAATACATTTATTTTATGAATATGATTCAAAATCTAATTAAATTAATAAAAATTTAATATCTAATAGATTAAAAATAAACATGAGCACCACAAAAAAAAAAAAAGTAAAAAGAAAAAGAAAAGATACATCAAAAAGAAATAAATTATGTACCTCACTATATAATTAAACGTTATAAAAGGTTTAGAAAGAAAGTTAATTTCACAATAATGCATTTTCAATAAGACACAAAGTTTTGATTAGTGAGATTGTCAGTCAAGAGGTCACGCTCAGCCTAGATACACTTTCAACGTGTGCCGTTTTACAACTATCAAGTTAATAATAACTTTAACTTAGTATGGAGATCCAAAGGTTGACATCTCATGATTTAGATTCACACACAGAAGCTCATAAATATATCTTGGTTAAAACACTATGACATCTCATGAATCTTAATAATAATGTCATCTAGGATGATACTAAATATGTATAATCATTAAAAACAAAATACTACAACGTAATATTCAAAATATATATATAAAAAAAAGATGTATAATCATTAAACCTATTGAGCAGAATTTCTTTCAATGGTCTTAACATATGCTTTCTAATGCTAGTTATATTAAAGGCATATAGTTTTCACTTTGTTTAATTGCGAACAGCCAATTCATATGGAGACTATATTACAAACTAGAACACTTGATGTCTCATTATAATCGCCATAACAAATATATGCTTTTGCTATAATTTAATTTATGGCTAGAAAAGAGTTTTGTGGTAACACATTCTTTTGATCGTAAAATTTTTTTACATGACAATCTTGTTGTTGTTGGGAAGTCTCGTGGAATCTTCTCTCGAAGACCATACGATATTGTCTTCGTAACAGCTCTAAGAGCTGGTTTTGTCTTCTTTCTTCTAAAATGCCTCAGATAACAACGTCGTTGTCCTTATTTATCAACTCAAGGCGTCTAATCTCTGACCTCATTTTAATTTCTGATACCATCCACAATCCTCCCAAACAACGATATTGAGCTTCCCTCCTCAAATCAGGATTTTCTTTGTCTTCATTGCGTTTGGGTACACGCCTTACATGAAACACCACTTGCCAGGAGCTCACCAAACTATTTTGTTTGACATTCACTTACACGGTTAAGCCTGAACCTGGCTCTTATATAACTTGTTGGGAAGGTTCATGGACCCTTTCCTTCACATTGGTATGATATTGCTCACTATGGGCTTAAGACCCTCTTAGTTTTGTTTTTATCCCTTAAAAAGCTTTATACAAATTAGATGTTGTCTATGTTTATCAACTCATAAGCTTTCCCATTTTTAACCGATATGAAACTTTAGGCACACATCCAACATATATATATAGATGCCCTTAAGCAATTATTTTTAGTCATATTACAATAAAATAAATAATTTTTTTCACAAAATAAAATTTATGGTAGCATGTTACTTCTTACTACAAAAATAAAGTTTGTGGCAGTACGTTATTTCCCATCACATAATAAAAATTGTGGCGACACATCTTTTCTCATGAAAATGATCATGATAAAAGGTTACCTCTTTGTCATAGAAAAAAAAAGAAGAAAAAAGTAAAAAATTTCATGGTGAAGATGACCCTTTTTTACCTTTAATTAATCTTCTCTATTTCTATTTTAAATATATTTTTTCTAATCAATTCAACAAGTAACATTACGAATGAAATTTTGCTCAAGCTTGAATTTCTAAACGATAGAAACCTTTATATAGGTAAAGTATGAGTATATGCTCTTATAATCATTCACTTGTCAAAAACATGAACTAAACATTTGGTATATCTGTGATGCCTTGAATCCCGAGACCTGCACCACCGTGGCCAACCCGCAATACCTTATGTCTATATCATGAGGCCTATACATGAGCAAAAATGACCACATTGGGTCTACATCCACACTCACAAAAAATGTATTTTATACAAAAAGGAGTTAATTTATTAATAATCCAACCATGAATTTTTTACCCATCATACAAAATACACAGCGCGCCAGCAATCTCATTTCTTCGTCTCTAAGATCTCTTGATGCTTCTCATCCTAGGGTGAACCTTTGTGATCCGAAATAATCTCCTTCTCCTCAAGGTGCTTAACAATGCCCAAGAGGGTGGAATTATCCCACATGGGTTACTCATCATCTAAGGCGTTACTGTAATATGAATCCAAAACACATTCATAAAACACGCAGTCCCACTGAACGTTAGTAATGATATGATGAGAATGTGAGACCACCCGCTCCCATGTCTCGAGTCTCTCATTGACTCCCCTTACTCATGCCTGCTTAAGAGTGAGAAAACATCATTTCAAAACAAAAGGTTTCGCCTTAAGATACTATCTAGCTTCGTGGAAAATCCATCGATAACCCTCCGAGAATTGTTGGCATTCTCCATCACTATGGTCCGCCCGTATTGAACCGTTGACAACTCTCCAAGGCAATTCCTTCGAAAAATTCTCTTGAAATTCTTTCACAACCACATTTTTCTATTTTTCTTCTTTCAGCATGACTCTACATCTATCGTTTCAGGCCATTTCGACGCATAAATGCATTATGCTTTTCCAAACAACACATGCCAATATATCTCAAATCATGCATATATTAACAAATTCATATATTTTAATCATGTTATTCAGTTCATAACAATAACACTCAAAATTAGTCATAGCTAATAACAATTCAATTCCAATGGCTCACACACACAATTATATTTTATATAATTCAAACATCATGTTAACATTAAATGTATGCATTAACAATTTACTGGGTACATTACCCTGCTTATTCACTTAAGCAATATTTTGCAAACAACACACGACAATTTAAATTAACTATCAACCCAAGAGCACATCTAAAACAAGTATGGGCTGTCCGAACTCCTGGGCTTGATTTTGCCCACTGAGGACCGAACTGCCCGCTATTTTTACTAAACACTCCAATCACAATTTAATAATAATGGCATGACCAATAATGTCTGTATGTTCTTCTGATTGGTCTTTAATGGCCCCAAATTTCAAAGATTTCAATCCCAAGTTTTGGGACTGATCATACGGCCACTCACGACCTCATATCAACCAAGCCATTAACAAGGCTTTTAAACCGAAAATAAACCGAGTAGGAAAAAACCCCTACCTTTCGGAGTTTGTCAAAACTCCCCAAAACCGCGCCCACGCCAGAGTCTTTACCACAGAGCAACTTTTACCTCTCATTAACTTAACCGACGATTCGAACGTCTAAACGAGAGAAGGATTTTCTCTCTCTAAAATCTTTCTCTTCCCTCCACTGCCGGATTTCAAGCCAAAATGGAGAAGTGTTCTTTTTTCTTTCACTGATCTCTCTTTCGTCTCCCTTACTTGCCACTCGTCAAATTCTCATCATTTTATTTCTCCATTTCCTTATCCACTTCATCCACCCCACTGCGGATTTCCATCAAATTAGGATATGCCATGTCCATGGGCCCCACACTGCTTCCTACGCTGACTAATTCTACACTCGACATCGCAAGACATCATGAGCCACTCAAAATGCTACAAGTTGCTTCGCATTACACTCGTCATTCAAAACAGAATCTTCACCGCCTCGAAATTCGACGCAGAATATTCGCAAAGACTATTCCAGCGCGTAGTTTCGTTTACATCCATCTAAAAATTCCATATTTTCGACCGAAACGACTATTTACCTTTTTTAAAATTGTGATTTTCTCAGCTGCTTTCATAAATATCAATCATCAATAGAAAATTATGGTATGATTTATTATTTTGATTCTATTTAAAAAAAAGGGAAATTAAAGGTATGTTAATTCATTTAAAAATAATCCCTAAATAGATTTAAAAATAGAGACACATTTTCTTCCTAAAAAGATTCCTCTAACTGATTTAAAAAAAAAAGAAAAAAAAGAAGGATTTTAAGCCTAGATCCTTAATGAAATTGGCACAAAGCCGTGTTCAAGTTTCCTGGTGGAGTTCAACCAGTGGACGCTTCTATTCTCTGTCCGGAAATGAAGACACATACACAGTTCACACTCAAAATGTCAAAAACAAAAAAAACAAAAAACAAAAAAAAAACTAGAGAAAGAGAAAATGGAATGTAACGACGTAGGGATTTATATGTAAACATAGTATCTATTTAGATATGCTTGAATGACTCCTTTTCTCATAACGAGAATGTATATAACCCTATTCCGATTTGGTCTGATATGGAATGAACTTATAATCATAGAATCAACCCGATCATCAGATTATAGATTATAAGTTCATGAATGAATCTCTTCATGCTTTTCTGCTTTTCAAAATTCGTTGAGAATCCTCTCGTTAAAACTTATAAATAGAAAAAAAAAGAAAAAGAAGAGAAAATCATTCTCATTAATATATTGTTTGAAATATCCTTGAATAATTTGAGCTTTTTATTTCCTCCTTAAACTAAATTGCTGAAAATCTTCAATAATATTCAGTTGCATGAAATGAAACTCACAAAACAAATAATAACACAAGGGCATGATTAAAAAAGCTTTATAGATTCCAATACGGTGAGTTCAGCCAAACCAATCAACTACTCTCATTTTATGGATTTCAAAAGAATACAAGGCCATTGCGAAATGAAAAGATCCCTACACTCTAATTGGTTCCATTGCTATGGGGGGCCAACAACACAAGGGTTGGTTTGTGATTGATGAATATTTGAATGTATTCTAAAATGAGAGGGCTGTTTTCAAAATCGTTTTATTTTCAATTAGCTAACAAAAGGGAGTTTTAGGCCAAAATACTTTATTTTTTCAAAAAAAAATTTGGGGACCAATGGAAACTAAATTAAATTTAACGTAGAAGGCAGAATGCCATTGTTGAATGAACTACGCACTACAATCAAACGCTCAAGAAACAAAGCAAAGAATTGAAAATTTGCCTTATTTACCACAACACATGCGATACTGACAATTCTAATTATCGTCATTCATTACAACGCCTATTTACACACTACTTAACATAATTTATTTGTGTCAAATTAATTTAATAGTTTTTTTTAAAATAAATTATTTCAGTCTAAAACTCAACAAAAAAGACATTTTAGAAAGAATATGCGTCTCCCACGAGAATAGTACCTACCATTCTTTATAAACTCGATTTTTTTTTTATCTTGAAATGCATCATAGCATAATTTTCCCAATCATCCATTCATCTATCTCTACATGATTAATTCTATCTTGAAATGGAACAAAATTGAGCATCCACATATTTTCCAAAAAAAAAGTCCACTTTATTATCGGTCCTTTTATGAGTATGAATTCATATTTATATATCTTTATAAATAACATCATCCATCACTATCTTAGAAAAGTAAGAAGAAAAAATGGTGAAGAGACAACCTAACAACAATTTCCAATCTCCTCTAGAATCTGTTACATCCACATGATCATCCATCACTATCTTTACAAAAAACGTAAGAAGAAAAAATGGTGCAGAGACAACCTAACTCTCTCTGGCTGGCAGTGGGCACCGTCCTGTAATAATGTACTTCAAAGTACGGCTAGTTTTTACGTGTGCTAGCTGCGACGTCGACATTTCAGCCACCCAACCAATTCAACACAAAATCTCCAGGCTTGTCCATGTGGGATATATATATATATATATATATATATATATATATATATATATGACTTAATCAATAGCTTATAAATTTATCAATCAAATCATTATACATAGATATGTCTACCATTAACCTTGTAGTTATTCTATTTACACCCCATCCATTTCCCTCTACACCCCACAGACAAAGGAAACTTAACACACATGCTGACAGTAAATCATTTTGCATAGACTGGCTTTTAACTTAATGAGAGACAGATGAAACGTTTTCACATCTTGATGCTAGCTATGTAAGAATTAACTCATTTGTGTATCTAAACATAAAGTATCTACAGCCAACATCATTGATAATCTATTCGGGAATAAAAATCTGATTTTTTCATAACCGACGATTCAGAAAATCTGTTTGGCCACATAAAGTTAATTTCGACAAATAAAGTCCTGTTAAAAAAAATCGCGATTTTTCTCCGGCTCCAAAAAATATCAAAATTGTTTCGATGGCTGACTCCACCAAAATGCCCGAAGCGCACCCTTCAAATACTAAACATTGGACACTATTATATGCTTAAATCTTTTTTTATATTCTCTATTATTTATTTATTCATAATCCCTTTATAATATTTTATTTTATTTTTATTTACATTATAACTTATAATATTTTAAACTAAATATTAATTTGAAAAGGAAAAATAAAATAATATCATTTAAATTTAAATTATAATATATAATATTTTGAATTTCCTTATTATCTACATAATATTTATAATAAAAACAAAAACAAATAAATAATATCTTTTAATATAATAATATTTAATAATATATTAAATATAACATATTTAATTTAATAATTACTTAACCATTTGATTTTAATTTTACCTTAATTAAGATATGAATCATTTTTCATCATCTATATAATTAAATATGAAAATTTTAATCAAACTGATATTTTTTACAAAATATCCATCGATATTTTACCGAGATTAAGTATTTTCGTGAAAATCTAATTATCGATATATCCACATCGATATTTCGATCCGAATCTATCTGTTAACGACGCACGGAAATAAATGACACTATCATTGATATTGATTTCTTTTATGTCGATGCTGGGATTTGATACAAAGGTTTAAAGAGAATGAATTTTGAATATGTCCTTTTGGGAGTCAAAGGTTAATTAGTCGTTGATTGTCAATTTCATGGATGGCTACACACTTTGGGAGAGAAATATAACATATAAATATTTATGGCTCACTCGTTGATGAGAAAGAAAAAGAACCCTTCCAAAGTCAATGTGTCTTCATTGCTGGCTAATTGAACTTTCAGAATTTAACATCATCTTTCTCGAAAGAATAATCACCGTTTCCAAATTAGGCATAACTCTAATCGAGGTAGCAAAGCTCCATCAACTCCACTCTATGTACACGTTTTAGGGCCAAACATAAAATTGTTTTTCTCGCTAAGGTATTTGCCAATTACAATAGATTTTCGGTGGTAATCATAATTATGTAATCATAGTCCTTAAACAATTTTAACCATCGACATTGCCTTCAAGTTCCGCTTCTGAAAGTTAATGCATACTTAAGACTCTTATGATCCTGTAGCATTCTACATTTTTCAATTACATGCAATGTCGCCATATTTTCTGCATAACACTACCGCTTAATAACTCCGCATCATGTGTGGGATAATTTTGCTCATGTTTCATCCGCCTAATGGTATGCACTACTTTTTCCATCTTGCATCAATACATACATCCAAGCCTATCTTCAAGCATTACTTATACAAAGCATATTCTCTACTGTGAAGTAAATGAAATAACACTAGTGCTTCAACCAAAAGATTTTCTTTTTAACTAATAAAACTGATCACATTTGTCATTCCAAACAAACTTACCCTTCCGCAGTAACTTAGTAAGAGATGCAATGATGGAGAACTTTTACGAACCGGTCGATAATAATTTCTGCAAACCCAAGAAACTTCACCTCCAAGCATTTCCTCGGCGCTTACTTCAATCATAATCGCGACCTTAGAATAACTATACTTCTACAACATAATATGGTTTAGGAATGACTTCCTTAAGCCAAAACAACATTTATTTAACTTTGCAAACAACTTTTCTTTCTCAGACTGTGAACACTATCCT
This sequence comes from Tetrastigma voinierianum, assembly GCA_016808115.1. NCBI lineage: Eukaryota > Viridiplantae > Streptophyta > Magnoliopsida > Vitales > Vitaceae > Tetrastigma > Tetrastigma voinierianum. The sequence goes on along the minus strand of JAEQBH010004491.1, from coordinate 570,647 downwards.
CAATGTCGCTCATGTTCTTTGCATCCTTGTGAATACACCTGAGATGTCATCTATGAATACCACTACAAACTCCATCCAAATAAGGGTGGAATAATTCTATTCATCAAGTCCATGAATGCGGTCGGCAGATTATTAACCTTAAATGTGGCATTAATAAAACCAGCAATGACCATATCGGGTTCTAAAGGTTGTTTTCGGGACATCAACATCTTTCACTCGAAGTTGATAATATTCCAATCGCAAGTCTATCTTAGAAAAGACACTTGCTTCTTTCAACTGATCAAAAAGAACTTATATTCTCGACAATAGATATTTATTCTTTATTGTTACCTTATTTATTTGTCGATAATCAATGCACATCCGGAGAGTGCCATCTTTCTTTTTTACAAACAAAACCGGCACACCCTAGGGTGAAACACTAGGTCGGATGAATCCCTTGTCCAATAATTCCTAAAGTTGAGTCTTCAACTCTTATAACTTAGTTGGGGCCATTCGATAGGGTGCCCTAGAAATAGGAGTCGTCCCTTGTACAACTTCAATAGACAGATCTACTTCTCTTTCGGGTGGCAATCCCGGTAATTCCTCAGGAAACACATCAGGGAATTATTTTATCACTGGAATATTTTCTAGATTTACCTGTCCTCTCTTAGAGTCAAGTACTAAACCCAAAAAGGCTTCACAACCTTTTCTAATAAAAAGTCGGGTTTGCATAGCGGAGATTACATTTGACACTGAGTCAAATCAAATACCATGTACAATTACTTCTGACAGGTCAAAACATTTAAGTAGTACTGTTTTCTTATCACAATAAAATATAGCCCGATGTTTAGATAACTAATCCATGCCCAAAATCAAATCAAATTCATGGAAGGGTAAAACAATTAGGTTAACTGGAAATTCCCTATCACGGACCATTATGGAACAATTCTTATACACTCGGTTGACTCTAACACTATGCCCTAGAGGACTGGTAACAAGTATGTCATATGCTAAAGGTTCTACTAATGGTAATTTATCACTCAATTGTTCAATGCATATATAAGAATGTAGAACCTGGATCTACCAAAGCATGGCATTTCAATGTCAAGAGGAATGCTGCACAACCCCTGGTATCTTGATCTCCGTCTCTCATAGCATGTTCGGGCCGATTGCAGTAATGTGGCGATTTACTATCCGTGAAGCAACAATTCTTCCTTTGCCGCCTAAACTAATTTCGCCTCTCTAATTTTTATCACAGTCACATGCACTTGATCCTCCTCGACTACTGATGACTTAAACTCTGATCCTTGCTGACACAATTTTATATAAGATGTCCATGTCATCTGAAAAACCCAGCATTGTCCAAATATTCATGGACTGATTTTAGTAAAGATAACATAAACATCTCAAGTCTTTCATCTTGTCCAGCTTGAGTCTGCTCCTCACCAAGCCCCCTGCGGTCATAGTGCAGGACTTTGTCTCCTACACTCTTATCGCAGGGTGCAACCATGCACGAGTCCACTTAAGACTCTCTAGTCTTTTACCGAAAGATGAAAAACCTCTAGAGAACTTTTCTCTCCCCGATTTCTTTCGACTCTTCATTTCCATCCGTCCCTCATTTTCATTGCCGCTTGCACCAGCTGATAAAAATTCACTACTTGCAACGATGTAACAGCCGTGAGGTATCTTTTTATAGGCTCCTTTAGGCCATCCTCAAATTTTCTACATCAGAAAGTTGTAAGAACTAATTCTGGTGCATACTTACTAAGGCGGCTAAACTCTTTCTCATATTTTGCCACTATCAGAGTTCCTTGTTTCATATTCAAAAATTGCTTCCACCTGGTCTCTTTATAATCATTAGTGACATACTTTGTCTGAAACTCTTGGACAAAGAAGTCCTATGAAATTGGGTCGAGAAGTAAGGGATTTCTTAGAACTACCTTCCACCAATCATAAGTCAGACTCGCAGCCAGCGTTGAGACCCGCACATTCGCCACTTGTTCAGTGGACATTTTATTTTATCCAGAGTTTCTTTAGTTTCTAAAGCCAAACTCGCCTCTTTATTAGGACTTTAAATCCTGTACCATGGAATCCTTCCACTCCATGCTTACGTGTAATCAAGTGGAGCTCGAGGGGCTAAAGGAGTCGATCTAAGACCATTGTCATATCCCGAGAAATTTTAACAACGCCTGGGCCACATGTTGACTTAGTCACCCTGCATGGACCAGAGATTGATGGATCGAGATCCATAGGGTTGACGCTTTCAACTGTTTCCTCTACAACTTCCTAGGATTGATCCATTCTAGACAATATACAAAACAAGGACATCCGCATTAGGCCAACACAATACTATGTAGGTACATTTTTAACCTAATCGCTTCCAAACGCCTCAAACCTAGGCTCGATGCCTAAACTGGTCACGCCCTACCCCCCCGCCTCTCGGGTGAAGAGAGGGGGCGCCAAGAGACGGACTCGGGACTCCTTTACCTGATTTTCTAACATTGGTGGGCCTATTTCGAAATATAAATTCATATACATGAATATAACTTGTGAAACTACCATTGTAGTGGCGTTTAAACTGTCATGTACATATTCCTGAGTCCCATTTACTTGTACATAAACAAATTCTACTATTACAAAAACTTTTACATTTACATTCCAAAACCAAAAATCAAAACCTACATAAAGTATACTCCTATTACTGTGTTGGCCTTGTTGTATGTGCAGTGCCTCGGATGTCCTCTTTAGTACCTACACGGATGAAACACCCGTGCTAAGCTTATAGCTTAGTGGGAAACAGATAACAGATATAACCAATTGGGGGTGGTCCACATACATATAACAAAATGGATTTATCAGTGTTACGTATAACATAAATCTATTTCAAAGTTTTCATATAACATAATTCTTATAACGGAGTTTTCACATCTCCCGTAGGAGTTCATAACAAAGTGATCTGTACGCAGTGCCCTGGGAGGCACATTGGCGTAACAAAATCGATTCCCTTATGCTTTATTATTCATTATTCCAAATTTTATCATATAAATGTTTTCCTGTGTAGACTAGTAACAATGAATGAGAGGGATGTAACATAATAGGCACCCGGTTGCACGGCATAACACCGACAGAGATGTGCTTACCCACGTGAATGCAGGTGTCGTGATCACACGCAGAGTGCCGTCAAGATCAACAAAGACGTGCCTGCCCACATAACAAAGAAGTGTCGTAGCACTAGTAGAAGTGTCATCGCACTGAACATAGATGTGCATGCCCACATAACAGAGGTGCTGCAACACAATGCAGGAGTGCCGTCTCACAGAACAGACGTGCCTATTCATTCACTATCCAGTTTCCGACAGGCATTCAATTATATATATTACTGAGTTTGTTATATTGTTCTTAATCACATTAGTAATAAGGGGTAAGAAACAATGTCTGCCCAACGATAGGATCACCGAGGCGGCGAGGTACAAAGCATTTTATAACTTATAATTCATATACATGTGCGGACCCTTTCATTCACTTGTTAGGATCCTTAATTAATCCAATTTTATGCCTAATTATCTTCCATTGAAAGTCTAAACAAAAGATTAACGGATTCTAGAATTAACCGAAGAAAGGACAATATCAATTATAGTTACCTTGAGTGATAGTAATGTTGTTGAAGTGAGCTGTGCGTGAGGACTCGCTTAGTTTTGCACTCCTACGACCTAGGCGAGCGCTCAGAGTAGAAACAAAAATGAACGGTTTTGGCCATTTTCACCGGAGATCTTTTAACCAAATCAAACCATTTAAAAAAAAACTACAAAACTGACTTAAACAAACCAGAAACACCTTTATTATGAGTTAGGGTTTTCCTAACCCAAACACAGACAAAGAGGGAGTTAGGTTAATTTCCTAACATCAAATGAGAAATTTCCACACCTTAATCTTCAAAGGCTTGAACCAAACTTCTTATTTTCTTCCTACTTGAACAAGGAAACCAAGAAATGGAGAACTCAACCCCCAAACTTCTTGCTCTTCTCCTAAACCGTAAATGCCCTAATCAAATGAGAAAACTCCCTCATCTTTAAGACTATGTTTGGTTTTATCCCAATTTTTGGGCTTAAGGCCATGTTTAGCTTATCACAATTTGGACTTTCATTTTTCCTTTTGCATTTTAGTCCTTCAATTTCATTCCATTTACACATCAACCCTATCCAATTCTATAATAATATATTATCTTTCTAATTGCACCTTCGGGTCCTTAATGTCAAATTTTACCATTTTAACCTTGGTACTTAAATTAAAATGCAAATTTTTACTTATATTATACCCAAACATGAAACAATAAACTACTTGTACTATTTAAAGTTACAAGCCAACTAAGATCTTTCTTCTAGTGGAGGGACTTGCTCCCCCTAATCAACACCTCCTGTATCACTATCATCACCACTTTTTCCTCCTCATGATCGTCTTTTCCAAGCCTGCCTCCCGGTTCTGATTCCATGATCTCTATTTCATTAGTGGCACTTTCTAATGAAGTTGAGCAGAGTTTATTCAACATTTTCCATATGAAGTTTTTGCAAATCACCTACATTTTTCTCTCCATATCTTTAATGGCTTCGTGTTCATGAAACACCACGCCTTGCTTCGATCGCCTTTGCTTCTCTCGAATCCCATAGCTTGCAAATCGAACTCCCTCATCTCCATATTCATTTAGCGATGCAATCAAGCTGCTTTTATCATCAAGCTTTGATCTTTGCTTCTTTGGTACATGCATGAATCCTTCACCAAACACTTCAGTGAGAGTATGGAACATCTTTTCATTCAAATCCTTTGAGGTCATCAAAGTCCAAAGAAACTGATCGGCGATCTACATCGTGTAGATCAGAAGTGTTAATAGCTTCACCCTAAATGACTTGTGGAAGTTGAGCCACCTAGTGGCACTGCAGATTCTTTCCATGGTCATCGATTCATCATCTCGCAACACCGCTTGTAAGGTGGTAAAAATAAGAAACTTCTCATGATTCCCATGCTTGGAGCAAATATTCTTTGAACTCCATGATATTCTCCACCATTATCGGTTTGGAAGTCGCTTAGAGGATTTTCCACTTTTTCCCCAATTATGGCATGAAATTCTAAAAATATCGAATACATGACTTTTGTATGCAACATGGCACCATGTCTTGTGAAGTATCAAGTAATTTAAAGTAACAAATTATTTGTTACCACCAGAATCACTCCATGGGTATGCAAACATAAGAACAGCACAATTCCAATTTCTCCAATTTTTGGAGTGGAGTTCTTTGAATGATATTCTCGTGTTGCTTTCCAAATGCAATAGTCACAAGTGGTTTGATGATTTTTCTTCGCCATATAAATACAGACCATGAATAAAGTTGTAACCCCTTCTCGCTCATATGTGCTAGCCGCTTGTGCCACAAATCTGGAGAGGTATCATTATCAACTGCATTTAGTTGCCCTCTGCACACCTTTGCTTGTGTCTTGTATAACGAACAACATAATATGCCTCGTGCCACCACCAATGTTCCCTTGGTGAGATTCCAATTGCCACTATTGATAAAGTGGTTGTATCCATCCTTGTCCAACATATGCACATAAATTAGGTTTAGACACAAGTCTGGAATGTGTCGCACATCTTTCAATGTTAATGTGCACCCCATACTTGTTTGTATGCAAATGTCACCTGTAACACCCCAAAATATACCTCTATTGTTTTCAAATTTGTTTATGGGGTATTTTGTAGAGTAATTTAAATTTCATAATTTAAATTCAAACGAAAATTTCGAAACCCGAAATGTCGGGTGGTAAATTTGTAATTTGTCAAAATGGGATATAAATGTCATAAGATTATGATTATACGCCAGCTAATACACAACTCTCACAAATAGAGGAGAGATAAAGGACCAAAGTAAATAAAAGGAACTTAAGTCAAATTAATAATTTTTGATGACAAAGATGGCCCTATGAAATGAGACCAAATAAGATTCACTTGGGTCTCTATTGGGTATTTTTGAAGGCAAACGTGAAGGGAGAGAGTTAAAGAAGAAGAGGAAAGGTATGGATACATGACTTTGAGTATGGAAACCATGTTTTAGTTTGGAGACTACTTGTGTATGGAAACTATGATGATTTTGTATGGAAAATTTATAAGGTTTAGTTAGGAATCCATCATAACCCTAGATTTGAGAGTCGGGGCTGGTAAACCCTAGTTTGCATGGGCATATGGGTTTTGTATGGATTTTGGTATAAGTGTGTATATGGATGAGCATGATTGGTGCTAGGCACTCCACATACAAGGGTTTGAGTTAAGGTTTGGAAAAAACCCTAGTTACTCTCAATCTTTGGTTTTGGTGGAGTTTAAACATACTTGGGAGATGTGTGTCTGAAGAATATATGAATATCCTTTGATTTTGGTTGGATTTTGGAAAAGAAAAAGGCTGAAAACAAAGAACCCGGGCAGTTAGGGGTCCTCTGAGAGGCAGTAAGAGACCTTCTGCACGCAAAGGATCCCCATGTCGCAAATGAGGCCAGAGGCAAGGCCTACTGGTTCTACTCGTCATGCGGTTTCACTATTCACAGCATGGAAATACAGGTTTTTTGTTTCATTTGCTTCAAGAATGGAATGTGACACCCTATCTCAAACCCGCTGACTATCACAATCTATGGGACATATGTAAATATCGGTTGCTCCGATATCACACTCATTTGTCTCGTATATGGAGACCCATTGCTGTATAATTTTCTTACAAATAACCAATTTGTAATAATATTTTACAAGAGTTTGATGTACAACTCTTTTACACTTTATATACCAAATTATATTAAAACTAGATTGTTCTAATATATTTTACAAAAATAATTCTTAAGGCCACAACCCGGCCTATTCATATCACGGTCCCCGAAGGAGCCGCCTTCCTGTACCTGAAAGGTCCCACGATTCCAAGAGGAAGCCTTAGTGCTAATCTCCTTAGCCTGGTTACTCCCCACCTAAGTATTATGCAATGGCTCGCACCACACATTTAAGTAAACATGCAAGTTCCTAATTAAATGTCTATTTGTCATGGATGAGAAAGGGACCACACCCATTCCATTTCAGCCCTCATCGACTCTCACACTGCCTAAGCCATGTATGAAAATGATCATTTTTAAAACAAACCCGTTTGTTCTCGAAATACACTACCGGGAATATTTAAAATAATTACCTCCGAGGCGAATGTGCGGAGAACTTAAATAGCTTCATATCCATCCGGAAATGGATCTACTGGACCGTCAACCCCATTCTCCGGGAATTCATCATGTGAAATTTCGCAACTGCTGCCTGCTTTCGGGTAAACCAGGTTCATGCACTCACACCTATTACTCTAGGTTCCCCAGTGCATATGAAATGCAATATGTCATTTCACCATAATTCATATTAATATATTATGCATGCATATATTGACGGAGTTTACACACAATCAACATGTTATTCATTAACACATAACAATAACATAAATTAGCTCATACGGGCTATCATTAATAAAACCAACAAATTCCATCTTGAACTGTCCAACGATCACACCAACAACACACAATTTTCATGTTATTGAAATGTGTTTGACACACAATAAGGTCACCATCTGACCCATCCAACCGCATTCTAATGCCTTTCACACCCAAGGAACCAATTTAAATCTAATCATCCATAATGATATCAAACAACCAGAAAACCTAGAAACTTTTAGTTTCCAATTCAAACCCCAACCCACCACAGTCTTGGACTGTGTGAAACCGGTCATAGAAATCCTATATCCTTCAATCCCAAGTTTTTGAACTGGGAACCAGGCCCTCATGGCCTCCCATAGACAGCCCTACCATACCCAATACAGTATCCTACAACATGCCAAGCAATGGTCATGTTATATCCCGGCTATACACATCGACACAACTAAGCAAATTGAACGCTTGGTACAAAACACAGAATTCAGAACGTTGTGATCACCCACTGTCCCCCACAGGAACATGGATTAATCGACCAATGGGATCGCTAGAGTCCAAGAACACCCAAACGGAGTTCGACGAGAAAGTTATGACCTTCCGCCGGGAGGTCACATACGACTAAACTGCCTCACCCGGCCTTACCCATTTCCGACGGCCATTTCCGGCCGGCTTAAAAACCCACTGCCCTCTAAAGGCATCCGGATGGAAATTTGACTAAATGGGCTTTCCATAGAGTCCAAGAAATTCAATCGAAGTCTTGACGGCGAAGTCATGACTAAGTCGGGAGTTCACACATGACTGTCTCACTCGGGCAGCCCATCTTTATTTCTGACCGACGGCCATTTCCGGCCGGCTCAGAAACCCACTGCCCTCCAAAGGCATCCGGCTGGAAAGTTGACTCAATGGGCTTTCCATAGAGTCCAAGACACCCAAATCGGAGTTCGGACGAAGAAGTTATGACCTTCCGGGCCTGAGGTCACACCACGCTTGTCTCACCCAGCAAAATCTACCCATTTGCCCTGGATGGCCACTTCAGCCGCCTACACCCACCGCCTCCAAAGTGGTCCAGCTAGAAATTTGACTCAATGGGATTTCCATAGAGTCCAAGAACACCTGAATTGGAATATGGACGAGAAAGTTATGACATTCCGAAGTTGGAGGTCACACATGACTAAGTTGTCTCACCCGAGCAGCCCACCTTACTTGCCCGGACGGCCATTTCTGGCTGGCTCAGACACCCACTGCCCTCCAAAGGTGTCCGTATGGAAAGTTGACTCACGCCTTCCATGGAGCCCAAGCAGAACAACCGACCTGAGTTCTGACGGAAGGTAGGCTGCAGTGATGATCTTCCAAGTCGAGGCTCACAGATCCACGACTTAACCCACCTGGGAACCCATCCGGTGAACCTAGTCAAGGCATTCACTGGGTGCACCAAATTGGCGAACCCACTTTAACAACCCTTCCACAGATCATCCACGTCCAACTATAACTTTGGCTACAGGGTCCTCGAATTGAGAAATTGGAAACAACATCAAGTTCACTGACTGGCAACATCAATGAAGACTCATCACCCCTTGTTTCTACCTAAAAATCAGTTCTAAAGTCCGGATAATGTGTGCTACCCCAATGTGGCAGCTTCTCATGGTCTTGGAACATACAACCAAAACATCTCTTAGGCAAAACAACCACCACACAACCCTTAGGATAGAAAGTAAACCAAAATATAGGAGAAGACCTGGCCTCCTGAGCTGTTTGAACTCCCAACTCTCAGTCTCTATGAGGTTCCTCGCTGTGAGGGGATGAACTCTTCCTCTTGCTCCGCTTGAAACCATCGGTCCGATCGCCGGGAAATTTAGAGAGAAGGTGAAGTCTCTCTCTCTCTAAAACTCTCTTTTCAAATATGGTTTGCATTTTTCCTCCCCCTCTCTCCCAACCGGTTGGGAGAATATAGAAGTCAAGTGAGATGTCCTTTCACTTGCCACTTGTCAAATTCTAAGTGGCTCCTTGGATTATCCTTATCACCTTATCCATCCACCTTGATTTCCTCCTTAATCATAAAAGCGCACATGTCCATGGGTCCTACACTTGAGTTCAAGTTGACTGATTCGAAGACTGACACGTGGCACACCGTGAGCCACTCAAAATGCGCCTGCGTCCCCTAATTACGCCGTTGCCTCGAAAATGTAAATTCAATCGTCTCAAAATTCACACCAAATTCATTTGTGGCCAGATTTCAGCCAGACTTCCATTCCAACGGTGAAATCGGTTTCGTCATCCGAGATCTAGAAAAAATTTCGGATTTTTACCGAAATTACGATTTTGCCTTTTTTCGAGAAAATTAGATTTTTCTCGGGGTTTCACATCCGAAGACTTGTCTATTGGACTAATGAGGACCCTATAAGTGTGTGAAAGGGTCCATACATGTTTTTAAGGTAAAGTGAAGCAAAATCACCAGATTCGTTGCCTCTAGCGAGTTCGAAGGTGGCAAACTAAATTATGATAAAATAGTAAGTTCTTGAACGCATATATCAGAGGGATCGCTTCAAGACCAATATGGAATGATACGACACCTTGTTACGTGGCAGACACGTATAGTACTTCTCGGTACTGAATAGTGACGATACCTTCGACCGTGCTTCGGCTGACATTTGGGCATTCTCGGCACTCTGCTGTGCTTCCGCACTCTCCGCTTAGTACTCGGGTACTCTATTTAGTACTGCACTTTGATTAGTGCTAGAACACACTCCTCCGTCAAGGCTTCGAACACTCTTCTTTTTATATACGGCACTCAAGATTTCATAATCAGAATTTCTTGGTAATTTATTGTGCTGTGTCCACTCATTTCTTTATTACTTTAGTCTAGGTAATCAAACAGTTGTTGATAAGAGCTTGAATAACGAATAAGAGTAAAGTAAAGTACAAGATAAGTTCTGATAAGACGACGTACCTTATAAGTATAGTTCAAGAGTACCTATGGGCACCTCTATATAAGATATTCGTAACTCCCACGGAGATTTGCATAAGCATAAGTATGCTATAAGTACAACATGGGCAAGTTTGTTATATGAATTCAAGATAAATTATGATATTTTCTACTAAACTCACACGCTATATGATTTTATGTAAAAGAGTACATGCATGTGTATGTATGTTATATGTTTCTACTAAGCGAAGTTTAGCATCGGTTTTTAATCCGTGTAAGTACAGAGGAGGACATCCACGATCTTCTGCATACTGCCGGGTCAACATACTAGTAAGGGTTCATCACATGTAGGCCTCAAGGCGAATATGTAAAATGTAAATGTACAGCTTTATATGTCTATGTAAACGGACAGATCACATATATGACATCGTAAACACTCACTACGGTGGTAGTTTTATTTTTGTAGCCTTGGATATGATATTTGATTATGTTATAAGACTCGGCTTATCAAGCCCAAAAGCAAGTAAAGAGTCCCGCATAACTTCGCTCCCTCGTCCGCTCTTAGTGTGACTCCGGGGAGGGGGTGTGACATCACCAATCCCCGCGATCTGGGAAATACTTTTGTTTTCCATCTTCACCATGCCAAAGTCTCCTGCTTTGTATGTTGAGAAATAATCCCTTTTAGGGACGCATAGGTATGATGCTACCGAGTCCACTACCCACTCAACATCTTATGCTATGTTCTAATAACAATCTTCACTGCAAAGTAAGGTCACCCCATTGCCACTGCATCATTGCAGAGTAGTATTTCGCCGCCTCTCCCGCTCGCTCTTGTCTCCTCTTTGCTTTAGGATCTTTCCGTTCCTTTTCATGTGACCTATTTTGCCACAATGATAATACTTTATTTTCCTTCTAGACTTGGATCTGCCTCTTGACTTGTTATGCCCAAATGGTCCTCCGTTTTGCTTCACTCCCTTCGGATTAAGGGCATGTAAAATATTGCCCAAAAAAAGTCCTTCCTTCGAATTTCTTCATTTAATAGGCTATTTCTAACCATAGCCAACGTGACTTTTCCTTCTAGGGTTGAATTTCCTAGAGACACCACTAAAGTGTTCCAACTTCCAAAAGGGTTGAATTCCTTCTAGGTCCCTTTTGTACTACTGATTTTGTTTCGAGGTGATTTTTGTAGTTTCTAAGGGTGTTTTGTAAACTTTACCATCATTTCCTGCCTGCACTCAATCGAGCTGATATATGCCGAGTTCGTATGGCTTTATTGTCAATTTCATCAAGCCTCGGGATGTAAGAAATAGCAGTCGGAAGATGCATAATGCAAAGCAGATAAACCAGATGCAGGAGGAGAATGGTAATTTCAGGTGATATGTTAAATTTAGTAATGAGAGTAAATTACAATCATAGCGAATTCAAGAATTTATAGCGAAATTTAAGAGTATGTTGAAATTTCACACATAGCTAAATATAGCTTAAATTTCACTATATAGCGAATTATATAGCAAATTTAATGCAGTTGTGATTCAAACAACTCCTCGCTTTGATTAATTCCTCTTCGCTCTCAATGCAATCATATTATTTAGGATAGTTTGGTATTTCGCATGCTTTAGGGCTATATAAGCCATGTTATGAATATTTTGTAACCTAACTTTGTTCAAAGGCATTTTCATTACGTCCCCGTTTCTAGCCACTGCTTCCTCTTCTCTCTCCTCTTTCTCACTTTCTGGGGTCGCCAAACACCCCCTTGAGGATGACAACTTAAAGGATGCTCGCTAAGTCCTCCAAACCTTGGAAGAGGAGGGGGTGCTAGCTAGGTTGATGTGGTTTATCGTGTTCCTCCTCGTTTTCAAGACGTTGTGCATCACAGATTATGTTCCAAACTTTCAAAACTAGGTTTTTAAAAGCTATTTGATGTATTTTTCCTCGTCACTTGGCATGCTTTTTAGGTTCAGCGATTCTTAATTGGTAGATACACACCACATCCATTAGATGTCATTTATGAGCCATCGAGGGTAGGTTAACATCGGGATTTCAAACCACAAGAACATTTAATGCTCGCAGAAATTATGTTTCAAAGAGGAATTGTTACTAAGGGTTGGTTTTTAAAGTTAAACAAAGATCCGGTTTTGGAAATGACTATATGTCATTTGCCCTAATGTGAGGAAATAACCCGAGGACACCTTTGCAACCCTATCATACCAAACTAGTGGCTCGAGACTTCAAGGTCTTTACATTCTATTTTGAATTACTTTCGGCCAATATAGTGACAAATTTAACGTTTTTTGTACAAATCCAAAATCCAAACAAAAGCCTCACCCATTCAACCATTATACAAACCATTTGTAAGACGAAAACCATCCCAGTGTTCGATCCTAGAGCCACTATACTGTAGTAGTCATGTTATGGCAAAGATTTAAGAGTGTGGTATGGAATTTTGTTGATTCAAAACACCCATTGTGTATGACCAAATGCATGCCAAGTGTTTGAGGATGGTTCAAACTACATATGATGAGTTGATGACATTGTAATCCTATTACAAGTATTGGTGACCTTTTAAACCTTTGAATTTCATTGTTAGAATTTCAAGTTTTTTTTTTTTTTTTACTCGCCAGTCATCGTACTTTGTCGTTTTTTAATAGTCATTTTTATATATTTTTTTAAATTTAACACCGATTCTTTCGCAAAGCCTTTTTTGTTGTTCTTTTGCTTTGTCTATTTTCAGTCGTGCTTATGCATCACTGGATAGATATATCGTGCATCAGAAGAGTCAAGACACCAATCGAACAAGGTTGTGAAGTCAGTGTACACAGTGAACAAATGGATCCTCCACCAAGAACAAAGAAAGCCGCTAGCGAGTTCTCAATGAATCCAATAAAGATACAGGTCAGAACGAGGGACTCATATACACCTCCTAGAGGAGTGCAAATCTCCCCATCATACCACCAATACGACGTGGTCAGGCGACCTCACCGTGCTCCTGCCTCCCACATTTTTACAGCCTGAGAATGAGAATCCATATACTCATATCCCAGAGTTCGAGGAGGTATGCACAACTTTTAAGGAAGGAGTGCCTGACATGGATTTGTTTGTTTAAAGCATTCCATTGACACCAAAGACAAGGCCAAACGCCCAATTCCACCGAGGTCGGAGAACATCAGAAATTAAATTTAACTTCGTCGAAGTTTTTGAAGAAATTCTTTAAGCACAACCAAGTGAATCGCTTGAAGAGGCAAATCTAAACTTACTCGCCTATGACAATGTGGAGAAGTCACTGTTGTTTGAGATTCAGATAATCATCAAAGGCATATCCACACCATGGTTTTATACATGGATGCTAGTGAATCATTTCTATGATGTATGTCTCCACTTCATGAAGCAAATCATTGAAACCAGGAGGACTTTTGAGCAAACACCTAGATGAGGCCATGGACTTTTTGAACCATATTTAAAACCTCAAGGCAATGGATGAACCCAAATCCAAGGAGGCAGAGTGAGGCCTTCAATCTGGCCAAAAGGAGTGCATTTATGTACTTTCCAAGATACGAAGATGAAGCAACCGACTTAATTTTGACCAAGGTCAGAGGAGCTTGAAATGAGAAATCAGCATGAAGTGCAAAGGGGAATGAATTACTGCATCTCACCCAAATTTGGCTTAAATTGTCAATCAAGCAGTCATCCTGGGAGCACTGGGCCCAGCTGGGGCCTTTTAGTATGACTTAATGCAGCACAACTATGTCTTGGGGTCAAAATAAGCCACCTACAAATGCTCCTTATGGAAACACCTATAACCCCAATTGGAGGAATCATCCGAACCTATCATGGAAGCTAAAACCCCCTGCATATGCCCCGTGAGCACAGCAGTAGCTGGCTCCACCTCAAGATACAGCAAAGAGTTTCCACCTCTTCTCCGGCTGAGTAGGCAATTCAAATTTAAGCAAAGTAGTAGGCACGTTTGTGGAGGAACAAAAGGTAATTGAGGCCGAGAGCCTGTACCAAATTGCGAAATTGACAAGATGCATTTTGAGATTTAAAAGTTGTCTAACCAAAGAAGGGTGGTCTCAAAAGGAAATTCCTCTGCACATATAAACCCTGGGGAATTCATGAACAGCTCACAAGGATCCAAATGCAGAATTACAAAGCCAAAGCGTAGTGACTTGAGTAAGTAAAGAACTCCAGACCAAGAATCCCAAGACTTAACCAAAATCAGCCCCACACAAATGGGCTAATCCACTATAAAGAATAACCAAAGAACAAAGAGTGAAACACAAGTACCCTCCTTTCCCACTGTGCACTTCGAAGGAAAATCTAAATAGAACCAAACTGAAATTTTATGTGCCACGGCAAGTGAAGGCTAACATTCCTTCTTGACATGATCAAGTGTCCCTACGTATGCAAAAATTTTAAGGATCAGTGTATGGTGAAAAGAGGTTTCAATGTAATTAAAAAGGCTTTTGATTGAGTGCAAGGAGTTTATTATCGAGCTTGGCAAGACTCCTCAGAAGTATATGACCGGATGTCCCATAACTTTAATATCGGCACTAGTGTAGAAAAAGCACTACTAGACTTGGGGGCTAGTGTGGAACCCCATCACATATTCCATGTACAAGCACTTTGGTTTGGGAGAACTAAGCATCACACCATCTCTAGTCACAGGTCTATTAAAATGTTCAAAGGGGTTCATTGAGGGATCGTTTAATACAAGTGACAAATCTCTACTATCCAAAGGATTTTGTCGTATTTAATACAGAGCCGCTATAGTGGGGCCAACCATGTACCCATCATATTGGGAAGGCTTGTATTCTTATTACTTCGAATGCCATTATAAATTGCCAATGAAGCTATGCAACTCACCTTCGAATATGACTTTGAACTCAATATCTTCCATTCGAGTAAGGGTATATGCAACCGCTGGAGGATGTAATCGTGAAGAAGTCTCAGATAATAGATACAATTCTTGAAGAATGTGCTAATAGAGCGTACAAGTGCAAGATGTGCTAACCCAGGAGTTATGTGAGTGCCTTGAAGAGCAACATGAACCTCAATGCATGAGCCTCTACAGATGCTGAGAAAGCGGAATTCTACCTTTACTCGACTGGAAAGAGGCATGAATCTCAAGAACTGGATCTCAAACTCCCCGCTCTATGGAATTAAAATATGCATTTTGAAGAAACAAGCAACCAAACAGGATATTGTCACGACCACTCCACAGGAGGACAACCTTGCTGCACCTCCCCTACATTGAATACAAGCTTGGGGTGGAAATTCTTCCACTTAAAAGGTGACTCACTAACAATCTGCACCTACCAGACATATCTAGAAGAATAGTCAGAAGTCGCTAGGGCAGCCACAGGAGGTTGAATCTCACATGCAGGAGGTAGTCTGAATTTAAAGTCCTGAAGTTAATGCAGTTTCAGATTATTTACTCAATATCTGATAGCACTGGGTAAGCTCCAACCCAAAGGTGCCCAAGAAGCTAGGGTACCACCAAGTAAAAATGAAAGGTAGATGTGTCTTCCACCGCCTTACCACCGGGATAGAGGTATTATGATTACAGAGGCTCTTTAATGCGCACAAGAAAAGATCACTTTCCATCATTTCTTCATTGATCACTTATTAAGAGAGTTTCTCAAGCAGACTCCATTTCATTGCTTTTGTGGATGGGTATTCAGTGGTACTTCTTCGTGATAGTGATCGCATCTAAGATCAAGAAAAGACCACCTTACTTTGTCCATTTCGGAACTTATGTCACAGGAGGATGCCTTTGTCTTTACGCCCCTGCCACCTTCGAGGAAGGTGTATGCTTAGTATATTATTTGATATGGTGGGCTGTCTTGAGTCTACATGGATGACATCCTTTGTATGGTGTGATTTTTGAAGAATGTCGACTAATCTTGGAAAATTTGTCCTGGAGGTGCATTGAAAAGAACACGGTGCTTAACTGGAGAATGCCATTTATGGTGACCAAGGGATTATGTTAGGGCATGTCATTTCGATAGAAGTCACTAGAAGTTATTAATGAAATTGAACTTATTTCCAAAGCGCCTTCTCAAACAAATGTAAAAAGCAGTCAAGCAATTCCTTGGCCATGCAGACTTTACGAGGAGATTTATCAAGGACTTTCGGTGCTAAACCCCTCTATAAGTACGCTTGAGAAAGATGCCTAAAATTTGCCTTTGGGATGGGGAATTTGTCGAAAGAGCTTTGAAGTAGGGTTCATTTGACCCACTTTGCACAATGTCTGGGCACCCGGTTGGCGGTTGCTTTTGAGGTGATGTGTGATGCAAGTGATCTTACTATTGGGCCGGTTCTTGAACAAAGAGAAGGTGGAAAACCTTGTAGTCTATTATGCGAAAGCAAATCTTGAATGGCTTTAAAGAAACTATACTACTACAGAGAAAGAATTGTTAGCGGTGGTCTATACCTTAGGTAAAATTCCCGAGCATACTTGGATTTGGAGTGCGATATAGTCTGTTTCCCGAGATCATTAGCTTTGAAATATCTCTAACCAAGCAAAATGCAGCGGGAACTTATCCGATGGTTCTTACCTTCGGGGAATTCAATTTGCGAGTGGGACAAAAGGGGTAGAATGTTATGGCGGACCATCTTTCGAGATTAACCATAGCCCACCTGACACTCATAGCCCCCATGTGATGAATTTCTGAAGAATCTCTAGTCACGTTGGAGAAATGCTCACTGGTATGCTCACATTGCCCGATTTCTAGCAACGGGAGAAACTCGGTGATTGGAAAGAATAAGATAGGAAGTATTTCTTTGCGGGCCATCCATTCCTATTATTGGAAGAACGCTTTCTTGTTTAAATAAATACGAGGAATCGAGATAATTAGGAAGTGTGTGCGAAGAAGAGCAGCAGAGATTCTAAACCCTTTGCCATGAGAGTGCACAATAGGTGGTCCTTTGCTTCCCTTAAAATGACAATGAAGATTCTTTGCGATCTGGTTTTCCTCATGGCCTTCTCTTTTCAAAAGAAGCTCACCAAATGTCTTGAGAGGTATGTGATAGATACTTGGTAGAAATTGTCGCCAGTCATATGAGTGCCCACTGAGCCCAATTTTAGTAGTTGAGCTTTGTTTGATGTTTGGGGCATCGATTTTTATAGGACCTTTCCACTACGTCTTATGGGCATTCATACATATTGGTGGGGTAGACTATGTGTATCTAAATGGGTTGAGGCAATCCTACTGAAACCTGACCACGAGTGGTGCTCAAATTCTTGAAGGCGAAACATCTTTTCGAGTTTAGGAGATTGCAAAAGCCATTATTAGTGATAGGGGTTCACACTTTTGTAACAAGTCTTTTAATCTCATGGCTAAATATGGTGTTAAACCTGAGTGGCTACCCTTACCATCTCGGAACAAGTGGTCAAGTGACTTGCCAAGGAGATAAAGACCATTCTAATGAAGGTGGTGAACATGGCAGAAAAAAGATTAGTCCCTCAGTCCTTGATTCATAGTGAGCCCCTCTGGAAACTGACTTTCAAAGCGATTCTTGGAATGTCCGTATTGTTTAGTCTATGGCAAAAGCATACCATCTTCCGATTGGAAATCGTAAGCATGGTGTGGGTAATCGAAAATTTGAACATGGATTTAAAGTAGGAGTAGAACTCAAAAGATTCCTTGATCTCAATGAGTTGGAGGTAAAGGATCCCGACCCGGATTAACCTCATGAACTCGAGGGACCTTAGGCACTCAGCGGATATAAAAAATTCGCAGCTTGTTTAAATAAGATTCATGGAAGCCGAACCCTTTACAATCCTTAACATATTTTAGAAAATAATGCGGAAGTGAGTAGTAAATTTTTTTCTTTTCTTTTATTTCCTTTTTTCCAAACACTTAGATTTTTAATTCGAGAAAATGACCGAGTTTCCCTCTATTTTGGGACTTTCCCAAATTTACAAAACACATTAAAAGCATTTAAAAACACTTCTAAACTTCAATTTTCAACTTCCATATTGGACTCTAATTCACAACTCAATCAAACATAAAAATACATACATATACATTTCTTTACTTCAAATCATCAAAACATTTCAAACCTTCTTCAATTTCATACATTTTATAAAAAAATTTGGGCTTGAGTGGAGCTAGCTGGCCAGCCTCGATACCTCATCCACTGGGATAAAAGCCCACGTAGATCCTTTTCAAACTATATACATATATACATATACTACATGACAAAATATTCAGCATATACAATATGCAAAATATTTATACAATCGGTTCAGCGTCGTCTCCTGTTAACCGACTCAGCAGCGCGGGGATGTCTGGCCTTTTTGTCTCGATTCCTGAAAATGGTTTTGAAACATACGAAAAAGAATAGGTTAAAGGCCAAGTGAGTGCTTGTTCATTAAGATAACATTTTGATATATAACAAAATAATAAATACTTCTACAATTAAAAATCCATTTTATACGCTTTCTTTCTTTCTTTGTTATTTGCTGCATTTCACTGTTCACGATGGAACCGGATAAACTTACGAGCGTTTAGATCTTTTGACAATGAGGATGATCTCATTCAAGGTGGATCATAACCACTCTGTGGAGAAACTCACGCTTTGCAAGGTTCGATCCTTTATCACATGCAGGATATTACTCTAAATACCTGGCTTCCATACGGGTTAGTAACTTCACAACTTTACCTCTGTCCTTTGCGCTTGCATTTTCTCAGCGATATGATTATATGATCATATAGATTAAGATAACATCGTTAAAACCCTTTCTTCAAAATACATTTCTAAATCCCTTTAAACACTTTGCTTTTATTATTTATACATTTATACATTCTTTACACATTTTTAAGCTTCTGTATGCCCTTTTATATATGATTTAATATAAGCCTATATATTGATGCAAGATAAAACATTTCCATATGCCTTAACATTTTATATAAACATTTCCATTAAACTTTTAGGACAATATTAAAACATTCTTTAAGCTCTTATCAAAATATCATTTTACACTCCACAGTTCCACCACTCAAATAAGCTTGCTTCCGTCGAATTCCGTTTCCATTCGATAGTCCTTTTCACCTTTTTTCGAAAACCACTTTACATTGTCTGCTTCATTTAATCCACCACACATTGTTAAATGAATAAAAATTGCATAAGCACTAAAGCGCCTCATTTTGGACAACCTTTTTCCAACAATACTCTATAGACATGACTCAAAAATTATTCAAACGGTCTTCAAAAATTATGAAACTCTCCAGATCTGAATCCTTTATATATCAATGACATACTCTTTGGAATTTTCAATTTAAAATTCCTTCTCTAAGGCCCTCAACCACATAACACAAGTTATAGCATGCTTTTGGTGCCAATTTGGTTAACTCACTGAATCACCTACTGTTATCCTTGATTTCTGGGGTCTTAACTCCATAAATTGGAAATTGTTTCTTCACTAATTTGAAGCTATGGTTATAAGGTTTCTTATACAATTGGAATCACCCAATTTGGATCACCAAAACTCAAGTTATTGTATTTTACATTTAGATGACTCAATTTGGCAGAACAGAATCTGCACATAGCTCCACTTTGACAAATTTTCTGGGCACTTTGGGGTTACAATTTGTATGCACTTCCTTCAGATAACTTTTTCCCCTAGAAGTCTATTTTACCCAGAATTTTTCATCACTCAATTTGGATGAGTGAAACTTCACTTATGGCCAAACACTACAGCCATACCCAAAAGCGAGCATAATGGGTGAGCGACACAGGCTCACCTTTCAGTCCATGTTTGGGACCTTAGGGTACAATTTTCCTCTTGGTCCCTTCTATACATTGTAGCCATATATCTTATGGTTCTTTACCAATTGGAATAAATTAATTTGGATGATTAACTTAATCTATATATTGCAGCAAAACAAGGGGTTTCTGAGAAATTTTGACAGCATTCCCTTTACTTTAACATAGTCTTAATGCTTTCTCGATTGGTCATTTTCTTCCTAACCAATTCCAAACATTTTTCTAGAGTTAAGATTCGCACAAAACACACTGGAAATTACCAAACTACCCTTGACCCCTCTCATTTCCATTTTGGCCGAATTATGCACAAACCATATTCCATTTTGTTCTTCCATTTTCTTCACTCTAATCACTCAAATCCAATGCCTTATACCTCAATTTCATAAATCCCTAACCAATTTCAACATATCATACAAAATTCAACATCAAACCTAACCATTCACTCGCCTTGATTTTTCAAACCTAACCTAATCATTTCTTTCTCATTTCCTCAAAATCATGTGATTCAACCTTAAATACCCCAATTCTATTTTTATCCATACAAGAAAATCAAAGCTAGGCATGAAAAACATAAAAATCCAACTTTCGCACCATTAAAACTACTTTGTTCTTTGAGTTTCCTTGGCTTTTCTCTCTTTTCTGCATGAAGATCACTTGGAAAGCCCAGATAGGGAAAAATCCTCTCATATAGCTCACACTTTTCTTCTTCCTTCTCCTTTCTCTCCTTTCTTTTCTCTCTTTTCTTCCCTCTTTCTCTCGCCTTGAGCTCTCCCTTTTTGAAACTTTAAATCTCTTAATTTAGATTTTGACTCCCACTTGCCCAAAAACAACATGAACCAAATAATCTCATTTGTCCATTTTCTTGAGTCACTAACCTAACTTAAAAAAATTTGATTAGGCTTTTGTGCCCAAGAATCTCATGGTCCATTCTCATGATATTTTAATATAGCAGCCATTAAGAAGGTTTAATTGGCTCTCAGAAAATATCTCCCTTATAGCAAATTTATCTAGGTTTCTATTATCTTTTGCTAATCTGGAGTTAAATGTCAAAATATTCTATGGTCATCTAAACTTCAAATTGACCGTGAAATATTACAATTAAATCCTTCACATTTGGATTCAGGCTGCAAATCACCGAAATCGATTAAAATCATTAAATCGGAAATCCAGGAACAATAGCTTATTAATATCAGAATTCACGTTCGGATCGCGCAGAAACTATCAGGACTCAGTTTCCACTCGTTCTGTTTCGTTAGACTCTATGATTATTTAGGACATTTCGTATCTTATTTAATTCCAGAAAATATCAAATACAGGCTCCAGAATTTGATCAAAATCTGTGTAAATCTCAATTCTCTTCTAAATAACGGTTTCAAAGTCATTGGGCTGAAATTTCTTAAAAATTCCTATCATGAAACCCACTCTAATAGGATATAATAAGAAAAATCACTGTTCCTTAAGGCATTCGGTGAGAATTTTGAAAAATTTCACTTTATGCCCAAATGACGTCACGGGCCGTTCTAAGATTAATACCCTAGTTTTATATCATTGGACCTGTCGGTTCAAAACTCTTGTTATAACATTGATCGAGGTTGGGGGTTTCACGGGAGGAACCTCACGAAATGATGCCTACTTAGACTTTCGAAGATTTATAAGGAAAGATCGAAAAAATGGCATGATCAGATGATAACTTGCAAGAACTTCAAAAAGGGGGACCCAGTCCTCCTGTATGATTCCAAACTCCACCTTTTTCCGGGAAAACTTAAATCCAGATGGATCGGACCATTCATCATGTGAAACCCCGAGAAAATCTAATTTTCTCGAAAAATGGCAAAATCATAATTTCGGTAAAAATCCAAAATTTTTCTAGATCTCGGATGATGAGCGTTTCCCAGGTTGGAGATAGATGCCGTGAAATCTAACTAACATGTCGAATTTCATAAATTCAAAGAGTGAAATTTGCACCTTTCGAAGTGAGTAGTGGGTATTGGCGCGTTTTGGTGATTCAGCGGTGTGTACTTTTATGTCAGAATCTTCCGAATCAATCAACTTGAGCTCAATTATAGACCAATGGTGATATGTAATAATTGGAGAAATCAAGGTGAATGGATAAGGATATGAGGATGTCCAGAGGCAGCTTAGAGTGGAGCAAGTGGCAGGTGAAGACATATCGACGACTTATCTTCTCGTAGGTTAGGAGAGAGGGGAGGAAAAAAAGGAGCTAGATTTTAGAAAAAGGGTTTGAGAGAGAGGCTCTGCTTCTCTCTAAATTTCCCAGCAGATCGGATGGTGGGTTTAGCGGAGGAAGAGGAAGTTAGGAAAAGTCTCAAACAGTTTAGTAGTTGGAGTGGGGTGTTCGACAATGCAGAGAGGTAGGTCTTCTCCTACTTTGGTTACTTTCTATCCTAAGGGTTGTGTGGTGGTTGAAGCCTGAGAATGTTTGGTTGTATTTTGAACCATGAGGTTGCCACATTGGGGCGATCACGATAACCAGGACTTTAGAAGTGATTTTGGGAAGGAGAAAATGGAATTTGGTAGTGAGTCATTCCAAATTAGAAATTGTAGCCCACATCCCGTTAGACTTGATGTTAGGCTTTTCAATTTCTCAAATAAACCTCTGTAGCTGAAGTTATGGTCGAGTTTAGTGCGAGCAGTCTAGTGGAAGGGGCTGTCTTCCAGTGGGTTCACCCATTTTGGGTACCTCCTATTTGGGTCCTGGTGGGTCACCCGGTTTGGTCACCCTGCTGGGTCTGCCCGGCTGGATTCACCCAAGGCCAGATGCCTTTCATTTGGGTTCACCGGATGGGTTACCGGTGGATTCAGATCCGGCTAGGGATCTGCATTGACCTCGAAACGGAAGGTCAGCGCTTAGTCGAACTCGGTCGGTGTTCTTGGACTCTATGGAAATCCCATTGAGTCAACCAGCCGGATGCCTTTGGAGGGCAGTGGGTTTCTGAGCAGGCCGGAAATGGCCGTGGGAAATAAGGTAATTTGCAGGTGAGGCAGTTTAGTCGTGTGACCTCCCGACGGAAGGTCATAACTTTCTCGTCTGAACTCCGTTTCGGGTGTTCTTGGACTCTATGGAAAGCCCATTGAGTCAAGATTCATGAAATATTCCTTTGGGGGACAGTGGATGATCACAACGTTCTGAATTCTGTGTTTTGTACCAAGTGTTCAGTTTGCTTAGTTGTGTCGATGTGTATAGCCGGGATATAACACATGATATTATGTATTTTGTAGGATCTTGTCGTATTGGGTATGTAGTAGGGCTGTCTGGAGGCCATGAGAGGCCATATGGTTTAGTTCAAAAACTTGGGAATGAAGGATAGAGGGATTTCTATAACCGGTTCCACGTTCAGGAACTATAGTGGAGTTAGAGTTTGGCCCAGAAGCTAAAGTTCTAGTTTCATGTTGTTGATGGCAGGTAGCAGTGATTGGAACAGAATTGGACCACGCCTGATTGCAGAGGCGTGAGTACCGATTTGGATGGAGTCAGATGTTGACGCCTTATTGTGTGTGGCTTGTTTGATAACATGAAAAATTGTGTATTTGTTGGTGCGCGATACGTTGGAGCCAGTTCGAATGGGCTGTTGGTTTGTGTATTAACCCATGTGAGCTAATTTATGTTGTGCTATGTGTTAATGAATAACATGTTGATTGTATTATAAACTCATCAATATAAGCATGCATAATATATTAACATGAATTATGGTAAAAATGACATATTGCATTTCCATATGCCTTTGTGAGACTAAAGTATGGGGTGTAAGTGCATGACCACGAGTTTTCTAAAAAACGAACACATGGTTGCGAAAGGAATTTGGGATGGTGGAGAATGGGGTTGGGAAGCGATCTCAACAGATCATTTCGGATGAGGACCATATTTGTTTGAAGGTTCCTCAAACACATTCGCTCGGAGGGTAGTCACTTTATTTTCTGATGGTAGTTTATTTTCTAGAACAACGGGTTTTGTTTTGAAATGATCATTTTCGTACATGGCTTTAGAGCGAGTGTGAGAGGGGTAGTGGTACCGAGACATGGGAATGGGTGGGTCACTTTCTGTCATGACGTATAAGACATTTGGTAGGAACTTGCATGTTTTACTTAATGTGTGGTGCGACCATTGCATATGCACTTAGGTGGGAGTAACTGCGTGGGAGGTGCCTTCTTGAAGCTTTGCTCACCAATAATGGGTGGACCTTCCAGTCTGGCTGAAGGCGGCGCTCCTTGAGAGATGCGTGAGTGCGAAGAAGGCGGGTTGTGGCCTTAAGGAATTATTAATATATTAGAACAATCCCGAACATATAATTTTGGCATATAAAGTGTAAAAAGTTATACATCAAACTCTTGTAAAAATATTATTACAAATTATAGTTTATTTGTAAGAAAATTATCTGCTGATGGGTCTCCATATACGAGACAAATGAGTGTGATATTGGAGCAACCGATATTCACATGTATTCCACAGGTTGACGATGGTCAACGGAACCCCCGGGATAGGAGCTTCACACATCATTCATCAGGCATACCCCGGTAACCGATAGATTTGCTTTCGACGAAGGGATAATAGAGTGTTAGTCACGATGGGCGGAGGGTGAAGCCACATCTTTGCCACGGCCTGCGCAAAGCGAGGAGATTCCCCTCCTTGATCCTCCATGACATACAGTCCCTGCCACTGAGCCGGTTTGGTCTCCACTAAGACCAAACTACAACTCAAAAATTTTGGTTTTGGTTAATTTTTGGTCAATTTTTATTTAATTTTGGTTTTAGTATTTTTATTTATTTTAGTTTTGTTTAAAAACCTTTTTTTTATATATATATTCAGTTTAATATTTATTTTATTTTTATTTATTTTATTTTAATTTATTTAAATTGATTTTGTTTTTTATTTTGCGGGATATGTCAGCGATCTGGGGCATGCGATTCCTATAATTGCGAAATTTTTGCCCTGTGATAGCCCCGGCTTCGAGACCTTTGATTGTAGAACGACTTTATAAAAAGCCCCCTCATTTTATTCAATTCCTTTCAAAACCTTCTCTGAGCGTGAGGCCGGGAGTGCCCCTTCAGTGCCCTTATCCACGAAAAAAAAAAACTAGAAAGCAGGCAAGACGCCCAAATTAGGAAAGGCTGGGACGGACATACATTGAAATGCTGTAGGACGCTTTTGATAAAAGGGTATAAGGGGAAGCGGAGGTCGTTCTCAAAGGCCACCTCAAAGAAGCAGACCATCTTGGGAACATGAACAACATAAGACGTAAGAAGATCAGGACACAAGATTTGAACACTGGGAGGAGGACCATGCAGATGGCAAGTTTTATGCGAAGTGCTTGGGCTAGGGCCCACGACATCCGCGTACCTCACGGTAGCCCTCAGATATTCGGAGCCACCGGGATACCTAATCTCGCTAATCTTCTCCTTACCCTTACCTGGTGGAGGAAGATAACCCACTTGAAGGATCCCGGAAACCATATGACGAGGCCTACGAGCCGCCGTCTGAGTTGCGTTGACTCGAATCTCAGTCAGGCCTTCCCTCTATGCATGGCCTCTGGAATGAGAAGACCCAGAAGAAGCACGCATGATTAAGCGACGGAGAGAAAGAACGAACAAAGCGACGAGAGAGGCGGGACCCCAACCCAACACGCCCTAAATTCAAAACAATGAAAGAAGAATGAGCAAAGAAGAAGAAAGGCGCATCGAACTAAGAAGGAAGGCGGGGAAAACGGCCCCTAGGGAGACAGGGCGACAGAAAGCACCACAAGCAGTTATGAGCGCTAATCAAAGACGCTTCTAAACCCGCAGAAGAAGTGAAAAAGGGCGATACAAGGAATGTTTCTAAAGATATGAGAAGCAACAGTCGAAACGGGCGTGAAAACCGAAAGAGCGCCATCATTATCATAAGACGTTTGACGGCGACAAAGCCCAGATCAAACTATCCCCGGATAGCCACGTGGAAGTTGCGTAGATCCGAAACAAGCCGACCCTTCGCTGGCTTGCTTGACCCAGTGGGACGTGATGGGGTGAAAACAGCATGTGCACGGGGCTCAAGTGAGAGGCAGCGCGGCGGCGGTGCGCGTGACCAGACCTCCACCTTATGAAGGAAGTTGGGGCTTGAACCCCAACTCAAAGCTTCGGCCGGTGAATCTTGTCCAGCCGCCAAAGTATACGGGCGGCGAGTGAAACCACCACTGCCCGAGACGAAACTCATCGCAAAGGAAGCCTTCGATCTCCATGTTTCGTGCCCCACGGATTAAGAATAAAGAATCTTACATGATCATGGCTCCTCCATTATCCCTTAATAGTCGGTCCATGATAAGGAAAAGGAAACTCCTCACCTAATGGGAGAGATACCGTATCATTGTCTAACAAGGAAAATAACCACTTATAAATACCGACCCATTCTACCACAAAAAGGTACGCAATCATATCGCCTTCGACAGTTGATTTCTTCCCTTTCAATAAGAAAGAAGTTGACTTAGGCATCGGAGGCCAGAAGCGGGCGCACCGTGGTCCATCCTTTGGTGCGGGTTGCGGGTTGCTGTGATTCATCGAGCCCAGAGCTAGGGACTCGGGAAGATCGACCTAGAATCGATAGAAAAAGCACCATCAATAATGATTTTACGATGTGACTAACATAAGGATGAATTTATCTTATATATGCGCATTATGTCTTTTTATTAAATTGTAGTGGTAAATAATGTTATATGGGCAAAGTAGGAGAATGTTAGACTTTCCTTTTCTAAGCCCAAACATGGGCAAGCTATATGGAAAGTCAAGTGGGCAAGCTATATGGAAAGTCAAGTGGGCAAGCTATATAAAAAAGAAAATCTTTGGTCAATAATTAATAAAAGGTAATTTTCTAATTTAACACCTTGATGGAAGGTGTATTTAAAGAGAAACCCTAATGGGAATTGGTCCTCTCTCAACCCTTGCATAAAGTTTTATCTCAATCAAAGAAGGCTTGTCAAACTTAAAGGGGTCAAGAGGGATAAACACACTTCTCGTGATTGCACAATACAAATCTATTACACTTGTCATGGATCAATGTATGCAAAGACTCTTATTTTATTATGTGATTATGAAAATCATTATCTTCAAAGATCTTGGCTATAATGATTTATATATTATTTGATAACAAAATATTAAATCTTACGGTTATAAGTGTCACTATTTTACCTCTATTCCTTAAATTATCAAATATATGAATTAAATAACTAATAAACAAACAAAACTTTGGAGATGATTTACAATATTTATGAAACTATAAAATTTTATTCAATTTTTTAAAAATGTTTAACAATATGATGTTTGACATGATAAAAATTTGGTTGCAATTTAAAATTTACTTAATTTAATATATTTATTTTAAGACCATTTAATCAAATTTTTAGGTTTTTTATTTGAATTTTTAGCTCATAGCCACATAATGAACTCATCATTTTTATTGAAAAAAAAAATCTCAATATGATAGTTTTGAAGGGTATATTTGTCCCTTGCAAACTTATATCTAGGACTTTTGAAGGTTCTGAAAATTGTTAGAGAATTTTAGGTGAGTATAAGGAAGGGAGAGGATTAGGTTCGAATAACAATGTAGACAAAATTATGTACTTATAAAAATAATTAATTTATAATTTTGAAAATAAATAAATAAATAGTATATGTTTAGCATCGAATGAATGACTTAAAATAGAAAATAATTAATCAATCTATGTGGTAGGGTGTCTTATAAAACTATAAATGAGATCAAATCAATTTAAATTTATAATAATCTTTGATAAACTTTTTTATTGTGGTTATGATGAGTTCTTGGAGTCTAATATATAAATATTGAAAAACTTAATTAATTAGTTTACAATTTTTTTATTTATAATCTTAATTTTATTATTGTAATGTTTATACAATTAGATCTTATACAATAATTAATTAAAAATATTTTATAAGGATTGAAAAATATAATTACTTAGCTTATAACTTTTTATTTGTTTATTTATGATCGTAACTTTATTATTTTAATGTTATACAATTAGATTTTATGATAGTTAATTACTTAAACGCTATGATCTAATCATACACGTGTCGTGCACGTAGGTAATTCTTAGGGATGAGCAAAAAAACCTAAAATATCAAACCAATCGAGAAACCAAATCGAAACCGAACCAAAAAATAGGTTAACCAAACTGATTGGTTTGGTTTTGGTTTTTATTTTATACAATTCTCGGTTTCGATTTAAGTTTAAGTTTACAAAATACAAAAACCGTGATTTTAGTTAACCAACCGAAAAACAAAAACAAATGTTATACTAAAATTATAAATATATATATATATACCTATATATATATATATATATATATATATATATATATATATATATATATATATATATATATATACAAAATATATTATGAAATTGTCGTATAATTTATGGAAATAATCTTACAAATGTGATATTGACATTTTATCAATATAATTTTATTTTAATATTCATAGCTTCTTAAATTTTGTGGATGAATTATTATAATAATTTTTTTTGTTGACAGGTTACATTATAATGTTATTATAATATTATTTATAGTCTCATCTAACTTTGCTTGTTTATTTATTTATTTATATATATTTAATATGTTGTTGTATTGTTATTGTTTGTCTTTGATATCTGTTAATCGATTAGCCAAAAACCATATATTTCTTAATTTGTTTAATAGAGACCCCAACTTTAGGGGCTTAGAGGGGTGATATAGCTTGCTACTCATACCTTTCCAATAAGTAATATGACCCCCGGGTCTAGAATCGATTTTTTCCAAACCTGCTTTTTCCATAAGGAGTCCTATTTAGGGTTTATTTTCTTTTGTTTTCCTTTTTAAAATAAAACAAAAATAAATGGTGACTCCAAACCGTTTTTAAAATGGTTTTTCAAAAAATTAAAAAAGAGTCTCACCTTTTTAGTGGGAAAAAAATAATAGCAAAAAAAAACAGGATTCACAGCATGCTTTACCATTTTCCAAAAAAAATCTAAAAAAAATTTAATGGCAAAACCTCAGAAAAAAAGAAAAAGAAAATTCTCTAAAAAAACAAATAATTTTTTTTTTTTCATAAAAAAATAACTCTACAAATAGATAGATATGTATCTTGAAAAAATTATTCAATTGTAAATATAATTTTATTTTTATAAGGTTTTGAACTTTTCAATTATCATATTCTACATCTCATCCTCCCATATCTAAGGATCAAAACGACGAATTGGAATGATTTATTATATCTAAGGATGCCCCTATTAATGTCTCTATCGAAACATAGAATGTATGTTACATAAGTAATAATTATTTTAAAATTTTAAATAATACACATAATTTTAAAATTTGATATAATCTCTTTGATTTTTAATAAAGTCTCATTTTAAAAATTATTTATATTTATAAATCAAGTCAACTAAAAAACACTCAATTTTAAAAAAACATCTTTTGTATTGTTTATTTTATAAAATTGATTTTATTAACTCAATGAAACATGTTTTCTCTTTTTTTTTTTAAGCATAAAAAACTATTTTTAAGAATATGATTGTCCTTCGATTAAAAAAAAAAGTAGAAAATAATATGATAGTCCTATATATATATATATATATAATTAGTTTAAAAAACATTCAATTTAATACTGTAGAAGAAAATAATGCAAATGATTCCAAATGACATTTGTTATTGCTTTGAATTGCAATAAAATCTAAATTTAAAATTATAAAGTCGGGTTTATTAAAAAAAAAAAAACCTCACTTTAAAAAAAAAAAAAGAAAAAAAAAGCCAAGTTCTTCTTGGTTAGCTCAACCAATTTGCACTATTTTTTCTGGAATTCAATTTCCACCCACAACTTTATTTCAAAAAAGCTAAAAACTATTTCAAAAAAAAAAAAAAATTTTTTTTAAACTATTGTAAAAAAAAACTATTCCTACCCCATTAATTCATGTTCTTAATTTATATTCCGAGCTTTGTAATGCACAATTAATCATAATCATATAGAGGACGAATTTATTTTGATATTTTTATTTTTTGAAAAGTTTAATATTTTGGAAAAAATTTAAAATTTCGTTCTGTCATGGTGGCTTGAGTTTCTCCATTTATGTTTGAAAAAGAAAAAGTGAAAATTATTGGGATTTAAGAGTTTGAAGTTTCCCCGCCGTCTGTGGGACTCGAACCCACGACCACATGGTTAAAAGCCATGCGCTCTACCAACTGAGCTAAGACGGCTTTCTTGTTATATGATCTCATTTTTTTAAATATAACTTAAAATATTTTTCTAACATTTGGTTATATTAGGAAGACAAATAATTTGAGTTTTTTTTTAATAAATAAACAAAATACTAGGCGTAGTCTACGTGTGAGGCACGTGTACCATTTGGTCATAGCATTATGTTTTTTTATTAATTAAGAAATGTAAAATCAATTCGAACTCTATATAGGAGTGGTAGATTACATAAAAAAAAATGTTTATTTTCACACTTTTTAGCGCTTTTTTGTTTGCTATCATAACTATAGGAGTGAAGAGTAGGGGATTTGTGCTTATGAACACGACGGGAGTTGCTACTTTGTTGCCTAGCTTTGCCTTATACCAATTGGTCATCTATCAAAGGCCTTCGATGTAAAAGCTTTGGACCCATTGAATACTTGTATGAGAGCTTCTTTTCATTCGGTTTTCTAAATGTAATGGATATTCTATTATGCAAAAAGAATAAAAATAAGTGATTATGCTGATGATCTTTCGGCCAGGAGCCCCAGAGGCGGCGTCTTTGGATTCTTGGAGCCGGTCGTTCACTGGACGTTAGGCTGTACAACGAGGAAACAAAAAAGATCGAGCATGGTTCATATGCCGATCTTTGAGTCGAGTTCTTTTCCAGATGGAAGAGAATATCAGTAACTTAGAAGGAAGTTTTGTGCGTAAGTCTGGCGATGCGGCACTAACGATGGGGTGGTATGATATTTATAATGGATGATCATGCTGGCTTTCTGGTGGATGATAATATTTGAATAGTATGTTTACAATTTGATGATGTGTGTTGAATAATATGTTTTGCTTTATTAGATGATGACCATTTAAATAGTATGTTTAATATTTACCCACATTGGGTAGGAGATTTTCTTTTAACATCGTAAAGCGATTAATAAGGGATAATTGATGAATGATAATTAGAAATATCTTACTCACGATTGGTGGAGATTAGGTGTTTCGCAATATGGATTTCTTGAATTTGTCGGCACTAAAAAATGAGTGGGCATTCTACGTTCGAGTCACGCCTTTAAGGGATACCATTAAAGGTCTATTGCTAGTACTAGACCCATTTTTAATCCCGACGTTTGGGATTATTTCTTGGGCATACGCGTCCATTACTTCAAACCCCATCAATACAAATAAAAAGCGTAGAAAATATTAATTTGACAAAAGGAATCAATACCTTTTTGCTCCTACAACAAATACACAATATTTAGCGACATCAGCTCTATTACCATTTAGAATAAGTATTGATTTGAAAAGGGTAAATAGGTAAAATTAATTATATAATAAAATGGAAAGTTAATTTAAACAATTTCAAACCGAGCAAAAAACTTGTTCCCTTTGAGAAAACATACCCTTTGTCAAACGAGATGGAAACAAGGCCAGAAAATTTTCCTTCATCAACAATTTTCATGACACAACCAAAAACAATATTACATTCTCTTAGAAATGAGATTGTCCAAAAATGTCGTAAAAAATCATGATGGTTTATGTGTAGGTGAATGCAATCGCCTTCATCATATATGTTGACTAATACAACTGTCAGGCACACAGGTTTGTGGTATGATATGTCATCTCACCATTCTCTTAATCATTTGTTTGAACATAGAAGGTAAAAGATCTACCTCTTCCTCCCTAGCGATATCCAGAGAATTACCATTTTTATCCTAAAAATGTATGAGATAATTCAAATTAATATGCAATAGATAATCAATAATAATGAATGGAGGAACAAAGATTGAAAAGAAAATGATTCTCTTTACATCAATTTTAATAGAGTAGCAAAGTTTGATTGAGTCAAAATAAAAAATGACAAAAGAAATTTTTTTTAACAAGTACCTTTAAGGATTCCTTTCCGACCCATAGGCAATGTTTTTTGTTCTACAGTATTAAAGACTCCAATACCAAGCTCAAGTCGTTCAGTGATATTGAAAGCTAAATAAATTTTAGGATTAAGCTGTTTAATTTTTAAAATTTTCATGACTTATTATTGAAATTAAAAAAAAAAGGTTTTAAATAGAAAAAATGAAAATATTTAACTTTTTCTATTGAGAAAAATTAAATTTTAATGAAATAAAAAACTTGTTATTATACAAGAGAAATCTTGCTGTAACTACTTATTAGGGATAATGACGGAAATTTGGGACGGTGACCCATCTCATTGGTTCGTTTATTTTTTAATTCCCTGAACATCTGTTAAAAAATTATTGGTCGAATTGAGGATGAAAATTTCTAAACCGCTCAGTTTGTTGATTTGCTCATGTGTGGCAAATGGGTAGCCGGTTGATCATTGGGAGAAAGCTAGAAGGTGGAGCTATAAGCTCATTCTTCTTCTCTCCTTTTAAACTCTTTTTCCATTTTCCTCTTATCCCCTGGGTGTTTGGTCTAAAGTCAAGTTTGGATAGTACTTTTTGCCACATGTCAATATCCCATTGGCTTCTTGGTTTGTCATATCATTGTATCCGTCTCATTTGGATTCTCTCCCGATCATGTGTTCACATGTCTCTTATAGGTCCTTGGTACAAATGTTTGGTAGCTGCCAAAACGTGTGTGTCTGTCTTGGCCGTTCGATGCCCAGTGTCGTACTACTCTCGGTGCCCTCAGCAGTGAAATTAACATTGTTTGAGGAATTTGACGAAATTGACAATGGTAAATTTGAATTTGCGGGAGACGATTCCAACGGTGGTCAGTTTAAGTGGTAGAATACGAAAAAATTAAGTTACCTTGAAATTACCGTTTACTCTTTAGAAAATTAGAATTTTCTGGGTATTACGTCATCTTTATACAGACGGTCCCAAACTCAGTTTAAAATTTAGTCCCTAAGCAGTCCCAAAACCGGCCTTAAACAATCCACAAGATTGTCTATAAACAAGCTATGAAACCGACCTAGCGTAGTCCCAATCCAGGCCTTAATCAGCGCAATTAGATCACAAACATTGTGGTCATCACCCAGCCCAGGCCAATCGCGTGATCCTAAATTTTTTAGTTTGGGCAGTCTTGAAAATCAGGTCCTTAAACGATCCATCCAGTCCCTACTCAACCCCAAAGCAGTCCTATTTCATCGACTGACCCACCTCAATTAAAGGATTTAAAACAAGCCATAAATTTGTGCCAAAGAATATAACAAAGTATATATTTAATAAAAATAAGACATAACGAATAAGCATTATTTGTGGCAATACGGAAATGGATATAACTTGGTACATGAGGTCCGATTTGGTGTTTAAATCCTAACATAAAAGTTTCACAATCTGTTCTGGCTCCATGGAAGAACATGAGTCCAAATTCCCTCCGTTTCTCAATCAAAAAGCAGTCCTAAAAATCTGGACACAACCAAATAAGTTGGCTAAGCTATGGCAGTCCCGAGAAATGGACCATAACTTGAGATGTAAGGGTCCAATTTAGGCTAACATTAAGTTCACAGATGCAGTTACAACTTCTGTGAAGAACCCAAGTCCAAATTCCCTCCGTTTCATAACCCAGAAAACCGGAGTCAGGCGAAGGCGGAATGTAGGGTCCATGAGGCGATATAAAAATTCGACCAAAGCAATGGCAAGTTGGAATAAACCAAAGTAGGAAAGTCCATCACACTCTTGGAGCGTGGCCTTGTCCCATTGGCCAGTTAACTGTGTGAGACCAGGCTGAGTGTGACTTGCGAATCGGAGGGAAGAAGGCGCTTCAGATGCTTTCTTTTTACCTTGCACCCATACTCTTTCTTTCTCTCTTTCTTCTCTCCATCATGAAGACCGTCAGGGTGTTTCTATTCCCACTCCTCTTACCTCTCTTTGTGGCTTGACTTTTTGACTCTCATCTATATTATATGTGTTTAAGATCTATAAGCAATGACATTTGGCCTTTATTATGCAAAGGTGCTTGTCATCCCATGTGTGTGTATCTATCATAAATCTTGATTGTCCTTGAAACATAGTGTCTTGAGAAAAAACGAAAAAATCGGCCTGCGAGATTTGGCCAATTTTGTGAACATCACAAGACAAACCTTATGGTGTGATATGTTTAATCGTCTTAAAGTTCAAATTTACCCAGATTTTACACATCATAATTCAACTTATTATTAATTCACTCCAATTTATCAATTTTAGCTAATGTTTCACATAAGAAAATTAAACAAGGCCTACGACCCCGAACAAAGTCCTTTAGTACTCGAACTGCCCGGGGGTTGGCTAGACCCCGACAATTCCATGTTTTCGAAGTGATAATATGTGTGTGAGGCCCATTGGACGAATCCATAACACTAGGGGACACTGGGATTTGTATATTTCCACCTATCCTGTCCCTTGTCAATATTTATACCCCCATTATCTTCTGAGTTAGTTAACGGGGATTTGCCTTTATCAACTCCACTATTTATGCCAATAGTGACAACAAGATTTTCTTTCCAAAACTGTCATAACCACCCGATTTTATTCCCACTATACCATAAACAAGATTTCTAGACAGAATCATCTATTCAGCCTGTGGTTGACTCGAACATACACTCAGGTGGCCTAAAATACAAACCACACACAGCAAATGTGGGAAGACGTTCATATTGAAAATCAACCCAAAACCATTCCTCAACTTCATCCGCTGTTTTAAAGGCTTAGTGATATCTATCTCAGCCCTTACCCGAAGATAGTTTATGTAGAAACTTGTAAAATTATTAGGATCTGCCTCCACATAATTACCAATACAGTTCCCTATAATAATAGCCACTTGCCAACCAGTAACTTATGGACTTGGATCCAAAATACAGCAACATTCAGAGGCACTTGCTAAGGAACATCACTCTTGCCAATTCGTTTCAACACCAGCAAATTATTCTCATACGACCATGGACCACTATCCATTATTCTGGAAATATCCAATCATGATAGAATCTGAACAAATAGCGTTGGTCCCCTAAATCCTTTACTATGACCCCACCAACAAGCTATCAAATATAGGCCATAGTACTACTATACATAAAATTGAACTTTAATGGTTTATCTGCAAGAAAACGACCCACTAATCCAACACTAAAGTTTTCAAAAAGATACTCTTAAGAGGGAAGGAGAGAGTATGCTTGTCACAAAGACAAGAGACTATTGTAGACTATTGGACTCAATACTTTTCAAATCCATTCATTCAAAAGACAAGATTTTCATTTACAAAAAAAAAAAAATACAATGAAAATATCTCAAATAACAATAATGTTATGAAAAAAAATTGAATTTTCAGTTAGGAGATGAATAAACTCTTTAGTTGAATTTGTGGCCATTAAATACTACATGTAGGTATTTAAAGTAGAAACATGTAACATATAAAGATATTTATTATATACATGGCATCTAAAATGACCATTATTAGTTTTCAAAATTATTTGCTAGAAACAAATCTATTATATATATGCTTTCATAAATATAGTATATATATATATATATATATATATATATATAATATATATATATATATATATATATATATATATATATATATATATATATGCTCTCTTCTATATATACTATTTTAAACTCAAGTTATAAAATTTTATGATGGCATTTTAAATGGAAGAAAGTAAGAGCAATTTGTACATAGGGTTATATGTTTTTTTATGGTTATTTTTAAATTATATATTGTTTGTAGGCCTAATGATATTATTTAGTAAAAAATATAGAAGTTTATTATTGAAAATAAAATAAAAATTACTTAAAGTCATGTGATATGATATTATTATCAATTAATTTCTTTCTTTATTTCAATTCCTAATATTACCAAACATTGGAATAGATATAAACAATCGTGAGAATAAACAATCATTCTTACGTAACATTTATAAACTAATCCAAACACTAAAAATTGAATCAAATTATTAATTTTATTTTATTAGAAATAAAAGTGGAAAGAGATTCTTGATTATCATTCCTTATTCACAAACACCCCCTAATAGTTATAGATATACACATGGGAGGAACTTTGCAAGCGGCCAAACACGTGTCAACGTGTGCAGGAGACTAGCAACAAGTGGAATTAGGCACAGAGGTATATGCAAAGTGGGCATAAAATGTTTGTTTATAATAATGCCAATATATTGAAAGTTTTAAAAATCAGGATATTCAAGTAGACGTGGGATCCTAGGTTCAAATCTCATGAGAACAATTATGAGAATCAAAGTACAAAGAATCCTTGATGCAGGAGCTTCTACAATATTAATTAGGAATCCAATCTTAATTATGAAAAATTCATATTCGGGAGACTGTGAATCCTTTGAGACACCTAATATATTTTTATCCAAGTGTTCTGAATTTTATTACTATTTTGATTTGGAGTTGTTTTATTTTAGCAAGATTTATTCTTCAAGTCAAAGTAGAAGTTGCTTTATTTAATTTAAAAAGTTTGTTTTATTAGTCAAATAGGAGTTGTTATTTCTTTTTAGAAAAAATTTGCTTTAAATTTGGTGTTGATTTACTTCTGATTTGGTGATGATTTATTCCTGATTTGCTTTATTTCGAAGCTGATTTGTTCTTGATTTGATGTTGATTTGTTCTTGATTTGCTTCCATTTTGGAGCTGATGTGTTCCTGATTTGCGGCTGATTTTTATTACCAAGTCTTTTCCTAAAAATTATCTAGTTTCATTTCTAGTTTTTGGCCAAACATCTTACTTTTCTTATGGCTGAATTTTAGTTTCTATTCTTTGTATTTTTTGGGCCTATTTATAGGCTTGTTATCCCTACATTCTTAAGTTTATGCATTAATAAAATTGAGAGTTTCAATTTCTCTTTTGTTCTTTAAAGAAGCTCATGAACTATCAGAGTTATTAGTAGTGGTTCATCGAAGACTAATCGACGGATCTCCGAGTCATCGGTGTGCGTCCTCACATATATCAAGGTTCTTGCTTCCATATAAGCAATGGGTCAAGGTCATCCATCTAAGCGGACACTAGAGCGATTCTTCCGAGCTAATTTGATCATGGGTCTCCTCATAAGTTGATGGGGTTCTTATCATTTGGTTTCAGAGCAACAGGTTCTATTTTTCTAGTTTGCCTATCTTTTACTTTATTCTTTGTTTGAACCCAATTTAGTCACCACTTCCATCAATTCCTTCTAAATTTCGTTCAACGCCAATTTTAGTCACAACCTAATATCTACTCCATCCGATTTTCTTCATTCTTGATCGGATATAACTTTTGTTTGTTTCCTTTTTTGAACAGTCCATTCCGGGTTACTAAAAAAAAAAGGAAAAAAAGAAGAAGAAAGAGAGTGAAGGAAAATGATCCGATCGAAAAAAAAAGTAAAGGAAAAGGATCTGGTCAGAAAAAAAAATTATATAAGTTTATCATCATTCTAGTCATGGAAATGGAGTCCACAATCATGAGTATAAAAAAACTAAAAAAGAAAAAAAGCACTAACAGAAGAAATTTTGGTATGCTTTTTTTGTTGCTTTAAGTAAGGCTTGAATATTGGTTAATGCCACCAACCTATCCTTTGATAGGTTTTTGATTGAATTTTGCGAAAAAAAAATCTGATTTGTTTGATGAGTTCCAAAAGAACTACAAGAGAAATATTTAGTGGAAAAAGGCAAGAGTGGTAAGAATATTAGAGTGAGAAAAAAGCAAATATATTGTGTGAAAACATGATTGAACCGAGTGAATCATTCTTTGTGTGAAAACACGTGAGGGAGTGATTTGTGAGGCTCTTTTTTTTTTTTTTTTTCTCTAACCTTGTTTTTGCAGCATTATATCAAACAACGACGCATATGAAGGTGTGGCGGGAGGAGTTGACATGAAGTTCATTATGCAAGCCTTAACTAGCGAAGTACAGAGAATGTTTAGGGCTGAATTGGAACAATTCCATGAGAGGGTGGAGCAAAGCTTCAAACACCCATGAAACCCTCCCACAATGCGTAGAAAGGAGAGACTGACAAGAAGAGGGGCGCGGGTAGAAGAAGAAGAGTATGACAGAGGAGATTTTAAGGATGAGAATGATCATAATTCAGTTGTTAGTGACAGGAGGTATGGGGGGAGGCATAGAGAAGCTAGGAATCGGGAAGATAATAAGTTAGGAAACATTAAGATGAAGATTTCATATTTCCAAGGAAAGATGACCCCGAGGCATATCTTGAGTGTGAGAGGAAGGTGAAGAGATGAAGAGGGTGATGTGAAAGAGATTTGTTTCAACTTACTACTACCGGGAGTTGTACAACAAATTGAAAAACCCAAGGCAAGGCAACCGTAGTGTAGAGGAGTATTATAAGGAGATGAAGGTTGCAATGGCTAGAGAAAATATTGAAGAAGATCGAGAGGCTACAATGGCGAGGTTTCTGGTAGGTTTAAATCGGGAAATTAAGAAGGTGGTGGAATTGCAACATTATGTAGAGTTTGAGGATATGGTGTAAATGGACATCAAGATTGAGAATCAAGTCAAGAGGAGGGATGGTAGCAACACATTTTTTGCACCTAGTCCAAGTTCATTTACTTGGAAGTTGAATCAATGGAAGAAGGAAAAGAGCCACCCAAGGTCAAGCTTAAAATAGAACAAAAACAGGAGGTGACCAGCCAAGGAAATCAAGGTAAATGTTATTCTTTCACTAATTGGAATCGTGATATTAATTGTTTTAAATGCCAAGGTATGGGTCATATAGCAAGCTAATGTCCGAACAAAAGAGTTATGGTGATGGGAGACAATGGTGAGATTGAAACAGACCATGAATCGGTTTGTGATTCTATGCCATCCTTGGAGGATGCTGATGATGAGGAATACACTAGCCAAGGAGAATTGTTGGTTTCAAGAAGGGATTTAAGTGTGCAAGCTAAGGAAGAGGACGAGGTGCAACAAGAGAACATTTTTCACACTAGGTGCCATGTCTAAAACAAGGTATGTAGTGTGATCTTTGATGGTGGGAGTTGCACTAATATCGCTAGCACCACCCTGGAGGAGAAACTAGGGTTGCTAACAAGTAAGCATCCTCAACCTTATAAATTTCAATGGTTGGATGATAGTAGGGAATTGTGGGTGCAAAAGCAAGTGTTCTTGTCATTTTCAATTGGGAAGTATCATGATGAGGTTCTTTGTGATGTTGTCCCTACGTATGCTTCTCACATCTTATTAGGTGAGCCTTGGAAATTTGATAGGAAAGGCAACCATGACAGTTCAAGAATTGTTTTAGTTTCATGAAGGACAAGAATCTTTTAACTCTTATACCATTGACACCAAAACAAGTGTATGAAGATCAAGTGAGGTTAAAGCAAGAGTGTGATTCAAAAAAGAATGAGAAAGAAAAGGAAAGAAAAGAAAAAGAGGAAGAAAAACAAGAGGAAAAAAATTAAGAGAAGGAAAGAGGGTGAGAAAAGAAAAGAGAGTGAAAGAAAAAGAGATCTTAAAGTGAACAACGAGGAAGGAAAGAAAACAAAAAAAGATCATGAAGTGACTGATGAAAAAGGAAGGGAAACCAAAGGAAAGGAAAGCTTCTATACAAAAGATAGTAAGCTCAAGAGTGATTTTTATGCTAACAAGCCTATGTTTGTAATTTTGTACAAAGAGGCATTTTTTAATACCAACTTGACCCTTCATTGCCTAGTTCTATTGTCTCTTTTGAATTTGAAGTCATGCTCTGCAGATGGAGATTCGAAAGGGTTACCTCTATCACGGATCGAACATCGAGTGAGTTTTTGTGCACTGGTGCTACCATTAGAACCAACCCTTATAGGAGTAATCAGGAGACAAGGAACTTAAGCGAGTTGGTGAATTGATGGAAAAGGGATATGTGAGGGAAAGCATGAGTCCATGCGCCATTCCGATGGATTTGGTTCCCAAAAAGGATGGACCTCGGAGGATTTGTATTTATTTTCATGCCATCCTGACATTATAGTTTAAGATTTGAGGGCCAGATGCATCTTTTCCGAGGAAGGGAATGATGAGAATCAAAGCACAAAGGATATGTGATGCAGGAGCTTCTACAACATTCATTAGGAATCCAATCTTAATTATGGAAAATTCAGATTCGGGAGGCTGTGAAACCTTGGAGACACCTAATACATTTCTATTTCCAAGTGTTTTGAGTTTTATTACTATTTTGATTTGGAGTTGTTTTATTTTAGAAAGATTTATTCTTCAAGTCAAAGTTTAAGTTGTTTTATTTAATTGAGAAAGTTTGTTTTGCTAGTCAAATAGGAGTTGCTATTTCTTTTGAGAAAGATTGCTTCTGTCTGCATTTGTTGTTGATTCATTCTTGTTGCAGTGATGTTGTTCTGGATTCACTCTTGTTTGGAGATCTGTTATTCTGGTTTGTTGTATTTTGGAGCTAATAAGTTTTTTTATTAGCGGCTGATTTTATGCAGTCTTGTTGTAAGCACCACAGCCACAAATTTGGAAGGGGGCCTTTGATGCAGGACTAGGACTCTTTAACTTTGTTTTTAGGCATTGGTGAGCCCATAACATGTAATTAATTCATAATCACAAATCCATATAAAACAACCAAGGTGTTCATAATGTCCTGGACAAATATCTGAGTCCCATTGACTTATACATATATAAAAAAAAAAACTTTATATGTACATATTCAAAATCAGAGGTAACGACATATAGATGTTGACTCCTATTGCTGTGTTGGTCCTCCTGTGTGCTTGGCTAACTGAGATGTCCTCTTCGATCTTTTATCACGGATGAAACACTCACGTCTTAAGCTTATAACTTAGTGGGAAACACATATAACATATATGACCACGTGATGATTCCCTCCAAAACTGATATACAATTTACAAAATTGTTTATTTGCACAATATCGATTCATATATCATTATACTTGTACATTATACCATTTAGTAGAGCTCTCACTCTCAATCGTCATAATACATAGTACTTTTCATATCATTATAGCTTTATCACATTTTTTTATTTCGAATCATCGTTTCCATGTTACATACTTCTTATAACCGTTTGCATGTTACATGCTTCTTATAACCATTTCAATTTTTTTTTTATCACATCTTATGTCTTATGTCTTGCTTGCATATTCCAAGAAGTGGATAATGGGTATAATCTATATGTACCAGAAGAATGCCTTATCCTTTGTACGAGACAATAGTCTCTATACGTATGTGGCTTGGGACCTTTATAATGATTCAAACAGGATCTATGTCATCGACCCAAATAGGGCATCGATATCTATAAACTATATGTTGTAGCAACTATATCCCTATAGACATGCTTATCTATCCCTACACGGTGACATATGCGAGCGTGTTATTACGTTCGAATTTCGTGTTGGTATGCATCTCATATACATGGATACTGTCAATCACATGTATCCACAAAAGATACTTTCAAACAGTATGCCTTTTTACATATACTATAACTGTTACTTTTTATCATAAATGTATGATCATGTTCTCAATATTGCTCGTATTTTTGTTCATGTAATCATATTTCATATAACAATCGCTTTTATAATTCATTTACAATTTCATTTGATCGCGAATCTCGTTATCTTAAATATTTTCTCTGAATAGAGAAACTCACCCAGGCAAATTTGGATACAATGGGGTCCAAATTTGAAATATCTTGAAGGAGATTTGTTCTCTAAAGTCTAATTTACCAGAAATTTGAATCACTCAATTTGGATGAGTGATGGCGATTATAGCCTAAACAAAAGCTATACCAACATAGACAACCCAAAACAAAACTACTTTGATGAATTTTGTGGAGTCCCGATAGAGGTTCAAATTTGAGACCACATTTATTTCAAGGAGATTTGTTTTTTCTAGAATTCCTAATTTACCCAGAAATTTAAATCTACTCAATTTAGTTGAATTATGGCTGAAGTTATAGCCTAAACACTAAACTTATTGCCAAATAGATAAAAGAATTACTTCAGAAAACAAGCTCCATGACTAATTTTAAAGTCCAAATAGGATACAAATTTGAATACACTTATTTCAAGAAGATGTGTTATCCTAGAAGTATAATTTATCTAGAAATTTGAATAACTCAATTTGGATGAGTGATGACCAAGTTATGACAAAAACAAAAACGTGGGTTTGGAAAAAATTTGACAGCATCTCCCCTAAAATCCTAACATTTTATTTATACAAGCATTCCTTAATTGAGGACCACAACCAACTCAAATAACCATAAAACTAAGCTTAGACCAACAACCATCATTATTATACAAAGTTAGGGTTTTTCCCAAACCCAAACATCATAAGGGTTTAAAGTTTAGTTCCCATACCTTAAATATCTTGCAATCTCTTCTTTCTTCTTCCTTATTCTTCTTGATCACATAAACCCTTGATTACATGGAGTAATTCAAACCAAAGTTGCCTTCCCTCTCACTCTCATATGCCCTAGCTCTCAATCAGGAGAAATGTCTCGTTCTGAGAATGTTGGTCTTATCCCAAATCAACTCACACATGGCCATGTTTGGCAAAACCCATTTTTGCATTGAAAGCCCTTCCTTTCTCTTTCATTTACACTTCAACTTATCAATATTTCTATATTGACATATAAACTTATTATCTTATGACCTTTAGGTCCTGGATTGGTAAATTACTAATTTACCCTTAACTCTTGGATTAATCTCTGGTTTTTATCATTTTTCACCTTTAGCCATATTAGTTTCCGACAAATTCAAAATTAACTTATATTATACCCTAAACATGTAATAAAACTACCAGGGTATAATTTGGGGTGTTACCACTAAAACTGTCATACCCCTACCCTAGCATGGGCAAAGATAGGGGGCGCGGCACGGAACTAGGACTCCTTTGCCTAACTTTCTAACATTTGTGGGCCCATTTCGATAAACAAATTCATATATCAGAATATAACTTGTAAAACTACCACCGTAGTGGTGTTTAAAATGTCATGTACATATACATGCCTGAGTCTCATTTACTTGTGCTTACACAAACTCTACTATTATGAAATTTTACATTTACATTACAAAACAGAATAAAAAACCTACATCAGGTGGACTCCTATTGCGTTGTTGGCCCTAGCGGATGCGGAATGCCTCGGATGTCCTCTTCAGTACCTACACGGATGAAACACCTGTGCTAACTTATAGCTTAGTGGGAAACAGATAACAAATACGACTACTTGAAGTGGTCCACAATTATAGGATACATATAACATAATACATATGTCAAAGTTTATGTATATGAGTGCTAACAAAAAGTTTTATATAACATAATTCTTATAACGAGAATTTCATATCTCCGTAGAGTTGAACAAAGATCTTATGCAGAAGGTACCCATTAATTTTATTATAGAACATAAGCGATTTCTTATGATTTCTTCTTGTTCGTATTACGTATTCTTATCATGTAAATGTTTATATGTCAAGTATTAGGATAGACAACATATAGTATTTACTGCATTATTAGGTAACAATGAATGATAGGGACACAACCTGATAGATTTTGAAGGTGATCTTGATGCGAGCAGAGACATGTCTGCATGCTTAGAGGGTGTTTGTAGCACGGTAAAGTCTTAGAAATATTAAATGAGGTGCCTATTCTTCATTTCACTATTCGGTCTAGCTTGCATAATTATACGCCTTGATCGAGCTATTATATTGTTCTTAAACACATTAGAAAATGAGGTCAAGAAATAATGTTTTCCCAACTACAGGATCACCAAGGCGAAGCGAAGCTTCGTCAAGGCGACGAGGTACAAAACATTTTTCATATAGTTTTTATACTTGTACGAACCCTTTCATTCACTTATTAGGATCCTCATTAATTCAATGGATGATTGTTAGAATTAATGGAAAAGAGGAACAAAAAGAAGACTTAATGGTATGCCTAGGCGAAGCAATGCTACGCCTAGGCGGAGAGGTTCGCCTAGCGGCATCGCTACGCCAGCGGACCAAAAAGTGCGTAAACTCGTCTGTGTTCTTCTTGACGCCCCATTTCTGGGTCCCGCGACCACCGTCAACCTGCGAAAAACCTGTATGTCTCATATTATGAGACCCATACGTGAGTAAAAATGACCACATTGGCCTACACATCATACTCACCAAAATATATCCAACCAACTATATTACAATAGTTCAAGAGTTAATTTCACTTTTAATACAAACATATATTAAAACTAAAATTTTTAATACATGTTACATAAAAATATCAAAGCCACAACTGCTTTCTTCTTAAAGGCCTCTAAAGGAGCATCGCCTTCCGAACACTCCCTGTACCTGAAATAATTTTCCTTGACAAGGTGAGCAATGCCCAGTAGTGATAATCTCCTGTTACTCCTCACTGTCAAGCATTACGTAATTCAACCAAACGCATTCAAGCAAATGCATGATTCTACTTGAATGTCTACATGCCAAAATCCCATGTCTCGAGTCCTCACCGACTCCCTCACATATGCCTAAACCATGTATGAAAATCATTTCTTTTCCAAACAAAATATTTGTTTTAATTGATGACAACCCTCCGATATAATACGTTGGACAATCAT
The DNA here is from genome assembly GCA_016808115.1 of Tetrastigma voinierianum. Classification (NCBI taxonomy): domain Eukaryota; kingdom Viridiplantae; phylum Streptophyta; class Magnoliopsida; order Vitales; family Vitaceae; genus Tetrastigma; species Tetrastigma voinierianum. The sequence goes on along the minus strand of JAEQBH010004491.1, from coordinate 525,802 downwards.
CCGAGGTAAACTTGTTGGGTAACTCTCCGAAACAATTCATGGGCCCCTCCGACGTGAATTGTTGGACAATTTTCCCAACACAATTCTTCGGACAACTTTCCGATAAAATTATTATTTTTAATAATTTTATAAAGAATTCATCAAGCTTGACAATCTCCAATTTTATTTGTCATGCACTCACACCTACCATTCTAGGGTGCCCCGGTGCATATGGAATGCATTATATCATTTCCAACAATTCATGTTAATATATTTTAAACATGCATATACTAACAAAATTTAACTCACAACATCGTGTTATTCAATTCATAGCAATAACACCAAAATTAGCTCATATGGACTAATAACCAATTCAAGCAATTCATTTTGAATCACCCAAGCAACACACAAATCACACATAAATCACGCGGAACAAGAAAACCCAGAGTCCTCGACGCTGTTCACGACAACACTAGGGATTTTCTCCACCGGGTCCAAATATTGGGGACTGAAACACGGCCATCCGTGCCTTAACAAATCCCCATCCATTGTAAAATGGCTATGAGCCAAAAATAACCGGCGTAGGAGAAGACCTCTCACTCCTCGGAGTTTCGAAACTCCACTGGGCTCTGTGTCCACGCCAGAGCCCTCAGAGAGTGTATCAACTTCTCATCTTGCTCGATTTGAGAACCAACGGTCCGAGTTTTCCTGAAAAATTAGGAGAAGCTGGAATTTCTCTCTCTAAACTGCTCCTTCACTCCATCGCCTCTAGCAAAAATGGAGAAGAAGATGATGTCTTTATTTTTTTTCTTTTCAATTAATTCCCTTTTTGTCCCTTAGTTTGATTTTTAAAGGCTTTTTGACACTTTGCTTAATCTAAGCCATTTATCTCTATCCTCTCACTAATCATGTAACATGTGTCACATGGGTACATGTAGTAGGTGACCCTTGTCACATCACATGCCTCTCACAAGCTGTCATAAGACACCCGGTGCCTCGAAAGACGTGAAATTTCGATTATCTTGGAATTCGACGAAATTTGACGTGATAGCTAGATTTCGCGAGACGATTCCAACGGTGAAGTCCGTTTCATCATCTGAGATCTAGAAAAATTCTGAATTTTGACCAAAATTACCATTTTACCATTTTTCATAAAATTAGAATTTTCTCGGGTTTTACACTCCTAGGTGTAGAGACCTCCGCCTAGGCGGAGTTCATGCCTAGGCGTGCACTCCACGTCGCTTAGTGGTGTCGAAAGTGCACTAGAAATGGACCGGGCTCAAGCCATTCTCACTTGGGAAATTTCCTTCCAAACCAAAACCGACTCAATCAAAACTCAAAATAAATCATAAAACTCATCTTATACCAACCAACAACACTTCTACTAGGATTTTTCCTACACAACTTAGACAAAGAGAGATTTCCAAACATAATCCATACACATATAGTTTCCATACTAAAGTTCCAAATAATTCCATACATGACTTCCAAATCTGTAAGACCCGAGAAAATTCTAATTCTTTGAAAAAGGGTAAAATGGTAATTTCGGTCAAAATCCTAAATTTTTTCTAGATCTCGGATGACGAAACGGACTTCACAGTTTGAATGCCTCGAAGGAATCTAGCTATCACGCCGACCCGAGAAACGAAATTCTCACGCCTTTCGAGGCACCGGTGCTCCGTGCCTTATGACAGCTTGTGAGAGGCATGTGATGTGACAAGGGTCACCAACTACATGTACGCATGTGACACATGTTGCATGATTAGTGATAAGATAGAGATAAATGGCTTAGATTAAGCCAAGTGTCAAAAAGCCTTTAAAAGTCAAACTAAGGGACAAAAGGGAATTAATTGAAAAGAAAAAAAAAAAATCATCTTCTTCTCTATTTTTGCTGGAACGTGCAGTGGAGGAGGAAAAACTGGTTTTAGAGAAAGAAAGTCCAACTTCTCTCTAGATTTCCTAGCATTCGGACCGTCGGTTCTCGTCATAGCAAAAGTTATGAGAGCGACCACGCTTACAAGGGCTACGCTGGACACCGATTTTCGCTGGAGTTTCGATTAACCCAAGAGGTAGGGAATTTCCTACTTGATTTATTCTTTGGTTAAGAGTCATTTTAATGGATTGGGATTTGTTAAGGCCTGGATGGCCATGTTTTCGGTCCCAAAATATTTGGACCAAGTGAAGAAAATCCCTAGTGTGGCCAGAATAAGGTCGACCTACTTGCCATCACTGCTCATGTGATTTATGTGTGATTCAGGTGTTGCTCTGCGATTCAAAATGAATTGCTTGAATTGTTTATTAGCCCATGTGAGCTAATTTTGGTATTATTGCTATGAATTGAAAAACATGATGTTGTGAGTTGAATTTTTTAAGTATATGTATGTTTAAAATATATTAACATGAATTGTTGGAAATGACATAATGCATTCCATATGCACTGAGGCACCCTAGAATGGTAGGTGTGAGTGCATGACAATTAAAATCGGAGAGTTGTCTAAACGATGAATTTTTTTGTAAAATTATTAAAAATAATAAGTTTATCGGAAAGTTGTTCGAAGAATTGTGTTGGGAAGATTGTCCAACAATTCACGTTGGAGGGGCCCATGAATTGTATCGGAGAGTTACCCAACAAGTTCACCTCGGAGGATTGTCCAACGTATTATATCGGAGGGTTGTCCTCAATTAAAAAAAATATTTTGTTTGGAAAAGAAATGATTTTCATACATGGTTTAGGCATGTGTGAGGGAGTCAGTGAGGACTCGAGACATGGGATTGGGCATGTAGACATTCAAGTAGGATCATGCATTTGCTTGAATGCGTTTGGTTGCCATTACATGTGCACTTAGGTGGGGAGTAACCCATTTAGGATATTATCACAACTAGGCATTGCTCACCCTGTCGAGGGAACATTATTTTAGGTACATGGAGTGTTCGGTAAGACGACGCTCACTAGAGGTCGCTTTTAAGAAGAAAGCCAGATTGTGGCTTTGATATTTTTTTGTAAAACATGTATTAGAAATTCCTAATTTTAATATATGTTTGTATTAAGAGTGTAATTAACTCGTGAACTATTGTAATATAGTTGGTTGAAAATTTTTGGTGAGTATGATGTGTAGGCCAATGTAGCCATTTTTACTCATGTATGTGTCTCATGATGCGAGGCACATGCTCCGTTGTGTTGATTTGTGGTCAACCTGACCCCTGAATAGGCGTCACGCTGCATCGAGCATGTGTACACGAATACTTAGGGCTTCAGGGACTCGCTTAGGCCATGGTCATTAAGGAGTGAGAGCACTACAACTTAGTGTAGCTCGATGTTAGGGTTTAGGTATGTGATTACCTAGGCCACGGTAGACAGAATTAGGAACACGTAAGTATCAGGTTTTATGTGTGCTTGGGTGTTATGGGATGTTCGTTGTATGTTGTGTGCTTCAGATGCCAGAATAGTATATAGGAAAATATTGAACAACACTAGGGTCGAGAAAACATAACTCCTAAGTTTGAGAAAATGTTTGTTTGAGGATTTTGGGCGCAGGTCCTTGAATAAAACAAAAAAAAATTTCTAGACAAATAGTTCAAAGATTTGAACATGAATAGAGGTGTTTTGTGAAATTCTGGAAAATTATTCCAATTTTTGCACAAGAAAGAGGGGTTAAAATTTAACTCTTAAAATTTAGGCTACTGCATTTAAGGAGTAGCAGAGAGGCTACTGGAGGAATTAAAAAAAAAAGTGTGTTGAGAAAAAAAAAATTCTGGGGTTTTACAATATGTAAAACAGGAATATATATATATATATATATATATTTTTGTGGTCTTCCAGTAAGTGGAACAAAGAAAAAAAAATGAATGCATGAAAAAAAAAACTTGCAGAAGAGGTTGGATGGGCTACTGCCCATTTTACAGCTTTGGGTCACGATACAATGTGTTGTATCGTGACAAACATGGCATGGGCGCGCAGTTGGGCGCGAATGGCCAAGCATGATATACTACCGAAAGCAGCTCACTCAGGCACAGAGCGTGCCGCGACACGGCCAATAGGCGCCGGCGACACGGCGGCCTCGCAAGACGGGCTTTACGCAGCGCACACATGCGTGGCCCTGCCATCAGGTGTCACGACAATTGTTTGTGGTCGCGATAGAGGCGTCGTACACAAGGTGCCCAGCGCCCTGCGATACGGCGTAGGAGCGCTGCGACACGCGCGACAGGGATTTGAGTCGCAATATAATTTTGTATCGCGGATCTAAGCACGACACGTCACACAAGTACGTCAGACAAGGCCCACGACACACGGAGGGGGCCACGATGGCGCCCACGCTGACGACACCTGGCCGCCTACCGCGCGCATGTGGCTCGGGCGCAGCGTGAGCGCTAAACTCCTGCGACAACGTGCTCGCGAACCTCGGGTCCTGCGCGCATCATGGCCCAACCCAGCTTTGACTCGCCACTATTTACAATAATTTGCTTAACATCGTTCATGGACATTGTTCATGAACACTGTTCACGGGGTTTTCAAAATAAATAAATAAATAAATAAAATAAAATAAAATTTTTGTTGCGTATGATTTAATACCTGGAATTATTGTTTTGTATTACCTATGAATGCATTAACGTTGTGTATGAAAAATTTTCGTTAGGTGAATAGTGTCTCGGGGCTATATTTACACCCTTAGAGATACCTCACCAAAACTTAACTTGTCATTTGACATGTGTAGATGGCTAGTCGCTGGAGAGGACGTAGAGGTCATCCACGAGGTGCTAGCCAAGAACCAATTCAAGATTCACCAAAGCAGCCTTTAGTGAGGTCGCAGGATCGGCGTCAGCCGCTATTGCATAGGCTAGCAGAGAGCCAGGGGCTCCGAAACTCCCTGTGAGGTTCGCAGTACATCATCCGATATTCACAGTGGGAGGAGATTCGATGGTGGAAGACCATTGGTTTACAGTGTGTTGAGAAAATATCAAGGAATGGAGATTACCCCGATACACCGTGATTAGGACTAGTTGCATTCCAAATTGGGAGGCAAGGCCCAAGTGCGGTGGAACTGAGCTAAGACCCTAGGGACTAGAGGCAATGACATGGACAGAGTTCCAGAGTCGCTCATGGGCAGCATTCTCCGACACCGCTAGGACATGGCGCTCAAGAGTTCCTAGAGCTGAAGCAGGGGGCTATGACCGTGATTGAGTATGTGACCAGGTTTACGGAGTTAGCTCGATTTGCTGACGATTATGTGGCCACAGACCTAGCCAAGGTTAAGAGATTTGAGAATGGATTGAGATTGTCCATTCGGGGCAAAATTGTAGGACCTTCGCCTACAAGACATGGACTCTATGGTTAGGACGACCATGACCATAGAGAGGGAGATAGAGGATGAATCTTAGCACTCTCGCGATGCAAAGCCGCTGGCAAGATAGCGAGAGTCAGCCTCTTCGAAGTTCGAAAGAAGCGTAAGGGGCTTCTAGTTCACGTGGGTTCCAAAGCTTCACACCATCCGGGCTAGTGGATCTGATAAGGGTTTCAAATGTCATAAATGGTGTGTTACCATTGCCAACAACCCGGACATATGAAGAGGGATTGCCCCGCAGACAGTGGATCTCTGTGGTTTTGGGACAAGGCAGCTCCCAACTGGCCAGGGGACAGAGCGATACAAGATATTCCTCCACCTTCCCGCATGTGGGCCGTGGAGCTAGTTTCAGTCCCAAGGTGCTGCATGGGCACCTTCCGTTACACAGGTAGGCTAGAGAGGCAAAATTATGGGCCGAGGCAGAGGATGGGGCCCACAGCGTGGACGCGTGGGTACAAGGCATCTATGCCATCACACCACCGACCGAGTTACTGGATCAAATCCGCTTATACAGAAATGCTTCTTCATCTCACCTACGGGTAAGAGTATTATTTGATTCCTCGTGCTTCACATTCATTCATCAAGAAAGATCGTGATAGAGTCAAGCCAGAGGTCGAGGCCTCGAGGAGCCCTTGTATGTGAGTTCTCCCTGTGTGGATTAGTGGCTTAATTAGTATGCAGGATAGTGGATGATATGTCAAGGTTACGAGCTGCAGATCTCCGAGATCCGTCACGCTGACCCGAGGGTCAGTGGACATGTAGGAGTTCGACCGCCATCCCCGGGATGGATTGGTTGGGATGTACCTTACGTAGCCGGCCATCGATTGTGAGTGTGGAGGGTTACCGCCTTCACATGCGTGATCTGCATCAGGTTGTATTTCGTGGGGACAAGCATTTTGCCTTAGATCTGTACGAGTCCAAGTGTCATGGACAATAAGAGTCGCTTGCAAACTATACCGGAGGACGAGGTGAGACAGGACTTGGATCTACCTCGGGTAGTCTGCGAGTATGAGGATGTTTTTCCGGATGAGCTACCGGGATTGCCTCCACAGAGGGTTGTAGACTTCGGTATCGAGTTACACCCTGGTACTTCGCCCATCTTTATGACTCCACATAGGATGGCGCCAGTTGAGTTGCAGGAACTCAGAGTCCAGCTACAAGAGTTACTGGACAAGGAGTTTATTAGACCGAGCACCTCACCACAAGGTCTTGCCTATTTCTGGGCAAAGAAGAAAGACAAGACCTTCTTGCAGTATCATTACGTGCACTGAGTAGGGTTACTAAGTAAGAATTGTACCCATTTCCAAGGATCGACGATTTGTTTGATCGCTGAGAGGAGCGAGTTCACCCAAGATACCTTCGTACCGGTTACCACGCCTGGCGGTTAAGTGAGACAAATATCCCTAAGATAGCTGTTTCAGACACTCGTGATGGGCACTTTGAGTTTACGGTGATGCCCTTTGGATTGACAAATGCGCCAACAGCATTCATAGACCTCATGCATAGGGTATTCCAACCCTATTTGGATTAGTTTGTCGTGGTTTTCGTAGATGACATTTTAATCTACTCCTAGTCAGAGAGGGAGCATGAGGATCATTTGAGGATTGTGTTGCAGCTGTTGAGAGACCATTAGCTATACGCCAAGTTCAGTAAGTGCGAGTTTTGGCTTACTAAGGTGAGATTTTTAGACACAGGTGTCGCCTTCAGAGGTTAGTAGACCCGAGTAGCTGTCGAGGCCATGATGAGTTGGGAGGTGCCAAGTCACCGAGATACGCACTTCGGGATCGGGATTGGTACTCATAGAGATTCATCGAGGATTTCTCCCAATCAAGTAAAGACCTATGACGAGATCGACCAAGAAGCCGGTCAAGTTTGACGGATGACCGATGCGAGGAGGCATTTCGGAGTCAAGAGGAGGCTTACTTCACCTCCCATTCAGTTCCGCAGAGGGGACAGGGTACATAGTGTATTTGTGATGTACCCTCGGCCTGGACCGGGATGTGTTTTGATGCACCGGGAGAGTGGTAGCTTTATGGTCTCACGTCAAGAATCATGAGCAGTAATTACTCCCACACACGATATGGATTTAGCTACCGTAGTCTCACCTTGAAGATTTAGCGCCCACTATTTATATGGCAAGCCTGGTGTGCACTCACTACAAAGTTTGAAGTATATTTTCACGTTAAATGACCTCAATATGAGGCAACGCAGATGGATGGAGTTCCTGGGAGGATTATGATTTCACTTTGCATTACCATCCCGTAAGGCAAATGTGGTGGCGATGCACTCACTGGAAGTTACGGAGCATTGGCTAGTATAGCCTTCCTGAATGGCGAATGCTCGAGACTCCAGGGGGACAGGGCCACAAGATAGCCAACAAGCCTGCACGTTGGGGGGAGTTTAGTAGCTAACTGGCCTCTATTGAGCAGAGTGATCGAGTCCTGCGGACAGACGCAGATAGTGTCCATTAGGAATGGGTACAAATGTATAGGTGATGAGGGTAATGGACCATCCACGATATGGTATTCTTCTTCTCGTGATAGAGGACGGAAGTAATGGTTCTCGCTTGGACCGATTTGAGAGAGGAGATTCAAGGAGTTTCATCGCTTCCGACATCAGGCATCCAGTGGCACGAAATTGTACCAGGATCTTCTTCGTCAGTACTATTAAAGCGGAATGAAGAGACACGTAGGGGACTTTGTTCGACGATAACCCACGTGCCACAGTTAAGGTCGAAAGCACTAGAAGCCAAGAGGCTATCTCTCCAGCCACTGAGGTGGCTGAGTGGAAGTGGGAGCACGTCATGATGGATTTTGTGACCTACTTGCCACGAACGCCGCGGAGGCATGACGCGGTGTGGGTGATAGTAGATCGACACTCACTGGCTTCCAAGACATTTCACTGCAGGATGAGCTTAAAGTCATCTCTTTTAGTCCATTTTTCTCGCTTGATTTTATTAAAATTGAATATTTAATATACGTAATTATGAAGAAACTCACTCAATTTGTCATTAGCGTGAAGGAAGCAAGAAAGATGAAAAATGCGTTAATGCGGATAAAAATGCACGCCAATAAGAGCGTAAATAAAGCACCGGGTCGAACTATTGATGCGCTGAGGTCTACATACCCAAGCCGAGGTCGCGAAGACGTGGAAGATTAAAGGGAATTTGATGCGTACGCGATGTGATCACAAAGCCGTAGGCGCTTGAGGAATGAGCGTAAATTAAAAGAGTGATGTCATGTAAAGGAAGTCCGCCGCGACATCATAAACAACCGCAACTTCCACCACAACAAGATGTCACACAAGAAGAATGATGTCGCGACACCAAGTACAACCAATTGATACCCCAGAGAATTGCGGATGAAGTCAAGACATCACAAAGAGAACATTCAAGGCTTCAAATGCTGAGTTGATGTCGCCACGCCAAGAAGCACCCATTCACAAATAAATGCTTAATTTACTTGATGTCGCGACAAGAAGACTGATGTCGTGACACCACAACAAACAGTAGAAGAGTACAAGAGAATTTAGCTGATGTCACGACATCAGGGAACACTCATTCAAGGATGCAGTACCAGGAGCTAAAGTCGCGACAAGAAGATTGATGTCTCGACACCAAGAACACCGTCGTTACGCATGTAGACTTAAAGTCAAGTCGCGACATCAAGAGGAGATCAACCGCGCTTCGGAACTATGAGGTTGATGTCGCGGACATCATGACAACCAAGGAAGGGTGCGAGACTTTCGAGCCCCATCGGGCGAGCGAACATCCCGGATGTCGCGACATCGTGAACAAAACCATCAAGACCGCAAAGGATTCAGAATGGATGTCGCGATAAGGCCATGATGTCGCTGACAAGGCCATGATGTCGCGTATTAAGGCCATGATGTCGCGACATCAGCGTTTATCAAATCAGTAAAACCTACAAGGGCATAAGATTGGTGTCGCACAACATGAACGATCAGTTCATAGGAAGCGTAACTTATCAATGTCGCGACATGAGTTCAAAGGTCGCGACAAGAGAAGTGAGGATTCGAATCGAGCAAAGAATCCGGCCTGGCTACTCTAAAATCCACGCAGCTTCATGGCCGGGATTAGGGCCCAATTGAGGAACCCTAACACGCGCAGCCTATCCAACTCATTCAAGCAACATGGCTACAGACGAGGTCCGATACCAAAGCCTATTTTTATTTTTCTTTTATTTTCTTTTATTTTCTTTATTTTTCATTTTCGCCATTTTAGAACATTGTTTCTCGTATTTTCTTTTCTTTCTTTTCGCTTTGTTTTGTTTGGATCTCGAATGTTATCGCGCCGGGGTCGGTCGTCGTAAATCAATTTCTTTTCGTTACTACCTGGGAACGATAACTTATACCCCAAATTCGATTGCTCCGCTTCCATTTGCGCCATTCTTAAGGATCGTGAGGAATGTCAGATCGCGGTGATTCTTTGCACCGAGGAATCCAAATTTTCCATTATGAACATGATAGTCGACTTATCTTTCCTCAGATTGTTTACAAAGCAGCCTTGTTAATTTCTTCAAGCACAATTTGGTTATGGTTGTGGGTTTATTGTCTTGGGATCTCGAATACGCTTTTATACCTGCTAAGATTTGCGTCATCGTCCCATTTCAAGAGGTCCTCGAGTGACACAGGGAAGACATTCCTGAGAGTAATGTACATTTCTTTGAAGGTATACTAACTTGCTATTAGGGATCTTTTGAGCTTTGTAAGTTCACTTAGATAAATCCTCTTCTCACTTGAAATCAAGAACGAGTTGAATGAGTTATCTATTTAAACAAGCAAAGAGTTCACCTCAATTCTGATAGCAGACTAATCCTTGGGTTAGCCAGTGATCTAATCAAGGAAAGCGTTGATCTATTCTAATTTCGAGGAGGAGCACCTAGAAGTTGTATATCCTTGCTTGACCGATAACTTGGGAGCTAAGGTTTACACCCATAAATGGGCAGCATACGAAAAAGAAAAAATATCCGGTGACATGAAGTCCTTTAAAAGTATTATTCAATTCCTCAGATTCAGAGAATCAGTCATAAATTAGATAATGAAATGTGGAGGTGGAGAGATCCACCGCACTACAACGCTCGGGATGCATTTTGAAACTCGAATTAATCAAGAAATTTATCAGAGTAACTACAGAATCGATAGCCACTATCAATGCTTTCATTGATGTGTCCTCCGAGGATAACTATTCGTGATTCGGCTTTATAGAAATTCTTTATTCTTGCACTTTATTTTCCAAGATGTTGGATAGTTCAATTAATTTCCTCTTGTTCGTTTAATTTTCCAGCACCTTAATGCTGGATCCTACTATCATTTCGTATCCAAATAGTATGGAAATTGAGAATGTGTGGTAGTTGATTTAAAAATTCGAGACTCTGGATCGAGATTGACTTTAAAACTACTTTATTACTTATTTAATTGCGTACTTGCATCAGACCAAAACCAACTTTGAAAAAATGATTTACTCTAAGAGATTGGTGGTTTATATAGTATAATGTTAACAAGTTTTATGGCGCCGTTGCCGGGGATTAGACAATAGCCCTTTGGTAATAACGTCATAATCTTGCATGCATAACTAATGCATAAATGTGCAACACGTTTTGGTCTTAACAAGTTTTATGGCGCGTCACTGTGGATCGAAAGAATTTAAGTAATCAATATTCGTATGAAAGAAGGAAATATCACTCTGGACATTTTAAAAGAAAAAGAACAAAATAGTGTTTCAAGTAAAGGACTCTTTAGCCACTGTCATTTAACAAACCACACCGAAAATACGGTTGAAAGTGTGCTAACTTACTGACCGAAGTGTACTTTATTTCGTGAAGACAAATTACATGGGCCATGATGTATAAAGGATTAGACGGTGAAGCAATCAGAACAAAAGAAAAGACCTCAAGGGAGGCATGATACTATGGGAGAATTATGGAATTCATTCATCCACACAAATATTTAGTATCGGGAATGCCAAGAATCAATGCTAATGATTTTGAGCTCGAATCAAGATCGATAACCATATCCAACGTAACTGTCTTACGGGTCATTCCAATCGAAAAAATCCCAATGAACACTTCAGCTTATTTCGAGATTAGCAAATTCAATTAAATTGAAAGGTGGAGCCGTGGTTATCTAGTCAAGAAGCTTGTTCCTATTCTCCTTGAGATATGGTTATAACTTGTTTAACTCTACCACTCGACCGTTAACACTCGGGAGGAGTCGATGAGTGCTTATTTCAACAAATTTATGCTCCATCTCTTCCTTCAACAAAGAAGAGAAATCACCAATTCCAAACATAGAAGAAATGAGAATATTTATATCAGCTTCTAAGAATTCACTGAGAACAACATTGGTCTAGTCCTCGACTCCATAAGGAAAAGTGTCGAATCGAAGGAGTAGAATGAATGAGTCAATGCATCACGCTAATGGGGAGGCCAAGCTGGATGAATTGATTTATTTAATGAATACAGGGAAGCTCCACTGAAGGCTAACAATGAAGAAGCATGGTGAAAAGAGTGAAGTGTGCACAGAAGAAAGAACCTCTGAAATTATATTTGAGGACAGCTGAGAGTATATAGCTGGAAACAAAAAGGGGAGTTTCTCACTCTTTCCCTTGTCTTAAATTTCAATCGCATTTGAGCTGAAATAATTGATTAGGATATTATATATATAGTAGCAAGATTGCAAGTTTGGGGGAATTTATTTTTATCATGTGCTGAATGCTTAACTAGTGAATGGGAGGAATGGTTCAATTACTGCATGATAAAAATAAATTGTGTATAATTGTTTTGAGTGACATTGAATGACTGAAACATGTTGTTAATCGGTTTGTCTCGATTGGTCTGGACATGACATCAATTCTAAGGGGGATAACCAAAGAATGTTTAAGTGCTGCACAATCAAAGGAAAAAGATAGCCAACGGATTAAATGAAGTCAAGACTAAATAAAGAACATTCTCCTCGACATAACTCCAATTTTCGGTCCCAAAATAAAAAATCAAGTCATAACACCCAAGAACTAAGGTCTAGATTCTATGCCCAAATACCAATACATTTACTTCAAGGGCAAGGTCGAAACATTGGAACCTAAGCACCAGTTTCATTCAAGGTCCATCTAACCGCAATTCACCCTAACTTTCCGATTCTCGAAATCAATAGATAATAAAGGCGAAATGTAATTTCATTCTCGATCTAATCGATCTAAAGAATATTTTCGGCTTCAAGAGGGATATTTAGAGGAGAATAAGGACCAGAGAGAAAACGATCAATCTTCTCATTGAAAACAAAAAAATCTAGTGGAAAACGATAGGAGCATGAATCGAAGAGTTTCATTTAATACTTCACCTGAAATTGAAGTATTGTAAACATCCCATTCTTCCTAAGGACGCAATTCACTATAAAAGTAGTAGCGATCAAAGGAAAGGACTCAAGCAATAAGAATGGAAGGAAGGAAGGCTGAGAGCAAAAGAAGCATCCGAGGGATGGAAACACTGTTTTATGGAATGAGTGGAGTCGGAAAACAAACCAGTTCCGCTGTTTGTTCCATAAAACGTGGCTTCATCCGGAGAGCGGTTGATGGCAGGGGAATATGGATTAATTAGAATCCATCAACCAAGAAGCTCCCAAGAAAAAAAAAAAAAGTGGAGGCTAACCCCCAATTTGTTGAGAGCGACCTTGTGCTCCATTAGAATCGCTCACTAGGGCTCAAGGTGGTAGAGGCAATTTTGACGGGGGTGCGACCCGAAGAAGATGGAACTAGGGTAGGAAATAGAAAGTTTTCTCGAAGTCTAGTTACGAACATTGTTGTAAATCAATAGTTCTTGTAATATCAATCGTTTTGATATTTGAATAAAGTTTACGTTGATTTTCCAATTTTGTTGATCATGATATATGTGATTTGAGATTTTTATAATAGTTTATTTTAAGTTAACATCAAAATAACATTTTTGTTGTTCAATTTATAGAAGAATGGAGAACATGAATAACGGCTGAGCTAAGGTATGTCTTTGTTTTGTTTCAAGTTCAGTTTGGGTTGAAAAATCGAGAAATTGGTCAATTCTGATATAACAAAGTACTTGGGTAAACTAATGTAATTAGACATTGAATAAACACAAGTCTTGAAAGAAATAACACCTCGGTCAATAACACCTTTGAAACTTTATGCAGAATTGAGGAGAGAATTTTACGAGATTCGAGAATTATAATCCATAGTCCACAGAACTTGTTTGAATATTGATGAGCGAAATCCTAGTTGAAAACAACCCAAATAGTAATCTGGGGTAATTTCTTGAGCAGTTTGAGCTTTTAGGCCACCATTATGTATATGCTTTTGCATACACCTTAGTCCACAATTTGAGCCAAGATATTCCATGTTTTCGAATAATCCGATTAAAGCCCGAAAGCCATCCTTTATCACTAATCTTCCAGTAAGAACATGATAACTTCAGAACTCAAAAAGGAGAGGGAAAGAGATAAAAGTTTGCGGGGGGAGTTTAATTTAGGAAAAGCTAAAGAGATGTAAGAGGAGGTGAAAGAAGAAGATCTAGCTAAAAGGCATTTGAGGGAAGCCGATACCTAAGGGAAAGAGAAAGAAAGCTAAAAGAATAGTTTTGTCTTGTGCCTAACTCTCTTGAACGATTAAGTTCTTAGGGGTGTTTCAACACCTAGTACCCTAATATCATGCAGTATGGGGGCTACTAACCCAAAGTTCGCTAAGAGTGTTAGAAAGCCTAAAGGAACAAAAACAAGCACAATTCCTGAAGGGTGATTAGAGAGAGAAATTTCGAGTTAGAATTACGAGAGAGGAATTGGGGAGCATACGGTTTTGAAAGAAGAAATTGAGGAGTAGTATCGAGCATGAAGTTTTGGGAAGTTTGGGAATTCTGAGGAGGAAATAGCAGGTTGAGGAGAAAGAAAGAGTTTTGGGTTATCTCGGCCTAAACATTGTCATCCTACCCTTTTACCTAAGCAACATTACAAGCCCAAAGACCTGATTGATTTTGAAGGTTGGAATCCATCTACATTAGTGGCGATCAATATGAAAAACCAGCATATGGGACTTTAATAAACAGTTTGAGAAAACCTCCCAGGAGATTGACTAAATCTAATACAAAATTGAGAAGGATTGCTGACCCGCACACACACAAGAAAGACTTGAATAATGGTGTTTACCTATTAGTTTATCGGTGATTTTGTAATAGAAGTATACCATGCACTACATTCACACTTGCATTTTATTGAATTTTTGAAATAATAGTGATATTTTTAATTCCAGATTCGAAAATGTCCTTTTAAGTTTAAATTGAATAATATTTCTAAAACAAAACAGAAAAATGTCCTTTTTGTTTGAGGACAAACAAATCTTTCTTTTCCTTTGCTTGAGGACAAGCAAAATTTTAAGTTTGGGGGAGTTTGATGAGCTTAAAAGTCATCTCTTTTTAGTCCATTTTTCTGTTTGATTTTCAGTTAAAATTGAATATTTAATATACAGAATTATGAAGAAACTCACCAATTTGTCATTAGCGGGGAAGGAAGCAAGAAAGATGAAAATGTGATAAGTGGATAAAAATGCAGTCAATAGTAGACGAAATAAATGATTGGTGAGCTGATGCGATCTTGAGAGTCTACGATTGATTAAAGGTCGCGACGTCGGGAAGATTAAAGGAATTTGATGCGGTCGCGTAGCGAGGGGATCCGCAGCCGTAAGCCGGTGAGAATGGCGAAATTAAAAGAGTGTCGCGACGGGAAGTGAAATCGCGACATCATAAACAACGATCTGACTTCCCACGAAGCTGTCAAGTGATGTGGCGACAAGAAGAATGATGTCGCGACACCAGAAATTAACGGTGATCTGGGTGAAATTATGGATGAAGTCGAGGGCATCCTGAAGACATCACGAGGCTTAAGCGGTGAGTTGATGTCGCGCCCGAGAAGCACCCATTCACAACAGCAGTTAATTTACTTGATGTCGCGACAAGAAGACTGATATCGTGACACCTGGCTCTTGATGAAGAGTGCGAGAAATTTAGGCGATGTCCGACATCGAGGAACACTCGATGAATGCGGTACCCGGGTAAAGTCGCGTGAAGATTGATGTCTCGACACCAGAACAATTGGTTATTCTGAGGCGAGACAGCGAGTCGTGACATCAGAGGAGATCAGGCGAAGGCTTGAAACTATGAGGTTGATGTAACCGGCGACATCATGACGACGGTGGAAGGGTGCGGGGGGAGACTTGAGCCCGTGTCGCGGCGACATCCGATATTCGGCGACATCAGGAAGATAAACCATTGAAGGCGCGGGACTAGAATGGATATGCGACAAGGCCATGATAGTCGCGACATCTAGCGATCAAGCGAAACCTGCAAGGGCGCCAAGATTGGTGTCGTGACAACATGAGCGACCGAGTTCATGGGCGAGAACTTTAAGTCAATGTCTGGCGACATGAGTTGATGTCGCGGCAAAGAGAACGGGGCCCAGGCGGAAGGCGGTAACACGGGCACGGCTACTCTAAAATCCACGGCGGTCTATTGGGATTAGGGCCCAATTGAGGAACCACATAAATGCGCGACTATCGACTCATTAAGTAGCTTGGCGGCCACGAGGCGAAGATGCGGATAGTGAAAGCTCATTTTCTTTTATTTTTTCTTTTATTTTCTTTTATTTTTCTTTATTTTTCATTTTCGTCATTTTAGAACAGATTGTTTCTCGTATTTTCTTTTTCTTTTCTTTTTCGTTTTGTTTTGTTTGGATCTGAATGTTATCGTTAAGCTGAAGCTGAATGCTGAAATCAATTTCTTTTCAAGTTACTACACGGGCATTATGGAATTTGGAACCAAATTACGAAATTCGATTGTTCCGATTTCCATTTGCGATCATTTCTGCATGATCAGGAGGAATCTTTGTTTCGTGTGGTCGGTAATTGAGGAATCCAGCTTCCATTAAGTGAACATGATAGTCAGAATTTATCTTTCCTGTAGATTGTTTACAGCAGCTTGTTAATTTCAGTTAATGAATTTATTTCTGGTTGTGGGTTTATTGTCTTGGGATCTGAATATCAGTTTCTTATACCCGTTAAGATTTGCGTCATTGCTGCGATTTGAGGTCCTGCAGTGACACGGGAAGACATTCACGAGGTAATGTACATTTCTTTGAAGGTATACTAACACGCTATTGGGATCTTTTAGGCTTTGTAAAGTTCATAGCTAAATCCTCTTCTCTACTTGAAATCCAGAAACGAGTTGAATGAGTTATCTATTTAAACAAGCAAAAGTTCACCTCGGTCGGATAGTGAGACTAATCCGTGTTAAATGCCAGTCTAATCCAAGGAAAGTTGATCTATTCTAATTTCGAGGAGGAGCAATCTGGAAGTTGTATATCCTTGCTTGACCGATAACTTGGGAGCTAAGGTTTACAGTCCATAAAATGGGTATGAAGTATTGAAAAAGAAAAATATCCAGATTAAGGAAGTCCCTTTTTAAAAGTAGTTATCTAATTCCGCATGTGAAGAATGGGGTCATAGAATTAGATATTAAATGTGATAGAATCAAAAATACACAAGCGCCTTAGACAGTTGCGGCTGGATTAATCAAGAAATTTTCGGGGAGTAACTACTGAGAATCGATAGTTCACTATCACTTTGTTTTTCTATTGATGTGTCCTACGAGGATAACTATTACGTGTCAGTTCTTTTATAGAAATTCTTTATTCTTTAATCTTTATTTTCGGTATGTTGGATAGTTCAGTTAATTTCCTCTTGTTGGGTTTGGTACTTCCAGCACCTTAATGCTGGATCTACTATCATTTTTATTGGTCCAAAGTAGTATGGAAATTGAGTAGTCGGGTGATTGGTTAAAATTCTTGAGATCTACGTAGGATCGATATCACGGACTTAAATCCATTTTATTACTTGTGGAGCTTTGTGCACTTACTTAGAACTTATCGGACCAAAACCAACTTTGAAAAATGATTTACTCTAAGAATTGGGTAGTTTATATAGTATAATGTTAACAGTTTTATGGCGTAGTTCGCGGTTAGACAATAGCCCTTTGGTAATAACGTCATAATCTTGCATGCATAACTAATGCATAAATGTGCAACACGTTTTGGTCTTAACACCGTGCTGATGACCTTCACATTGGAGGAATTATGCCGGTTGTATATTCGAGAGATCGTCCGGCTACATGAAGTACCATTATCCATAGTGTCGGATAGAGACCAGGGTTCTGACTTTTAGGAAGGCTTCAAAAGGCTATGGGCCTGCTTGGTGACCATGAGTACAACTTTCCACCCATAGACAAATGGTCAGTCAGAGAGGACTATATAGGTGTTAGAGGATATGCTGCAAGCATGCGTCTTGGATCATAAGGGTAGCTAGGAAGGGCACTTGCCCTTCGTGAAATTCGCCTACAACAACAGTTATCAGGCCAATATACAGATGACACCATATGAGGCATTGTATGGGAGGCCATGCAGATCACCGATATGTTGGACCGAGGTGGGAGAGAGCTCAATCGCGGTCACGATCACGATTCGAACACCTTCGAGAAGGTGAGCTTGATACGACAGCCTTTTCTCACGGCTTAGAGCCGGTAGAAGAGTTATGTTGATGTGCAACGTTGACCCTTAGAGTTCGAGGTTGGAGATCACGTCTTTTTGAAGGTGATGCCTAAGAGAGGAGTGGTCAGGTTCGGCAAGAGCGGGAAGCTATCGCCGAGGTTCATTGGGCCCTTCGAGATACTCGAGTGGGTAGATACTGTACCGTATCGGTTAGCTTTATCGCCCAGCATGTCAGGTGTTCATGAGGTATTTCACGTCTCCATGATCCGGAGGCACACTCCAGATCCAGGTCATGTAGTGGATTAGGGAGAGATTGAGGTTGACATAGATGGGACCGCTGAGGGGAGGACGTGTGCGTATGGATAGCGGGATCGGGTTTGCGGGCGCAAGACCGTGAGGCCCCAGTGAGGGTGCTAAAGGCGGCAGGTGGAGTGGAGTCAGCACGTGGGAGGCGAGGAAGCTTGATGCGGGGCCCACTACTCCCTTCTTGTTTGGGGATGAAGGTCGTGGTTTGATCGTTTAATGCTTAAATGACTAGTTTACATGCATGGCATTATGAAGCCCCAAATCCCAGGGGGTCCTTGACCACGGGTCATCTGAAATACACATTGTCTCATATCATGGAACCCGTACGTAGTAAAAATAGCCACATTGGCTACCTGTCATCTTCTTAAAATATATCCAACCAACTATATTACAATGGTTCAAGAGTTAATTTCACTCTTAATACAAACATATATTAAACTTAAGAGTTCTAATACATGTTATACAAAATGTATCTACCAAAGAGACATGTCGGCTTTTGTAAGACCCGAGAAATTCCAATTTCTGGAATAAGGGCAAAATCGTAATTTTAATTACAAAATTGTAATTACGGTTAAAAATCCGTAACTAATTATCTGAACTCCGGATGATGAAGCGGATTGCGCGTTGGAATCGTCTCATGAAATCCTAGTTGCGCGTGTGGAAATTTCGTAATTTTACGAGAACGGTCGGTTCGACGCGTTTTTCGAGCGTCAGCGTTTCGGTCGCAGTAAACCGGAGTTACCGATGCGACGAAAGCCACATATAACGTAATCATGTACCATAAGTGGTATGAGTAAGAGAGAAATGATGAAAATGGAAGTAGAGATAGTCATAGAATATCGAATCTAGTAAAGGAGGGCGTAAAGGTCGTTATAAGGAATTTGATTTTAAAAATATTTAATTGACAAAATTGTCAATAGTGCCCGTCTCAACCTAATTAAAAGACCTGCAGAGTTGAACCAGAAAAGCAGCAGTGACCAATTTTCTTAAATTTTTTCTTTAGAGGAGAAACTTCTCTCTAAAAATCACAGGCAATCACGGCGGAGTCGGCGGACTTCGGGCGAAGGGAAAGCGATCTCACAGACGAGGGCTGCGCGTGGACTCTCGGTTTTAAGTGAGTTTCTTCAAACTGCTGGTAGGATTTTCTCCTCTTGGGTTTTTATTGTTTTTAGTGTTTTTGAATGTTTGGTCGTTGTGGTGAGGCGGTTGGATGGTCACGAAACATGGGGCCGGGGAATTAATACAATTTTTTTGAAACCAAATGGAGCAGCCCGTGCTTCCGCTCACAGTGTGTGGGTATGAAAATGTTGATTTTGTGGGTTGAATTGTGTGTTGAATGGATTTGGTAGGGAATGGCCATGAGATGCGGGTTTATATGAACGATAAATTAATTGAGAACTAGAGCAGAAGCCACTGAGGTTTCTTTGTTAGGAATAATTGCCCCAAAAGGCTGTATTTTGGGAAAATACGGGTTGTTAAGTAGTCGAGATCGAATTGCTTGTGTTTAGACGTGCTTAGTGAAATTTAATTTTGGTGTTTGAAATGATAATTCGTGACATTTCAATGTGATTTAATTTAATTATGTAAATATATTCATGTTTATATATTTGCATGTGGTTTAAGTGCTGTGGGCGGCGTACGTAAATTCCATATGCCTTTAGACATCCTAGGAATATAGGAGTTAGTCACGTGAGATGAATACAGAGAAGCAGGTTCGGGTAGTCTAAAATGTTAATAATCGGAGGTAGTCAAAGCCCAAATAATATATATCGGCCAGGTCGGAGTGGCTGGATTGATGTTTGTCGTCGGAGGGTAGTCCTGAATAAACTAAAAATATCAATCGTCGGAGGCCGGCCCGATTGATATTCATCGGAGGGTAGTCCACAATTAAATAATATCGATCGTCGAATGTGATTGATATATATACGTCGGAGGTTGTCATCTAATAAATCAATAATTCTCATACAAGGCGGCGAGTGTGAGAGTCGGTGAGGGGCTCGGGATGAGTTGGTCGTGTAGGCGTTGGTAGGATCGATACGTTTACTTGAATGTGTGTTTAATTTGGAACATTTACTTAGCGCACTTGGGTGAAGTAGCCCACTTAGGAGGCGATTCTCCCTCTTGAGCTTTAGCTCACCCCGTCGTGGGATCCCCTTTTTCAGGTACAGAGAGCGTGCGTGAAGACGGTTCGTCCTTGAGGTTGGATAAGAAGCTAGGGTGTGGCTTGATGATATTTGTATTAGAATTTGAGTATTTTAATATATATTGTATAAAGAGTAAAACATTTGAACTCTTGAAACTATTGGATATAGTTTGGATATATGTGTTGAGCACGAGTTGATGGGCCCAGTGGCCGCATTGGATATATATTGCGTACATTGTTGATTGGGACAGGTTTTATCACGGGTTTTGTATTCGGGTGAGCTCCAGGTACAAAGGGAGACTACGCCCGATTTTCCTAAAGTGGCGTCGGGTAACCTGACCTCCACTTGTATTCCGCGGGTTGACGGGTAGTCAACGGACCCCCGGGTTTTGGGGCGTCACAGCTTGGTATCAGAGCTTAGGTATACGAATACCTAGGGAGCTCGGGTTTGGGTATCCATCACCACTTGGGTGGTTTGGGATGGAGTGTAGGTGTGGAAGCCTAGAGATGGAGGCTTGGGCTTAGGCCATGGAAATGTAAAAACATCACCACTAGGTGTGGTTCGATGTTGAGTTTAGGTATGAGATTACCTAGGAAAATCACGGGTTAACACTAGGACACTACGTGCACGTGTGTTGACGTGTTTTGTGTGATTTGGTGAATTATTGTGTCAACATGTGAATGTTTGATGAATGGTATGATTGATGTTTATAACATGTTGATTGATCATGTGTTGTGTTTAGATTGTGTGCTTAGGTGGATAGCACTTAGGACAAATAAACTAAAATGTTGAACACTAGGATTAATTAATGTGAGAACAAGTTGGTTGAGAGAAAAATTGTGGTAAAATGGTCCCGAGCAGGTGCGGACAACGACTCAGTTTTGGACAAGGTCGGTGTGGGTTTTGTGGAAAGCAGAAAACTATTTCGATTTTGGCACAAGATAAATAACAAAAATTTCACAGTTAAAATTTTCTTGAGTAACAGGAAGGCTACGTGAAAAAAAAAAAAAAAAAAATAGCCCGATGAAATAATTTTTCTAAGATTTTACAAGTTGTACAATTGAAGAGAATGGGGTAAAATAAATTTTTTTAAAATTTATTTTGAGTGTCCAAGAAAATGAAAAAAAAAATAATAATAATGATTTTAGTGATTTTCCGGGCTAACTGAAATAAGCGAAAAAATAATAATAATAATAATAATAGGAAAAAAAAAAAAATTTGTGCGAGACCATGAAATGGAGCTCTCTTTGCCCATTGAGCTAGAGGCAGCCGGTTGGGTCTTGAAGAATTTGGGGCGGCCAGGCGTGGCTGTGACGGCGTGCGTGGGCGCGTGGGCGGCGCGAGGCGAGCCCCGGCGGCCGCCAGCCTTGGTGCCGGCGGGCGCCGTGGGCGTGCGCGGCGGGCGGGACCTTGACGGCGGGCGTGGCGGGGCGGCGTGGGCGCGGGGCGGCGGGGCGTGGGCGCGGGCGGCCCAGGCGTGGGCGCGGGGCGGCGGGCGGCCCGGGGCGCGCGGGGCGCGGCACAGGCGTGGCTGGGCGCTGGGTTTGCGGAGCGTGCACTGGGTGCCACCCAGGCTTGTTTTCAAACCGGTTTCGACTCGGTATTTTTGAGTCGATAAATGAACATGCTTTGATTCATTATAAAATAAAATTTTTCGAAAAAAATTTTTTTTTAATTCAATTAAAAATCAAATAAAATCATAAATAAATTTTGATAAAATTTTCGAAAAATAAAATTTTCAAAAATAAATTTTTTGAAAATAAAATTTTGTTGAAAACAATATTTTAAAGGCAAAATTGATTGCATATACACTGGGTTAAGTGTATGATTAGTGTCTCGAGGCTGTGTTTATGCCTTAGAGACACTGTACTGGATTTAACTACCAATTGAAATGGTGATTGCGCGGTGGTTGCGTACGAAATTATATGCATGGTGTAATGCGTATAGGAAAAAGGGTGAATAATAAGGTTATGGGTTATGACCTTAGGGATTTGGGTACTGAAATGAACAAGAACGTTTAGAACCTTATTGAAATAAACGAATTAAGTGGTTGGAATTTAGCACCGCTAGGAAGTAGACCAGATGGAGTTCATGGTTGTCAAGTCTATTGGCATGTGCATTGCTAGTTAGACTGAAATGAAAGTTAGATGACTCTTGTTGCCATGTTAATTGTGTAAATGGCTAGTAGAGGAGTCGAGGGCAGTAGAGACGTCCAGGGGCCGCTGATCGAACACAATCGGTGTTTGATCGACGGACTTTTGCAGGGGCTATAGGTATTACAGTGCTATAGCACGAGGCTAGTATAGCATGTAGACGAGGGAAGATCCTAGTAACCCCCGAGGTTTAGGGCGTATCATCCTCCGGAGCATTCCACGGGGAAAAGATTGGATGGTGGGTAGAGCCATTGGTTAAATGCGGATTGTACGGATGAGAAGGTGTTAGAGGCTATGGAGGTTACCTCGACACGACCCGAGGATAGGTGGCTAGCGTTCTAAATGCATTTGAAGAATGAGGCCCGAATGCCCAGTGGAAATGGGCAAGGACCTCTAGAGACCTTAGAGGAGCCGTTGCATGTGAGTTCTACCCTAGGGATTAGGGCGAGAATAAGAATGATAGGTCGAGGTTGCGAGTTAGAGATCTCGAGGACTCTACTCACAGTGGACTTGAGGATTATGAACATGTCAGGGTTCGATGTCATCCTTGGGATGGATTAGTTGATGGCACGGGATCGTTGTCGGTGTGAGCGCCCGGGAGGTGCAGCCTATCTGGGCCCGGTAATCATTATGGTATTTCGAGGGGCCGGGCATGACGCATTTTTGCCCCCGAGACGATTATATGAGTCCAAGTGTCAGGGACAGTTAGCGGGTTGGCTAAGCGAGCCAGCACCTGGAAGGGCCCAGGTGAGACGGAAACTTAGATCTACCTCGGTGAACGCGAATGTGTGGATGTTTTCGGATGAGCTTCTACGGACTACAACCATTGTAGGGATGTAGACTTCGGTATTGAGTTACACCACAGTATATTCAACCATCATTGCTGACTCAGCATAGGATGGCAGTTGAGGATTGCGAGAACTCAGTCACGGTTGTAGGAGCTATTGAATGAGGTCGAAGGAGTAGGGTGTCTGGGGATTGATGATTTGTTGATCGAGTTGAGAGGAGTGCGAGTCTACTTTAGATAGGAACCTTAGCATTGGTTACCATCGGTGAGGGTTAGGGATACAAATATCCCCTAAGACGGCGTTAGGGCGCGTTATGATGAGATTTAAGAGTGGATGAAGAAGGATTGTATCCTTGTGTTCATAGACCTCATGCATAGGGTGTTCCAACCTTATTTAGATCGGTTGTCGTAGTGGCCGTGGATGACATCTTGATGCACTCGGTCAGTGGGAGCATGAGTATCGCGAGGATTGTTTACATTGTTGAGACCATCGGTTATGCGGCTAAGTTCGGTAAGTGCGAGTTTAGCTTATTGAGGTAGATTTTGGGACACGTGGTGTCGACATGTCGGAGTGTCGGTCGCCTCGAGAGAAGGTTGAGGCAATGAGTTGGGAAGAGACCCGAATGTCAATCTTCGAGATACGTAATTTCTTGGGATTGGCTGGGTATTACAGGAAATTCGAGAATGGGCTGAAGTTGTCCATTCGGGGTAGGATCGTAGGACTTCGCCTACGAGACGTGGACTCCATGGTTGGGACGACCCTGACCATAGAGAGAGAGATCGAGGATACTTGGAACACTCAGGATACGGGTGTTGGTAGCAAGAAGGAGGATCAGCTTTCTCCTAGTTCGGGAAGAGGCGGGGAAAACTACGCCACACTAGTTTGAGGGACTGGAGCCGAGGGGTTGAGCATGGTGGCGGAGTTTCCCCCCGGAGACGGGGATCCCAAGGCTTTGGGACAATACAATCCCAGTTAGCGGTAGAACAGGAGAGTATACAGTGCATTCCTCCACACCACAATGGGGTTAGAGGAACTGATTTTCGGTTGGTCAGCTATCTGGCTTAGCCCGACAACACGAGATGGGCCGGAGGGGGCGGATTGTGGGTCGAGAGTCGGGGGACCAGTTAGGGTTACGCGGTGAGGGCGTGTAGTAGACCTTAGGGTGGTAGACGTATTGGTTGCGATGTCAGGTTTGACATGGATGAGTTAACAGCCATCGTGTTGTCAGTAATTGAGAACTAGGCCGGGTTGTCATACCCGACACGACATTGGAATTGGGCTTAGAGGTTAAGGCCTTTAGAGAAGCCAAGTAAAGATGTTCTTCCCTAGGATGTAGGGTGAGAGTTGACCTGATAGGTCGAGATTATGAGTGAAGCGATCTCTCGGATTACGCTCATGGTGGACGGGATAGAGTGTCACGGTATGGCATTATTAACGTGCGTGTTGCACGGTAACATGTCGAGTCGGGTGTGGGTGCGGTCACAGGTCATTCACCACTCATGGTGAGTGGGGGTTGAGTTGTCTTTAGGACTACGTTCAAAGAAGACTCATAGTTGAATCAGGAAATGTAAGAGGCTCGAAGTGTAAGCCGAAGAATTATGTAATAGAGATGAAAACACACGGACAGGTTATCATGTAGACTTAGAGTTGAGTGATAGGAGTCGGGTGACTCGGGAGTGGATACCTTTGGAATTGCATTGGGTGTTGTTGAGCTGACGAGGCTCGGTATAGGGGATGTCATTCATGACATGGACTAGGTTATTGATCCATTGGATTGTCAGTGGTGTGACTTTGAGGAAGGTCATCGTATACACACAGCTTGAGGGTTGTGTAGGGTTATGTGTTGTATGGATATATACGGGGGTAGGGCATGTGTGCGAACATGTCTGGATCACATGGGAGTAGAGGATTAATTGCCCTTAGTGGGTCGCCTACAATAGGGTTATCGGGCGAGTATACGGATGTGTATAGTATGAGGCATTGTATGGGAGGCCATGTAGGTCAGATTATGTTGAATGAGGTAAGAGAGAACTCCATCGCCAGTCTGATACGATTAGAGCAGCGCCACGAGAAGGTGAGGCTTGATACGATAGCGTCTTCTCGACCGAGCACAACGAGAAAGAGTTATGTAGATGTGCGACATCGACCCTTAGGGCTCGAGATTGGTGATCACTTTTCCTTGAAGGTGATACCTAAGAGAGGAGTGGTCAGGTTCGGCAAGCATGAGAAGCTATCACCGAGATTCATTGGACCTTTCAAGATACTCGAGAGGATAGGCACCATAAGCGTGCAGTTATGGCGTTATCGCCCAGCATGTGGTGTCACTTTGAGGAATTTCACGTCTCCATACTCAGAAAATATACTCGAGATCCGGCTCATGAGGTGGATTGGGGCAATTGAATTGACACGGATGGGGCCTTCGAGGAGAGGGACCGGTGTGCATTGATCGCCGTGATCGGGTTTGCGGCCTTGAGACCGTGAGGCTAGTGAGAGTGCTATGGCGGCACTGTGGAGTGGAGGAGTTCACGTGGGAGCGCAAGGACACGATGCGTGCCACTTATCCCTTCGTGTTTAGGGATGAAGGTACGTAATTTAGTCGTTTAAGGTTTAAATGATTAGTTTACATGCATGATAAGTCTTGCGTTGCATATGCATGTCTTGCGATTATGATAGTCCTGAATTTGGGACGAGTGCTTAAGGAAGGAGAATGTAAGACCCAGAAATTCCAATTTACGGAATAAAGACAAATAGTAAATTTTAATTACAAAATTATGATACGGTTAAAAATCACGTAACCTAATTCCACTCTAGACCTCGGATGATGAAACGGATTACACCGTTCGAATCGTCTCGTGAAATCTAGTTACTACGTAAAATTTCGTAATTTTAAAGACCGGTCGGATTCGACACGTTTTTCGAGCATCGCGTTTCGGTCGCGAAAATGAAGCCGATTTGCGTCTGACAAAGCCACATATAACATGTAATCATGTCACGTAAATTGGTATGAGTAGAGAAATGATGAAGGCCGAGATAGTGCCGAATATCAAATCTAGTAAAGGAGGGACGTAAAGGTCATTATAAAATTTGATTTTAAGGCACTAATTGACAAAATTGTCAATAGTGCCGTCTCCAACCTAATTAAAAGACCAAAACACGGGAGTTGAACCAGAAAAGCAGCAGTGACCAATTTTCTTAATTTTCTTTGGGAGAACCTGCAAAATACGAGCCCGTCAGGCCAGGTCGTGAACCGGGGCGAGAAGGGAAAGCGATGCAGCCCGGAGCAGTGCGCGTGGACTCCGGTTTTGAGTGAGTTTGCTAGAAACTCTTGAGGTGGGGATTTTCTCCCTACTTGGGTTTATTCGGTACAGTGTTTTTTGAATGTTTGAGTCGATTGAGACCATTAGGGGCGGTTGGATCGGTCCCAAAACATGGGACCGAATTAATACAATTTTTTTGAAACCAAATGGAGCAGCCCGTAGCTGCTCCACGGCTGTGTGGGTATGAAAATGTTGATTTTGTGGGTTGAATTGTGTGTTGAATGGATTTGAGGCCGGGAATGGCCATGAGATGCGGTTATATATGAGCGGAATAAATTAATTGAAGCTAGAGCAGAGAAAACCCTAGGGTTTTTCACTGTTCCTAGGAATGATGCCCCAATGTATTTTGGGAAAATGCATTAAGTAATTCGAATCGACCAAGCTTGTGCTTGGACATTAGCCCAAGTGAGCTAATTTTTTGGTGTTTAAAATGATAATTTAAGGACATTTTGTGTGATTTAATTTTAATTATGTAAATATATTCATGTTTATATATTTGCATGTGGTTTAGATCGTATTGAACTCAAGCATACATGTATTCCATATTTAATTTTGAATATCTAGGAATATGTGAGTTAGCATGGTATTTGGAATATGGAGAGAACAACAAATCTGAGGGTAGTCTAAACACAATCGAGGGTAGTTCAACTAAATAATATATATCAACCGTCGGAGCGGCTCAGTTGATATTTATTCACCCTGAGGGTAGTCCACAAATGAAACTAAAAATATCAATCGCTTCGAGCGGCCCAATTGATATTCATTTGAGGGTAGTCTGCCAAATTAAATAATATATCAATCAGTCGGAGCGTCCAATGATATATATACATCGGAGGGCTGTCCACCACAACCCACTCTCATACAAGGCTAGGCGAGTGTGAGAGAGCTCAAGAGGACTCCTGATCCGAGTTGAAGTCATGTAGACATCCGGGCAGGATCACATTTACTTGAATGTGTGTTTAATTTGGAACATTGGACCGCACTTAGTGGTGAGTAGCCCACTTAGGGCGATTCTCCTATCGAAGCTTTAGCTCACCCCACGTGATCCCCTTTTTCGTACGTGGAGCGTATGCGGAAGACGGTTCGTCCTTCAGGTTGATAAGAAGAAAGCCGGGTGGCTGATGATATTTACATGCATGAATTCTGAGTATTTTAATACATGTCAGATAAGAGTAAAACATTTGAACTTCAAACGGATGGATAGTTTGGATATATGTGTTGAGCATACTTGATGGGCCCAAGTGGCCGCATCGATATATATATTGCATACATTGTTGATCGGGAGCCAGTTTATATTAGCCAGGATTCAGAGCTCCCGTACAGCGCGAGACTCGCCCGATTTTCTAAAGTGGCGCTTCTAACCCGACTCCACTTGTATTCCGCGGCCGACGTGGTAGTCAACGGACTCCCGGGTTTTGGGGGCGCCATGCGCTTCTGCCGCCTCTAGCGAAAGCACCGCCCTCCCCACTCCCTATACCTAAAATAATGATCCCTCGATAGGGTGAGCAATGCCCAGTAATGGTAATCTCCTACATGGGTTACTCCCCACCTAAGTGCACATGTAATGGCAACCGAACACATTCAAGCAATTTCATGATCCTACTTGAATGTCTACATTCCCAATCCTATGTCTCGAGTCCTCACCAACTCCCTCACACATGCCTAAGCCAGTATGAAAATTTATTTCCTTTCAAAACAAAATATTTGTTTGCACTGAGGACAACCTCCGATATAATACGTTAGACAACCGAGGTGAACTTGTCGTAGAATCCGAAATAATTCATGGGTCCTTCCGACGTGAATTGTTGGACAATTTTCCAACACAATTAACAACTTTCCTACAAAATTATTATTTTTACTAATTTTACAAAGAATTCATCGTATGGATAACCCTCTATTGACTGTCATGCACTCATTCCACGCCATTCTGTAAGTTCTATGGCATATGGAATGCATTATGCCATTTCCAACAATTCATGTTAATATATATAAAACATGTATATACTAACAAGAATTAACTCGACAACATCATGCTATTCAATCTATGAAAGTAATAACACCAAAATTTTAGCCTACATAGGCTAATAAACAACTAAGCAATTCATTTTGAATCATCTAAGTTAAACACAACCACACAAATAAATCAGTGAATCAGTACTTAAATTTAATATTACGTTAGGAGCTTCTCACCGATCTCAGATTCTGAGACCGGAACACTTTGTCTGTGTCTTAAGAAATTTTTCGTCTGTAAATGGCTTCTAGCCAAAGAATAACAGTAGGGAGGTTTTCTGAGTTGCGGCAGCATTCACGCCGTGTTCTATAAGCGCAGAGTCATCTTCAAAGTTTAGAGTACACGACGAGTAACCGACGGCCTCAAAGCCGAAATTATATAAGTTGACTTATTTCTAAAATCAGTTTTCCCTGTTTAATGCGTGCCGAAGAAATATTGAGTATCTTTATTTTTTCTTTTTTCACCACCTTCCATTTGCCCTTAATTTGATTTATGCTTGACACTGCTTATCTTGGGTTATTTATCTCTATCCTCCTACCAATCATGCAACATGTGTCACATGGGTACATGTAATAGGCGACTTTGTCACACATATACCTTCACAGCTATCATACAAAAGACCCGGCTCAAAGACGTGGAATTTCGACCGTCTCTGACCACCCGACCTGCAGCTAGATTTTGCGACGATTCCCAACGGTGAAGTCCGCTTTCACATCCGAGATCTAGAAAAATCGAATTTAATCAAAATTATCATTTTACCATTTTCTAAAATTAGAACTTTCCCGGTTTACAGTACAGTACGTTGTATATGCATGTGATTTGTCAGGATTGTACGGAATTTCATCAAATTATTTTATGGGGGAGGGAATGCAAGACCCGGTGAAAATTTAATTCTTCAAAAAAAAAGGTAAAATGGTAATTTCAGTCAAAATCCGGAATTTTTTCTAGATCTCGGATGACAAAACGAACTTAATCGTTGGAATCGTCTCGCGAAATCTAGTTACCACGTCGAATTTCGTCGAATTCCGAGATAGTTGGAATTTCACATCTTTCGAGACAACAGTGCTCTAAGTCAGACATGTGCCTTGTAGAGGTATGTGATATGACAGCAATACCTACTACATGTACCTATGTGACACATGTTGCATGATTAGTGAGAGGATAGAGATAAATGGCTTAAATTAAGCCAAGTGTCAAAGAGCCCTTAAAAGTCAAATTAAAGGGGCAATTATGGAATTAATTGAAAAGAAAATAATAAAGAGATATTCTTCTTTTCTCTAATGTTTGGTCGGAAACGCAAAGAGGGGGAAAACTGATTGTGAGACAAAGTCCAACTTTTCTAGATTTCCCCGTTTCATCTACCTGGCTCGCCACAAGAAGCAAAGTTGATTTACGCTACAAGGGCTACGCGTGGACACCGATTTTGTGGAGTTTCGACAACTCCAAGAGATAGGGGTCTTCTCCTACTTGATTTATTCTTTGGCTAAGAGCCATTTTAATGGATGGAGATTTCTTAAGGCTTGGATGACTGTGTTTTCGGTCTCAAAATATTTGGACCGAGGAAGAAATCCCTTTGTGTGGCCGTGAATGTGCTGTCGAGACTCAGTATTTCACGTTCACATGATTCGCAGGTGATTTGTGTGTTGTCGGGTGATTCAAAAATGAATTGCTTGAATTGTTTATTAGCTCATGTGAGGCCAATTTTGGTGTTATTGCTATGAATTGAATAACATGATGTTGTGAGGTTGAATTTGTTAGTATATGCATGTTTAAAAATATATTAACATGAATTGCTGAATGACATAATGCATTCCATATGCACCGGTCAATCTTCAGCTTGTAGGTGAGTGCATGACAATTAAAATCGTAGAGTTGTCCAAATGATGAATTTTTTTTGTAAACATAAAACATTAATTTTATCGGAAAGTTGTCCGAAGAATTGTGTTGGGAAGATTGTCCAACAATTCACGTCGGAGAGGCCCATGAATTGTATCGAAGAGTTACCCAACAAGTTCACTTCGGAGGATTGTCCAACATATTATATCGGAGGGTTGTCCTCAATTAAAACAAATATTTTGTTTAGAAAAGAAATGATTTTCATACATGGCTTAGGCATGTGTGAGAAAGTCGGTAAGGACTCGAGACATGGGATTGGGCATGTAGACATTCAAGTAGAATCATGCATTTGCTTGAATGCGTTTGGTTTCCATTACATGTGCACTTAGATGGGGAGTAACCCATTTATGAGATTATCACCACTGGGCATTGCTCACCCTGTCGAGGGAACATTATTTAAGGTACAGGGAGTGTTCGGGAAGACGACGCTCACTAGAGGCCGCTTTTAAGAAGAAAGCCGGATTATGGCTTTGATATTTTTGTAAAACATGTATTATAAATTCCTAATTTTAATATATGTTTGTATTAAGAGTGTAATTAATCGGTGGACGCCAAAACCCGTGTCCGCTGACCACCGCTAACGAAACCACGTGTCTCACGTCATGAGACCCATACATGCGTAACACGACCCAATAAGGCCTACACATCCATACAACAAAAATGCATAATTTATACAAAAAAGAGTTTAATTACACTAGTTTTGATTATAAATTGTCCAAAATTGGGTATTTTGCCTAGATTTTTACAAAATACATAATAAGCGCCGCACATTTCTTCATTCTGCTGTCCAATGTTCTGAATTCCTGCAAATCTTTCAGCTCTAAATAAATATATTCCTGGGCAGGTGAGCACGCCCGCAGTGGAATTTCCTACTGGGTTACTTCCCACCTAAGTGCTCATGCAATGGCACACAAAACATTAAACACATGCTAATATATCACTCATGCATATATTAACAAAATTCATACACTATCCACATGTCATTATTCATAGCAATACATAAGATTAGCTCACATGGGCTAACATCCAATCCGGCAGTTCATCTCGGAACTACCCACAAAATCACAATCAACATGTCATTTACTCATGGCAATAACACAACATCACACAAATCAAGCAAATAGTTCGTGGACTGTCCAAAACCACTTTAGGGATTTCTTCACTCGGTCCAAATCTTTTGGAACCGAAACCACGACCATCCAGGCCTTAACAAATCCCTATCCATTAAAATTACCCTTAGCCAAAAAGTAAAACAAGTAGGAGAAAACCCCTACCTTTCCGGAGTTTGTCAAAACCCCCTCAAAACTGGTACCCACGCGTAGTCCTTGCTGTGGGGAGCAACTTTGCCTCTTGCCTTGCCAGAGTTCGCCGGTCCAATCGCCGAAAAATCTAGAGAGAAGTGAGAGCTTCTCACTCTAGATTTCTCCTCTTCCTCCTCCGTTGGCCTCTCTCTCTCTCTTTCCCTCTCCCAAACTGATTTGGGTCAAGGTTGGTCAAGAGAGTTGTCCTCTCACTTGCCAAGTGTCAAGCTTCCATTTGCTCATGGGATTACCCCCTTATCCTTATCCATCTACCTTGAGATTTTCACCCAATGGCATGATGCCATGTGTCTCAAGTGAGCCCCACTTGACCTCAAGTTTGACTTCATCTACATTGTACACGTGGCGCCTCTTGGCCACCCAAAACGTGCCAAGTGTTCTGCATCGCTCTCGGTGCCTCGAAAAACGTGAAATCCCAACTATCTCGGAATTCGACGAAATTCGACGTGGTAGCTAGACTTCGCAAGACGATTCCAACGGTGAAGTCCGTTTCGTCATTCGAGATCTAAAAAAATTCCATATTTTGACCTAAATTACCATTTTATCATTCCTTAGGAAATCTGGATTTTCTGGGGTCTCACATTAACTCTTGAACTATTATATTATAGTTGGTTGAAAATTTTTGGTGAGTATGATGTGTAGGCCAATATGGCCATTTTTACTCATGTATGTGTCTCATAATGCAAGGCACACAGTTTTTCCGCAGATTGATGGTGGTCAACGGGACCCCTAGGAAATGGGGCGTTACAAAACCAAAGTTCCAAATATGACTTCCAAACTTCCAAACAAGAATTCCATACAATTCCATACCAAAGTTCCAAACCTGGATTTTCTTCTCTTCTTCATTTTTCCTTCTTTTTCTCTTTTTCTCTTCTCTTTTTCTCCTTCTCCTTGCTTGAACAATTGGGAGCCAAAAATGGCTTCTCCTTCCTCAACCGTGAACCCTAGCCAAATGAGAGAAAAATCTCCCCTCTCTCTAAGACCATGTTTGGTCTTATTCAAATTTAAGTCAAATTTCACCCTTGCATTTAGGTCATTTTATTTCATTCTATATGAAATTCTAACTTATCATATTTCCACTTTAACATATAATCTTTTTGTTTTATAACCTTTAAGTCCTTATTTTACAAATTACCAATTTACCCTTAGCACTTCAATTTCTGAAAAATACAAAGTTTACTTTTTTTATGCTACAAAATTGCAATAAAACTACTATGGTATAATTTGGGGTGTTACACTTGTCCTAAAAATTATCTAGTTTCCTTTCTAGTTTTTGGCCAAATATCTTACTTTCCTTATGGCCAAATTTTAGTTTCTATTCTTCTTATTTTTGGACCTATTTATAGGCTTGTTATCCCTACATTCTTAAGTTTACGCATTAATAAAATTGAGAGTTTCAATTTCTCTTTGGTTCTTTAAAGAACTCCTTGAACTTATTGATTATTCCGTGGCGTTCATTAAGACTTATCAATCGGATCTTCATCATCGATTGTGACATCCTCACATATACCAAGGTTCTTGCTTTCATATAAGCAACAGGTGAAGGTCATCTATCTAAGCCGACATTAGAGCGGTTCTTCCTAGCTAATTCAATCACGGGTCTCCTCACTAGTTAACGGGGTTTATATCAAACAATTCACTACATTATAACAAAGTGCTTAATTGTCAATAATAATAACAATAATAATGTCAACATATAAATAATGTATGGGCAAAATGGGAAAAAAGTTAACGAAAATAGGCACACTTCCCAAGCCTATTCACTCTTTTATATACAGGTGGAGATATCAAAATCTTAAAAAATTATAGTCTTCTCAATTTCTCTCTTCTTTTCTTTTTTCAAATTCCAAACATAATTTTTATTCAACAAATATTTTCATAATAATAAATATAGATTATTAATTTCAATTTTATTATTATATAAATCTTTCCTTGTATACAGTGTAGTATTTTAAATATTTCCTAAGTTTAATGTAGTTATTATTATAAGCTAAACAAATTTGAATTGCTTAAGAAAATAGTACATTATATTTTTAATTTCCAAGACTAGAAATTCTTGCTTTATAATTGTGATTGAGTAACTACTTTTAATGAATGATTTTTTTTGTACATTTGAATGATTCTTATTTAATTGAAACATGAGAAAAATAGGGGATGAGAAAAGGACGAAAAGAAGGAACACACAATTTTACATGGAGAGAATAAGAAATTCACTATCTCAAATATAGATACATGATTGAAATATTGGAGTATTGCGATTATTAGAGAAAAACCGTAAAACCCTATGATGCTCATAATGCTTCTCAATTTCATTGGATTCCACGAATCCTAAAAAGTATATCATATATTTATAGACATTCAAAACTAAACTTGCACAAGTCCTAAGAAGATCAGTAATAATCTTATCTTTAAGTAAAAGGAAGACATTGAAATGGGTAAAACAGAATAGAAAGAAACATAAGAAACAAGGCAAACGAAATTCTGTTCCCAAGTGTTAACTAACCCATCATTGGAAAAGTAAAGGAAGGGTTTCTTTGCTCGCAGTGTTTATTACTTTTATGATTGTAAACTTTTCTATATTATCTCGATTTTAAATGAATTATGTTTTATGCCAACAAGCGATGTAAATGAGTCAGTTTCAGTGTTTTGAGACTTTTGACCAAATCATGAATAACTGATGATTCAAATTTAACTAATCAGTCTTGATTTTTATCTGCGAACATTTTTCGATTTTTAGGATTTAATTGCAGTGACCAAATAGAAACTGCATGTCCCATAGTGCTATGGGAAGGAAGGACTTCGAAAGCACATTTTTTTGATACGGGACTCACAACAAAATGTCAAATTTTGTAGTTCATTTTGGCCTTTGAATGAATATGTTCGCTTTATCAGTGGCTGGGTTCAATTTCTAGGGATTAAATAGTCTATCATGCATTATTAGGTCCTGTCATCATTCAGTTGTATTCATGGAGCAAGGGATTTTAATTAAGAATCATGTGCACAAGTAACAAATTTTGCTTCAACACTTTTCCATGCACTACAAGAAAATTGAGTAAAACCGACCCCCCCTTATATTTACTTTGGCGACCGACTTTAACCATCGTAAAGTGTCAACTCACTTATTCCATTGCAATTAAAGATGTCCGTTGCTTATATAAAACCATTTGCCGAACATAATTACAACAATAAATATCCGTTGGCAAAAATATTTTTGCAACGAATTTAAACCGTCGCAAATTATAAAAAATTATTTAAAAAGGTAAATGAATTTTTATAACCGATTATTTAATAAAAAAATTTATATATATATATATATATATGTATGTATAATAACAATGTATCTTTTAAACATAATTTACAAACAATTATGATGTTTTTATGATTTCTCATTTACTTAATAGTCTTTATTGAGAGAGATTCATAATTTTTTTCAAACTTTTAGCAAATAATACTATTAAATATAATTTTCTACCTTAATTATGTTATTGATATTTGGAAAATAGATGTTCTAAAATTTTCATAATTTTCTATGATATAATATACTAATATCAAGCTTAAATTAATTAAATATTTGCTAATTACAAAATTCTTAGAACTATAAATATTTTAATTTTTCAATAGAATATTAAAAAAAAAACTTGACATTTTATTTCTACTTTATATATTTTTATAAAAATAAAATGATTATCATTTTTGTTATTAGTTTTCATTTTGTTATGGAAACTAATATTATTATTAGATTCCAAAATTGATTTTATATATATATATATATATATATATATATATATATATATATATATATATATATATATATATATATATATAAAACAATAAATAAATAAATGTTTTATTTTATGGTAGAATACTTATTTTTGACATTAGGAATCTTTAATACTATAGAATATGATAATTTTAATATTTGATTTAGTGACGAGAGTTAAAACCAAATAATAATGATAATAATAAAAGGAAGAACTATTTGCTTAAGTATTCTAAGTTTTTATAAATATATAAGGAATAATACAAATAAAAAAATGGAGTTTAGCATAGCCTTTTAAGTGAAAGAACTATTTCCTAAAATTATAACTAAGAAAATATGTTTTCTCCCTCTTGCACATAAAATTTTTCTTTCTCATAATTATGTTTTCATTTCTTTTCCACTACTTATCTTTTCTTACCATAAATTTTCTCTTTCCGGGAGTTAGGTGCTATCATCTTTGTCTCCACCAATTATTTTTTTTAACAAGTATCTTTTTCTTTTCTTTTCTTTTAAAATTGAAGATTATGACCTGCTTTTTAAATATTTTTTCATTATATTAAGAAATTAGTATGTGTATGTCTTGATCCTTTTGAGATTGAATATTATGGTATAATTTCAATTTTAATGTTTAGATTGAATATTACAGTCTAGTTTTAATTTTAATGTTTATAATCAATTTAATATGTTTTTATTGATTTAATCCCAAAGCTTTTATCAAATATAGGTGAAGGCTGGTATTTAATTTCTTTTGGAGGAAAGGTAGTAGAAAAAAAATTTATGAATGAAATTAGGGCACAAGATATTATTTAACATAGATAAATTATATTTCACAATATTAGTAATAATAATTATAATAATCTAATTAATTACAAGTTAGACTAAAGCATTTGCTAAAAACTGTTTATTGCGAAATGAAAAACTTGGTTTAATTACATTTAGAAAATATGAAACTTTATTTATTTTTAATTTAATTTCTAAATATCAAACACAATTATCATTTTTATATATTTTTTATATCAAAAAAATCGATTATGCTTTTATAAAGGCATCAATATTCTTAAAAAAAATACCATTCTTTTAAAAATTATTTATGAATTCTTTGTAATATTAATATTCATATTTGATTAAATAATAAATTTATTCTTAGTTACAAAGTTACTTTCATTTTTACTAATACGTAATTAAATTTGTTAATATTTTATAAATTGATCTTAATTTATTTAAAAAATAAAATATAATTTTTTTTGCTTTTATTGGTGTTTTAGAAAATAAAGTTTTTCTTTTTTGAAAACTTATATTATTATGAATTGAATTTCTACTTCAAGTATATTTTAAAATAATCATGATATATAATGTTTTATTCTTAATCAATTTTATATTTTTATTAAAAATATTTATTAGAAAAAAGAAAAAAATTGAAGATATTATTTAGAGAAAACATAATATTTTATTTTTTAGGATTAGAAATTTGTTTTTTTTTTTCCACCAAATGTTTTTTTATATTTTTCTATATACATATATTGTTTTAAAAACAAACAATTACCTTATAAGAACTTATTTTCCATGATAAGAAATAAACCCCTATCATATTTCTTATAATTCCAAGACTTGGGTACTTCGGGTTTGAGAACTATTTCATGGGAGTGAAAAATACCTAGAATATGATGCAAACTATTTTTTATTTCTTTTTGCTTAAATTTCCTGAGATTGAGATTTGAATGTATTGGCTTATTTCCTTTTACTTTTAATCTTATTTTCAACATCTATTATGGACATTGTTGATTAATTATAAACATTTGGCATTTATATTATATTATTTTTATTTTTTGCACCATGTTATATCGATTTAATTTAACTTATGATTGTTATTTAAGAATTTCGTTCATTTAAACAAATTGTGAAATTTATTTTACATTACAGGTGTTACGCACATAAAATGCTAAGGAGAATGAAGATTCATAAAAGAATAAATGTATTTATCTAAATTCCGGTTTTGAAACCCTTTGGATTGAAATGAACGTTTTGTGGTGAAAGTGACAATTATTATGTTTTATATTAATTCTTAAAGATTATCTCAATGTAAGGATTATAATTTATTTCTTATTTTTGTATTAAGAGTTAAATTCTGGCATTTTTAGTTAGTTAAATATGATTCGAATTACTTGAAAGTGTTATCTATCAATTTATATGGAATTATTTTTATATGTAATTGGATGATTAATGAATAAAAATTCTTTATTCTTAATTTATTTCTAATAACCAATAATAGAGGTAAAAACGAAGGTTTAATTCTGTTGCATAATCATTTGTTAATATTTTGGCTATTATTTTGTTTCTCAACCAATTTACGTGTTAATCGGCAAAATCCAATTTCAAAATGGTAAAATCGTAATTTCGGGTCAACCAAATGGTCTTTGATCTCTGGATGATGAAACGGATTTCACCGCTGAACGGCCCGCTGAATCTAGCTAGCACGCCACTCGCACCCGGTGATAGTTATTTCAGACGCTTTTCGGCGACGCATTTCGATCGGGCCGTAAAACGATATTCGATGTGACAAAAGTCACATATAACACGTACTCATGTGCCATAAGTGACATGAGTATAGAAATGATGAGAATGGACGGCCGAGATAGTGCTAAATGTCGAAAATCCAAGCTTGGGGACATAAATGACATTATAAAATTTGTTTTAAATGATAATAAGACGAATTAGCTTAATAGTATTGCCTATCTCTCAAACAAAAAGGCCAGAAAGAAAACCCATATGATTTTTAACTTACAAGCGAGCCATAGATTTCGCTTTAGTGAGAGACTTCTAGGTTTCTCGGCAATCCGACCGTCTGGATTTATCAGACAAGAATGGGTTGCCTTACGCGACGTATGCTCACGCTATGGGACCCGGTTTTGGGAGTTTTACAAACTCCGATATGATTTATCCTACTTGGGTTTTACTTTTGTTTGGCATCTTTGTTGATGCTTGAGTTGATTGAGGCCGTGAGGGGTCAGTTTGACTCGCCTCCCAAATCTTGGGACCGAAATGTTAGAATTTTTGAAACCCATTTATGCCATCCATGACTGTGCACGGGCTGTTGGGTTGTAAATTGTATGAATTGTGAAACTATTTGTGTTGTGATGTGTATGAGGCCGGAAATGGCTATACAATTTGGTTTCACAAGGTGAAACCGATATCAAATATTTGGATGTTAACAAAGGACCCGAGGGAGCCATCGTTCACGTAAATAGTGACACAAAATCAAAAATTTGTGTGAATTGTGTTTTGGTCTTAGCACCAAGTTGAATTGCTCTTGCTCGATAATTAGCCCAATATGTTAATTCTTGGTGAAATGATTGTGAAATTACATGATATGTTTTAGTGATTTAAATTACAAGGGAATATAATACACGATTATATATTTACATGTGTTATGGCAATCAGATTGGAATTGCATCATGCATCTATATGCACCTGGCACCCTAGAAACAATAGAGCTGCTTATGAGCGATTCTCAGTAGCACAAAGATCGGAGGACACCAAAAATAATACAATTATCAGAGGGGCAGTCCATATATAAAATATCAATCGTCGGGAGACGCCCAATCGATATACATCGGAGGCTGTCCACCAAAAGATCATTCCGAGGCTCCCATTATTTATATCGGAGGGTCGGGCCCACAATTAAAAAACAAATATCATTGTTGAAACAAGTTTTTTCTACATAGCGGTTTAGTAAGTGTGAGGAGTCGGTGAGGACTCTGGAAGGAGTTGATCAATCTGTGGCCATTCATATGATCATGATTTGCTTGGAAATGTGTGTTTACTGGAGCATTGCATATGCACTTAGGTAGAGAGTAGCCCATTTAGTAGGATTCCACTACCGGGCGATAGCTCACCCCGTCGAGGAACATATTTTCGTGGTACGTGGTTTAATTTGTGAGATGGCTCATCCTAGAGGCCGATTTAGAAGAAAGCCGGGTTGTGGCTTTGGTTTGGTTATGTACACATGTATTAGAACTCTATAAGTTTAATATATGTTTGTATAAGAGTAACTTCTTAACTCTTGAAACTATTGCATATAGTTGAGATGTTATTGATGAGTATTGGTTTATAGGCCCAAGTGGCCGTTTTCACTCATATAGATGTTATATTGGATTGTTTGGGACATGTTATATATAGGTTAGTGTATCCTTACTCCCTGCATAAAGTTGAGACTCGCCTTCGATTTTTGTGAGAAAATGTCGTCAACCACATTCATTTATGTTTCAAAGTAAATTGACCGTAGTCAATGGACTCCTCGGGCTTCGGGGCGTCATTAAACTTAAACCATTGGAAATAGCAACGGCTTATTTCCGTTGTTAAGTTAGTCGCTAAATTTTTTTTTATTATTTATATTTTCCAACCGGCTTAATATGTTGGTAATAGCGATGGATCAAATCCATTGCATAATCCGTTGCTAAATACTTTTTATTAGCGACGGAAATTATCTGTTGATAGACTTTTGCCGACACACCTTTCCCCGACGACCATGTGTCGGAAATATTTGTCAGTAAATGTTTAAGTCGACAGTATATATCCATCTGGGAAAGTCAATTTTCTTGTAGTGATGAAACTGTTCTTTACAAGGCAAATATGAATAGCAAATATGAAAGTCAGTTGGTCAACAAGGTTAAGTAGTAAGAAGTGAGGATGTTATTTTGATGTCCAATATGATCATCTTATATTTTTGTAATCATATAATTAGATTATAAGGGATCTTTTTTTGGTTGGGATGATTATCCCTTTGCATTTTATCTTAATAGACGTAACTGTACCCTTGTTATGTTTTATATATAGTTCCAGTATTAGGATTCATGTTTCGAAAGAAAATGTAACATTCCACATGTAATGAAATGGCTTAGGTAGAAGTACTTAGTGTATGTTATTAATTTCTTATCAATAAATTATGTAAGCTAACTGTACATATCTTGTTCTATTGAATTGCCTTAGATGATCCAACAAAGACAAAACACTTGCACTTGATGGGGCTAAGGAAAGGCTTCATTTGTTTAAAGTCAATAATGGTGAAGAGTAATATTTTTCACTCTGTTGAAGTGGATGCAAAGAGTTTTCCATACAAAGACTTCCATTTACTGGCAATTGTGTTCCTCATCCATGTAATTAACTTGCCACTACTTTTCGCTTTGTTGTAAATTTAATATTTAGATATCTTGTCTGAGCTTTTGTTGGTGGCTTATGTTTGACCATTTGTTATCAATCGTGTAACAATGATGATAAGAACTCCAGAAGAAAACAAGAAGAATGGCACACATATTTTATGGTTCAAAGAATGTGCCTACATTCACGAGAACGACAATAACTTCTTTCTACTATATCTAAATAGGGTTACATAGGAGGATATTTATAATAACACCATAGATGACCAAATTATAAAAATAGCCCTATAATAATCCGGAAACCAGCTTCCTCTCAAGTAAGGTCCGCTCAGCTTCGCTTCGGTATTTGTCCAACCCTTCAACCTTAATACTTCAGCCAAGATGCCATACAACACCATTCAAGCTCGTGCTATGGCACCACAAAATTGCAACCTAATGATTATCTTCATGTAAAATTTGTGAAACCCCAGAAAATTCAAATTGTTGAAGTGCCAAGTAAACGGTAATTCTCAATAAACAGAATTTTTCTTCAGATCCCTGATGGCGAACCGACTTCACCCTGAATCGCCATTCACGAAATCTACCTACCACGACTTAGTCGATTCAAATAAATAAATTCGCACGCTGAGGCGCAGGTACCTGATGACACAAGGCACGGTTTAGGGATGCCATGGCAACCCAAGAGAAGGGGATACGGCAAAAGCCATGGTTTACTTCTAAAAGGATGGCTCACAATGGTTTCATGGGAGTATGATGTCATAGCTTAAATGTAAAATAAATGGGCTTAATAAAAGCACAAAAAATCGCAGCCACGTCAAGGTTTTGATAAATGGGGAGGAAATTTATGAGATCAAGCTGGGATGGGCCCAGACCTACTTTAGTTGGTCGGTATCCGAACCCATTTATTTGTGACTGCTGGAAAATGCATGTTGGACTTGAAGGTGGCCAAGCTGATCGCTCATGACGGAGCGAAGTGGGTTTTGATTCCCGAGAGGTGCCGTCCAATTTTCCCTCACCCCATGATCGTATTTTGTCATAACTCAAGCACATTCACCCGACTGACCCAAATTTCTTATAAACTAGACTTCTATAGAAGAAAATATCTCCTGAAATGTATATCCAAATTGAACCCCTAAGGCCCGTGAATTCATCCAAAGTGGAGCAAAGATTTATGGTGTGCAAAGCAGCCTCTGAGTAGGACAAATTGTCATTTTCTCTCGATTGCTACCTAATCCCTGATGGCCATAACTTTTGATCCCAACTCGCTTCAGTGTTCTGACCTCGCGGCCCATTTGTTTCAAGATTTGCCATGCCCGTGGAGAGCAGTAGAGATCATAACCTTGTTGAAAACCTATTTTTGTACCAAGTGTGCAGGTTGCTTGGTCGCGGTCGATGCAATTATTTTGGTTTTTGATAATGCACTCATCGTGATGGCATGTTGTAGGCTATTGTAATAGGTAGGAATTCCATGAGCCAGCCCCAAGGAAGGCCAGGAAGGACACATTCGCTTAGTCACATGGAATGATGTGTTGTAAAGACCTGTACCAAAAAATACAAGTTTTTAACACGTTTGACCAAGTTTGACTAAATTTGACCAACAATTAGTATGTGGGCCCAAGTTGACTTTTTCAAGGATGAATAATTTTGGGTTGACTAAGACACCATTTCGTAGGCCTCGTCGATACGAGTTCATAGACGGGTTGAACATCAAAATCCGACTTACGGATAAAAAGTTATGGCCCTGGGAAGTTCAAACAGTAGTATTTTATCAATGTCCTAGTCAGTCCGGGGTTTTTACTTGAAAACGACCCTAGGCTCTATATAAACCTAGTTTTGCGTGCCAAAGAGGGGACTCAGCCCCAAAAACCCGAAAATTCTAAGACTCAGGGGACCTGACCTTGGTCAAGCTCACCACAAAGACCACGAAGCGAAATGTGGGAGACGATTCCCACACCATCTCAGACATCGCAGGCCAGGGAGGGAAGAAGCAGGTGAGGCGACCTTGCCAAACCAAAAAAAATCACAGGAACTCCGCCGCACGCGCCCCAGACGTAAGCTTCTGAACGCCGCGACGACCGCTGACCTTGTCAGGCAGGATTTTACATTTTTCCGCCATTCCAGTCGTAATTCCATACCCCTCCCATTTTTGATCTTCTAAACTCATCCCTGTGGTCCTTTTTTCAAGTATTCTCACCATTTGAAGATAATGCACGAAGGAAGTTTGGCCAACTGTTGAATTGCGTTTTCCTACACCACCGGAACTTCTTGAACCAAGGTAAGGGTACCGCGTTCCTTGTCTGGTTTTCCGCTGATATAAAAGTTTGTAAATTTTGACGCTGCTTAGGTTAGTTTTTCCATTTTTAGGTCATTTAGGGTAATTACCGAAAGGGTTTGGACTGAAATTGGGCACCAATTAGTCAAATTAGAAAAATTGAAGATGGATTAGTGAAATTAGATATTTTTATGATTTATTGGAGGGTTCAATTTCGAAAAATTAGCCTCCGGGTGAAAAGCCCCAATTTTGGGTACCGGGTCTGTAGAGCACACTGTATAATTGGACCTGTCAGAGTTCAATTTAGATAGTTTCATAGTTCTAAAAATTATTCTAAGACATTTGGGGCATCCCAATGTCTTTGGTTTGGCTATTGGAGCCTAAATGGTATTCTTATTATACGTACACTACGTCGAGCCCGAGACGATCCTGTAGGGGAGCAGGACTGAGCATCTGTGAGTCTTATGGTTTATATGTCAGCCTCGTGCTTTGGGGTATTATTATGATATATAATTGTGGTTAATTATTTTATATAAATATTATTTGATCGAATGGCTGGTTATGCATAAATATAATTATCTCCGTTTTTATATAAACAAGATATCATTTACGTGAATTTTGTCAACATTTAAATATTTGGAAATTTTACCGGTTCATGGATAAATTCCAGGATATTTAAATATTTTGGTACATGGATTGAGGTTTTAAACCACTTTGAAAATTTATTGATTTAAGAAATGGATTTCGAGATTTTTATGATTTTGGGCATGTTAAATACTTAAAGTTTTATGTGCTAAATTGCCATGTGGGAAATATTTTCATCAGGGTATTTTCGATGCATGAATTGGATGAATTGGAAATTCATCAATATATTTGATTGAGTTGTTGAAATTGAATTATACTTTAATTATACAATATCATGGAAAGTATATGTGAGTAAGAATATCAGTGCCTGGGTTGTTAT
Organism: Tetrastigma voinierianum; assembly: GCA_016808115.1. Taxonomy (NCBI): domain Eukaryota; kingdom Viridiplantae; phylum Streptophyta; class Magnoliopsida; order Vitales; family Vitaceae; genus Tetrastigma; species Tetrastigma voinierianum. The sequence continues at coordinate 481,831 of JAEQBH010004491.1, read as the reverse complement.
AAATTGATATAAAACTGCGCACTGCAGGTTCAATTCAAAATATTTATATTACAAGCACCGGGTTTGCACTGCTGTGAGGTTGGTTTCATCCAACCGCTATATACTATTCACGCCGTGAGGGTCGGGTTTACCCGACGGTTTATGCACGGGTTTGCCATTTGTCGTGAGGTTGGCGTTCCATCGAACGTGTTATATATTATTTCCACTGGCCGTGAGGTCAAGTTTTCATCTGACGCTTATTATTATTACCACGGCACCTTTCGATGTTGAGGGTCGTGAGGTGGGGTATCCCACGGTTTATGATGAGTATATGGTATGGTACATTGTTGGTTTCTGGGTAAGCTATAACCATTTAAATATTATGGTTATTGTATTTTCATGATTATTTTTACGACATGATGTTTATATATTTTATGCTCAATTTTTATGTTGTGAATAAATTCAGGTTATAATTTTCTTTAATAATAATTTCTACTAAATTTTTAGCATGAATTCTGTTGTTGACTTTCTGGTATAAGTTTGGGTTTTGTGAAATGATTTTAACAAATCTTGCAAGCAGGACGTGAGGTTCGAGAAGGAATTTCAAAATAAAAACATTATTTTCTTTATAAATTATGTCACCATTGAGATTTATTATCTCACGCTTTATTGTTTTAGAAACCGTTCTCAGTCCGGCCACCATAGAGACCTACCTACACAGATTCTGGGCATCACTTCGTCGCGATGCTCACAGATTCTATCTTATCTATCTGTCTTTACTTTATTAGACTTATTTATCTTCATTTGTACCCTTAAATTCGCAAACACTCTTAGAATGCTCTAATCTTAGTATTGAACTCATATGAGTCTTTATTATGTGTGTTTGTGGTTATGACCTACAGTAAGATAGGTCTGCCAGGATTCGAAATACAGGATCTTATATATTTGAGGTAATATATTAATGCATGTGTTATTTTTTTTAAGGGGTTCTTATTGATATTCCTAGGATCAGATAAAGGGACTTCATTAGCGAGACCAACAGGAATCCCTGAGGTATCCGCCTGGGCCCTCGGTCGCCGTAAGTGGATTTGATGGAACCAAACTGGTTTATGCTGTGAAGATACCGCGAGGTACCGCTTCGGATGTCCAAGATTGTGACTCCAGTTACAGGTTATGGCCTAGAATAACATGTCAGAAAAGTATCATGTCAGTATATGTTATTTGATTTATTGAATATGGATTGCATGGATGTAAATTATATGTAAAAAATTATAATTATCCATGGTATTAATGTTCGCGTAACACCATATATACATGCAACATAGCGAAAATGTAATAGCATCATGGTATTTCATATGCACGTCACATCGCGGTCAATCGGGTGTGGGTGCATGGTATTGAGTATTCACCGGTGTTGGTGAATGGGTCGTGAACTCAGGAAAATGGGACAAAGTCCAAGGTAGAGATTCACAAGGGTGTAAATGATCAAATTGATAAAATTACACGCCGCGGAGCAAATTGGTAGATCCCCTGTGGTGAAAGACCCAAATTTTATTCACGACAGGATATGATTCCCAAGTATGTGTTCGCGAAATGTTGGAAAGGCATGCGGCGCCCTCATGGCAAAACCCAAAAATCAGGCCCACAAAGAAAAGAAAATCATGATTTTATAAATTAAAGATCGAGGATCAGTCCAACGGGTCGAGTCAATGGGTTAAACACCATGACCGGTTTTTCTACACTCTCATTCCGTGTGAAGGAGTTGGTTGGGGACTCGTGCCAGAGCATGAGGGGCCGATCTCATGTATGATTACGTAACATTTCATATAATGTTGCATAAATTGTATGAAATGTGATCGATGTTTACGTATGTTACCGTACGCATTTTAAAGGTGAAAGAACTGTAGGGACATCACTACCGGGCTTTGCTCACTCTGCCGTGGGACCTTCGTATGGTCCAACAGAGCGCCGATCACATGGGATGAATGCTCTGATATAGTTCATGTATACCTTTTGTTATATAAAAGGATCAGAAATGGAATCGTTGATTAAATAGTCTATCATATATTTGTATATTTGTGAATTAATATGTAGGAATAGGTCCTATTATATTGAGACAAAATGAGTGTGATATTGGGACACTCGATATCCATGTAAGCCGCTGGGCTGACGTTATCAACTGGACTTCTGGGATAGGGTGTCACAGATTCAATAATTAAAGCAAGCATATCAAAAAAAAAAAAAACACTTCCGAAACTAACTATCATACCCTGAACCTCAACTTAAAGCTAACAGTCCTATGATTGTTGTGTGATTCCACGCTTGCTTTGAAAAATACATTGACTATATGACCATCATCCTATGTTTTTTTTTTTTTTTTTTTTTTTTTTGAAAATAGATAAATTTATTGATTCAAATTAGCAACACAATCGATAAAAATACATAATCAAGAGTGCTAAAAACTTTAGAGGATAATGCAACATCCATGTTAATAGAAAAAATGATCGGCTAAAGGTCCACACATTTGATACTTCAACAATTCCTGAAATACCTAAGATTTCAGATTTAGAGCATACTGAAAAACAAGATTTGACTTTGTCATCTGAACTATCAATGCAAATAAGCTAACCATTGGAAACACAACTACCCGCCTCAATGAGTCGACAACAAAACACATAACAAATAGTCGACAACAAAACATTCTGCAGCAGGTCGGTGACAAACAACACAAAAAACAAAGAAAAAATAAAGGCAAACCCAGATAGATGTGGAACAAAACCATTTTATTGGAAAACAAAAACCCATATATGAGGAAAGAAAACAAGGGGTGATTTCAGGCTAAGAATTGTCAAAAAATCACCCCTCCTTTCTAGTGAACAAGGGCCTGAACGAGAAAACAAAAAGAATGATGGTTAGGGTTTCGATAGAGGGGAGGCTGGATCCTTCAGAATATATATAAACAAAACAATTCTACAAAATTTTCATCATCATGGAAATTGATTTGCATCTTGGCATCAAATGAAGGGATAGAACCTAGTCCTAGCATAGATAGTAGCTATGAAGCACGACACGCCTACATGGTGAAGTGTCCATGTGTAGGACACGACGCATATGCTGATGCACTAACTCGGCATAGATGTCAAGGGGAGGGGATCACTTTTTTTTTTTTAAAAAAAAACTTATAACCTTTACACTTGCATCTTCATATAATGTTAAACAATTAACTTGTATTACATCCCTGTATCGGGATTACTGAAAATATAAACAAGGCCCAAACATGGAATGTTCAACAACACTACAATATTTACATTGAGTTACAAATTTCATATACAAAATAGACTCAAAGGTTCTATTGTGCACCTAATGGTCGTGGTGGCCTCACCGCCGATGGATCATCCTATCCTCCGGTTTCCTCTTCTTACCTCACACTCCGATTGAACACCCGTGCTAAGCTTTACGCCTTTAGTGGTCACACCCCTATTAAGAGTCAAATTCTACACTTTTAAGGCCAAATGCATAAGACACATATGTAAGCACACCGATTCTATCATTTCGCATATATCCTTTTCAAGGTAATCCAAGTAGTCATTTCTACTGTCTTATATACTTTCACAATATCATGTACTTTACTTCTTGTTCTTTGTAATCGTAGACTATCACTACATAGCAAAGGTTATGCTTCTCATATTCTCTTCATATATTCTCTACATTTTCTTTGTATATACCCGTCATTTCCTTTAAGGTTTCATAAACCAGTATAAACCTTAGAAGCTGATACATGTGAAACTATGAGGCCTGAAGGTGCCAAGATTAATAGACATCAATGTCTGCACATGATACTCCGAAGGTACTCACCAAGAGACAGCACCCATCCATGAGTGCCCGATAATATGATAATTGAAGGTATCATCATCAGATGAGATGTTGACTATCCATGAGTGCCCTGTGAATATGATAATTCGAAGGTATCATCACCGTATGAGACAAGGACCATTCATGGAGTGCCCGCAATATGATACCTATGTATCATCATCAGATGAGACATCATTCATGAGTGCCCGAAGGCGCTGTGGTGACCCTTTCGGGGCCACCTGATCCAAACGGGATCTATGTCATCAACCCAAACGTGGTCGTAGTATCTGTATATGTATGCTGCAGCAACTGTTTTTCCCTAATAGGCATGCCCATCTATCCCTCTCTACTCGTTCTAAGCAGCATAATCAACGTATTTTCTTTAGTATATATTCTCTTATTCCCTCAATAATTATTGTTATTCGTAATCATGCTGTGATATATATGGTACGTATATATATACACAATCATTTATTCATATCTTTGCATTTTTCATATCTCATTATATGCATAAATAACTATGCTTGCCATGTATGCTTACGAGCTATTCATGAATTTATAATAGGCATTCATACAATGAATAACTATGATGCTTGTAGTACTTACTGTTTTTCGTGTTTTCTGGAACTAAGATGAGTTCCAACCTTATAAAGTTGTCGCTGGATTCTTCGACCAATGGCCTTTCCATGTAGTCCAAGAACACCCAAATCTGAGTTCAAACGCGAATTACGACCTTTGTCGAGGTCAGCGCTAGCCGGCCTGACGAGTCGACCGGATCGACGAGCTGAGCTGTCATGGACGAGTCGTTTCTAACACCTCGGTCTGACATCTAATATCCTCCTCAGGCATATGAATGTAATTTTGACTCAACGGTTTTTTACGAGTCCAAGAACACCCAAATCGGAGTTCAAACGAAGGAATTATGACCTTCGTGGTTGATACGCGCGCAGTCGCCTGACGAGTCGACTGGATCGACGTAGCTGAGTCGTCATGCGGACGGCTCTCGCTCTAACACCTCGGTTCGACATCTACTATCATCCTCGAATATGAGTTCTACCACTCAATGGGCCTTCCATGTAGTCCAAGAACACTCAACCGAGTTCAAACGAAGGAGCAGGACCTTTGAAGTTGGAGGTCAGCGCAATAACCTTTGACGAGCCGACGAGCACCGCTGACGAGCAATCGCTTCGACGCAGCAATCGCTTGACGAGTCCCGCTTTTGATGAGTGCCGCTTGACGAGCAATCGTTTCGAATTTAGCAATCGCGCCTGAATGCAGTGCCGCTCAATTTCCAGTACCGCTGACAGCACCGCTTGACGAAAGCATCGCTGGACGAAAAACGCTTTTGACGTTAATCTGCTTTTGACGGCAATCGCTTTTGACGAAAATACCGACGAAAGCAATCGCTTGGACGAAAGACCTTGACGAAAGTAATCGCTGACGAAAATCGCTTGACCTACCACCGCTTGACGACCCCTCACCCATTCGAATCGCTCAGGAAAAAAAGACCATAACTTGGTCTGGCTGTGAGAGTCCGAATTGAGAAATTCAAAAGCTCAACATCAAGTTCATTGATGGCTACATTTCAATAGGACTTACTTCCAATTTTTCCTTATTTCTGACCCAAAACCCAGCCTAAGATTCATAATGATATGGTTTACAATAGGGAATTTTCGGGGTTCAACTTGTAATTGTATTCCTTCTCAAACATTACATATTTAGGAGTTTTAAAAGTTCTTCTTAATTCCAACCCTACAAAGAAATGAGTTTAGGAGTTCCCAAACCCAAACCATACACAAGATAGAGGGTTCTAAAACATGTATCCATACTGTCTAGACCAAAACTAGACTTCCATACAACCCAAGACATGTGTATTCATACAAATAAAACGTATCCATACTAACCTAGTTTACATACACGTATTCATGGTTCCATACCCATACCAAATTCTTATAATCGGTAATAATCAGTTTCGGCACAGATCAAACAACGGTGATATTCATCTCTTTCGATTTGCACTTCTACACTGACGTAATGAGATATCACGCGGTCATCCTATTTGATCTTGATCTTCATTTAATTTTAATCTAACTCATTCACACAATCGACTTACATTCACAATCTTAACTTCGATATTATTTATTTAACTGACGATATCCCATTGACGGATCGATTTATCCAAGAAGAGGCACTTTAGCGAGTTTATGAGATCGCAGATGGAGCAATTATGAGTAATGATGTTGAGATTGATTGAGATGCAGCGCCCCCGAGCTCGCTTTGACCGGCCATGGATCCTGACCAAACCGGACGCCCGACCGTTTTCATTAATCAACCAATTCTATCAAATACACTGGCTAGTGCAAGTATTTTCATTCTCAAATCTTTACGAAGCGGTTTCACTTAGCAAGCCCATAAACATTTACAAATTCACAGGCCCATAACATTTAACAAATACATTTACAATGAAAGCGCCCAAGCTTCTTCAAAATAGTTTTTACAAATGGATGTTTCAGAAGTTCAAAATTGTTTTACAAAATACCAGTTCAAAAGAAATGGAGTGAATGCATATGTCGGAGCATACTCCGTAAACTTTCTGGATGACTCTGAGCTCCTCGACCTTGGGTCCGCTTTCAATCATTGTATATCACTCGGTACCTGCGCATTGATTAAAAACAATAAGCTAAGCATTTTCATGCTTAGTGGTTCTATACAGTTCTCTATTCCATTTCAGCTCAATACGAATCATGCCTTTATCAAAATAATGCCTTTATACAAATGTCTAGTGTAATGTAAAAGATACTTATACAAATACACTTTTAATATCATTTTTCGCTGGTTGCGCATTTCTTCACATATGACTATAGAGTCAACATTCACGGTATAGATTCAAGCAGGAATCGCTCCTATTTAGTCAGTCCAAAGAGCAAATGCGATTTCACATTCAATATTATAATCTCACATATGACCAGAAGTCACATTCAATATAGATTCGGGGCTTGGTGAATCACTGCTTATCATTTAAAGCAATGATTTCACATTTAACAAATACGGATACCTTCATGACGAATTCAATTAGTGAATCTCGTCATGTTGGTCATTCAATAATGCATTTAAAATCAATTTACTCATATGCAGTAAATTCACTTATAGTTCAAATACACGCACACATGCTGATATTTGACAAACATTTCGAATACTAATAATTCAAATCAATATATATATTTCACAAATAGAACTTGAAATGAGAAGTGGGTCACAAAGAAAAAAAACAGACAAAAAACAGAGGACAAACCAATTTATCGATTCCTTTTTCTCTTTCGATACCAGTCCTAGGTTAGGTTTTCGTCTTCACCCGCACCTAGTCAAATACAAATTCTCCACTCTTAGTGGTTGAACAATTAATTGTACTAAACTTCGTCGCCTTGATGCAGTACTGCATGCTTTTTCACTTACCATTCTTATTAACCCCCCATTGATCATTTATTAGGAACCCAAACTATCTGCATCTATCACGAGGTGCTCGGGAAACAAAATCCTAAAATTTTGCCTCTCGCGAATAGTGGGCAAGTTCGCTCGTGGTGTAGCACTACCACGCAGCAATGGGCGTTTCATGTGCATAGCACAAAGCTACGCCACAGCGAACCCGCAGGCCATTTTAGCCTCGGGTTTCACGCGGCAAAGGACCCGGGGCCAAGGCGAAGGTGCCCTTCGCTACAACAAAGGCCCGATTTTTGCCCTATTTTTTCCTCCTTGCTCATTTTGCGATTTTCTCCAAAAATCACTCAAAAACTCAAAACAAATTATGGAAAACTCTCCCAAAGGCATTTTAATATTATCCTAAACCAAATCCACGGAAGAAAAAAACCCATGAACGGATTAGAGTTTTCTAACCCAAACATCATTGGGGAAATTCTAGGGTTTTGTTCTTACCTTTGAAATCACTTTTCAGACTCAAGCCCTAAATTTTCCTTCTTCCTTCCTCCTGCAAGCAGACTCCTTTGCATAAACATGGAGGGATTCACACCAATCTCCAAAACCCTAGCTCTTCTCTCTCTCGTCTCCAAAACGTTTTTGCACAAATGAGAGGTTTCTAAGACCAAATGTGGTCTAATACCACTTATCCACTATAAGGCCATGTTTGGCACATCATTAAATCCCATTTTCCATTTTTGGCATTTTAACTCTTTATTTCACTTTCATTTATCATTTAATTCATTTGGCATTTAAGCTCATTCTCATTAAACCCTTAGGTCTTCATTTACACATTTCCAAATTTGCCATTTTTCACTTGAATTTATTTCCGGATTCAATCAATTTCTTATTTTAGAATATAATACTTAATCATAGACTCACATATTCATTTCACATTTATCAATTTAACAATTTACCAAGCCCCTTAAAATCCAAGTTTACTAATTTATACTCTACGTAATAAAATACTATAAAATTTGTGGTATTTTTGAGGCTTTACATACCATGTGGCATGTTGTTGACTAGATGTTGGGAAGGTTTCTCGTACACTTGCCAGGACGCTGCCAGAATCACAACCTGGACATATTTCATGGGTTTTTTTCTTCTTTGGTTTATTTTTTATAAAATATGGGGTAACATTCACAAAGCCCATTGCAATCAAATCCTAATTCTTAAAAAACCATCACCTTTTGAATTTTTTTGGCTCTTTTTTTTCACTTTGGCATTCTTTCAAAGACGTAAGAAATATGTATGATACTTTTTACAAAAATATTAGTAAAACAAAATTATATAAAATTTGATGAAAATATTTTTTAAAAGTTTAAAAATAACAAAATTAAGAAAAAATACATGTGTTAAAGACAATATTCATATTGAGTTGTCAAAAAAAATTCATATTTAATGCCAAAAATGTCAAAATGAAGATCGACGTTGCAATGAAAAATTATTCAAATATTTAAACCTTATTTAATATAAAATGAGATAAATTGGAGCACATGTAATTTCATTTACTCTATGAATAGAAACAAGTTGAAACCACAAGAAGACTTGGTTTTTATGCATAACAATCTTCGACTTCTATTAAGGAGGTCTCCAAACTATAATAAAGGTGAATCTAAAATGTGGGGTGTTGGAGGAGATGATTTTGACTCAATGGATATAGAGAATGTTCGACTTCTTGAGATTGCGGATCTTTATCTTGATGAACCTGAATTAGAAACCGTTTTATTTTATTTATAAGGGACTGCTAATATTTAGTTTTAGTATTACTTATGCTAGTCTTTGAATATTTATAAGAACAATGTTTGAACACTTGTTTTTTATTTATCTAAATTTCTTTTTAAGGATAATATTTGTAAGGATATTTTTTTTTATTATATTGTATTTTTTCCTTATTCGTATCCAAGTTTTTTGAAAATTTTCATGTCCCGCCATGTTGTATGACAGTGGCCATGTCTGTGCTTCCTAGGGTAGCATACTATAACGGTTTGTAATAATAGCTTTTTTTTATTGTAATATTCCCATATTTTAAATCATCAACTAAGAATTCGGATTTTTTTTATAATATTAAGGAAAATTATGGTTTTCTCAATTTATTTTTAAACAATTGTACATGTAAAACACGAATGCATAAATTGAAATAATAATAAATAAATAACCTAATTTTTTAAGATTATTTGGGCTTTTCTTTTATAAAAAAAGATTATTTGGACTTTTTTAGGGTTTTTTTTAGGCCATCATCTTCTTTTTAGAAGATTAGATCTAAACCATTCATCTTTCACAAATACCATCTCCACCATTGATTTCTCTTAAACCCTACAAGTCCCAAAATTTCTTTGGACCTCCTTTCTCCACTGTGGAATGCTTCTCCCCTCTCATCTTCTTCCCATTTTCTTTTTTCTTCTTTCCACTCTTCTTTTTATGCTTCCTCCCCCTTCCATTTTCTTTTTTCTTTATTTCCTCTCTTCCTTTTCTTCTTCCTATCCCATCTTCTTTCTCATTTTAATTTTTCTGTATTTCTCTTATTTTTCGATTTTTTCAAAACAATGGTGCATCAGATTTTTGGTAAAAAAAAACAGTCAATAGTACGATCAACATGGTCGATTTTTTTTTTAAAAAATGGCAAAATATCGCCCATTTTTCATTGATATTTTGCCAATTTTTTCAACAACTTTCTCCTTCACGCGAGTGAAGAAGACGCTCGATATTTCGACAATATATCAATATTTTGCAATATATCACCAAAAATATCAACGATATTACCAATATTTCTTCAATTTTTTCTTCAACCAACTTTTGATTGATTGTAAGACTCGAGAAAATCCAATTTTCTCAAAAAAAGGTAAAATCGTAATTTCGGTCAAAAATCCGAAATTTATTCTCTGGATATCGAATGATGAAACGGATTTCACCGTTGGAATCGTCTTGCAAAATCTAACTAGCACGTCGAATTTCGTCACCTAGATACTGAGCTCAGACGGGCTGGTGTATCTTTTTCGGTGCCGAAAATGATATTTGATGTGTATTAAAAATCACATATAACATGGAATTGCTAAAACCCTCCATAAGTGGTATGAGTAGAAACGATGAAATGGACTGGTCAGACAAGGCCAAATGTCAAAATCCAAACTGGGGACACGATGGACATTATTATATTTGTTTAATGAAAATGGACAAATTACTAAAATAGTAAGTTGTTCTTCAAAAGGCCACAAAATGAAGAAATCGGGCAGCAGCTGGGGGAGGATGCAGTGGAGATACAGATTTGAGTTTTTTTAGAGAGAGAGAAACTTCTCTCTAAGATTCCGGGAAATCCGACCGTCGAAATTCTTCGGAGCAAGAAGGAAAGCTGCTCTACGCATCGAGGCCTACACGTGGGCTCCGGTTTTGGGAGTTTTCGACAAACTCCGTGAGGTAGGATTTATCCTACTTGGGTTTTACACTATTTAAGTCAAGCAGAATGCTTCGATGGTTTGGTGCCTGTCAAACCGGCTGACCGCCCAAATCTGGAACTATGAACAAATTTGAAACCTATTGACTGTCCGAGGATCAAGCCATGATTGTTTCGTTGCTATTTTTGCATTTATGTTATAAATGATGCTTTTGATGTATAATAAGGCCGAATGGCTTACCGATTTGTATGTCTCAATAAGGTGGAACCAACGAGAGAATGGGTCGTGAACCAGCAGAAACCCGAGGGTTTTACTGTTCACATGAATAGTGACACGAAAATCAAATTTTTTGTGAAATTGTGTTTGTTCGAGTAATTCAAGCTTAATCATTTCAAGGCTGATAATTCACTTCACGCACTAATTCTTTGATGTAATGATTGTGAAATTACATGACATGTTTCAGGTGATTAAATTATAGAATATATGCATGATTATATATTTGCATGTGTTATAGAATTAAAATGGAATTGGCACTCACATCTATATGCACCTGTGTTAATTTCGTAACAATAGGAGCGAAATAAGATGAAAGCGATTTCTTGGAGAATTGCTTTGAGTACTGGGACTAAAAATAATAATAATTATCGGAGGGTAGTCCATATAAAATATCAATCCTCGGAGTCGGCCCAATTGATATATCTAGGAGGGTAGTCCACTAAATATAATCATCGGAGTCGGTCCAATATTTATATCGGAGGGTTGTCCACAATTAAAAACAAATATCTCTGTTGAAAACAAGTTTTCTCATACGTGGCTTAGGCAAGTGTGAGGGAGTCGGTGAGGACTCGGGGCATGAGTTGACCAAATTGTATTCATAGGATCATGCATTTGCTTGAATGTGGGTTTACTTAGAGCATTGCAAGGCACTTAGGTGGAGAGGGAGCCCATTTAGGTGATTAACTACCGAAAGCATTAGGCTCACCCGCGAGGAAACATATTTTCGTAGTAATGTGGAGCGCACGAGGAGACGCCATCACAGAGCGAATGAGAGAAGAAAGCTGAAGTTGTGGCTTTGTTATCATTATGTATTCATGTATTAGAATTTTTAGAATTTTAATATGTGTTGTATAAAGAGTAAACTTGACTCTTGAAACTATTGGATATAGTTGGTTTACATTGATGATGAGTATCAGAGATAACAAGAGGTCAAGTATCATATATGTATCTTGTGAATAAGCCGGGATTGGGATGGTGTGTTGTATCTGGGGCAGAGCTCCCGTGATAAAGGAGACTCCTGCCCGATTGTGAGAGATGTCGTGGCCATCCGGCCATTCATGAGTGTTTCAAATGGTTAACTGCAGTCACGCACCCCTGATTTAAGGCCACATTGCTCATATTCTATGGATATTCTCCGCCATCCGGTTGTATCGGATATTTCCCCGCCCCTGCTATGGTAAATGCATTCCGTGAATTGAATGGCTACATTAGAAATTATTTCTTCAACATAAAGATAAAATATTTTTCTAAATTTTTACTTTAAAAATAAAACCTAATGAATAAAAATAATAATAATATTTGTGATTTTATGATGTTATGATTAATCTATATTCTCTTAGAGTAATCTAACAAAATCTTTTTAATATTTAACTTATCATTGGCTTTTAAAATAATTTGTTTTTTATTTATTTTTAAAAGGGAAAATAGCAAATAAAATCCTGAAGTTTATCAAATATCACATTTATATTTTGTACTAAAATTTAGGTATTTTAATATGTGAAGTTTCATTTTACCTGCAAATAGTCTCTAAACATTACAAACACCCCAAACTTCTGTTTCGAACCTAGACACGCTGACATGAAGAGATTCAAGGCCCTATGTGGATTTTAAGTTTGATTGATGAAACTACAGTACTAACTGTACAAACCCAACCTAATTAAAAAAAAAAATCCTAAACTTGTGATTGTACGAAGGAAAAAACCCTAAGTCTCGATTCTCTTCTTCCCTTAACTTCTCGATTCCCTTCTTGTTCATCGACGACGATGCAACTTTTCCAGTGCAAACAAAGCGAGACTACAAAGGTATTTATCCATTTAGTTTTCTTGCTTTACATATTTAGTTTCTTAGTTTTCTAGATTTCAAGTAAAGAAAAAGGCTTTATTTTTTTGTGCCTAGAGGGGGTTCTTTTAAGGATGAATGTATGTATGTGATTGGTTTTGTGATTGTAGTAATTGTTTTTTGTTTGTTGAGGATTACCTTATTAGTTCCATCGATTTGTCCCCATTGTCTTTCATTCCGTTTTTTAATTGCTAATATGTTTTTTATTTGTCTCATCCCCATTTTTCCCCATCCCCATATGTCCTCATTTTGCCCCAATTGTCCCCATTTTTAAAGAAAGGTTATCTTTTTTTCTTTTTTCTTTTTATGTGGTTTTGTAGTCACCCAATAAAGCACATCTGTATTTTCCTTTCTCTTTGGGTTTTGTTGCTTTGTTGCAGTGTAGTTTCCCCATTTTTTTTTGGATGGACAAAACACTTGTTTTTATGTGTATATTTATTGGTCTTGGCTCTATTTTTTTTTTCTTTGTATTAGTCTAACCTAGTTTTTTTTGTCTTTGAATTGTATTAAATGTTGTTGCAATGACAGATGATTCATAATGGATGGATTGACCTTAAACTTCCACCATGGTGGGAAGTTTGTACATAATGCATAGGTGGTCATGCTATCAAAGCCAATATATATACAGACATTTAGGATTTTAACAAATTTGTTATTTTCTGAAAGGAAAAGAGGTGATGAAATTATATCCTGCATAAATAGATATGGATTGCCTATTAGTTGTAAGTAATGCGTTTTAGTAAAGGTTAACATTTTTTACAAATGACAATGGATGCTCGATATGCTATCTCGGGTAAGGGATGACAAATCTCTATCTATCAGGAATGCATCATTATAAATCTGGTGACACCAACCGAGAAGAAAATGTTAGTCCTAGTGCCCATATGGAGGGTGATAATAGTGTTGCTGGTGATGCTGATGGGGATTACTACCTTGAAAGTTCATGGAATAGTAGTGACTATGATGTCATTATAAGTAGAGAGGATGATGAGTTTAAAGTAGTCAATAGCAAAAGAAGAAGGAGAAGAGACTTGGAAAGGGAAGTGCCAGGTTTGATAGAGGATAATGAGAAGGAAGTTGATGAGAGGGAAGATGATGGAAATGTAGGACATCCACCATAAGGTATATGTTATTGCATTCATTGTGTTTCATTACTTTAATTAGGTTTTCAATCTATTTAATATTGGAATTTAAGTTATTCTTTCAAATGTACGTCAGTTGAGAGAGATGCACATGAAGATAGTAATGCTCATAATGATCATCCATTGAGTGACTACAATGACATTAATGATGAAGGATGCTTGACACCATCAAGTAGTGATGAAGAATAGTTGTTTTGTAAAGAGAGAAAGAAGAAAAAAGAAAGGCATGATGAGTATAACCCAATGGAAGATCATGCCACAATAAAGTTTAGGGTTACACAAAGATTTAAGGATGTCGTGGAATGCAAGCTTGCAGTGAGGAAGTGGGCAATTATTAATGGATACAACATTCGTTGGAAAAAGAGCATTAGCACACATTTAGAGGCTCGTTGTTGGAGATTGTATGGGAGCATGATGAAGAATGAGAGGAATTTTGTAATTAAAACTTTGATGGATGTACACACATGCTATAGGGTGTAGCATAAACGGTAAGTAAATGAAAACTATTTTCTTATTTAAGTTTAATGGTTGTTTGTCATTTTGTTCTTTATTAATCGGAAAATCATTTCACTATGTCACAAGTTAACGCTAAGTTCATGGCATAAGAATTCACGCCCAAGTTCAAAATGAATTCATTTTGGTCAATCAAAGAGATGGAGGCATAAATGATGGATAGATATGGAGCAATTGTTAATGTTTAAAAGTGTTATAGAGCTATAAGTTTAGCTTAAAACATGTTGAAAGGCACACTGGGTTATATTATACTGTTATATAGTTTTTTGTAAGAGCAAAAGTGACTCAAGAGGTTTCGAACTACATTACTGGTCTGATAAAGCAACGAATGTACATTCAAGAGATTGCATGATTGCCAGGCATATTGAAAAATGGGTTCATGTAAGGTTATAGGAGAATAATTGGCTTAGATGGGACCTTCTTGAAAGCAATGGCTGGTGGTGCCTCGTACCCAAACTCTAGGTCCATTAACAACCTCACAACTCCACCTTAAGATTCGTGGGATGTCTGCAACCCAACACCACACCATTGAGTCCCTTTTTTCGAGACCCAAGATTTAACGAAATCAGAGTCTCCTTGTACTAGGGAGCTAACAAAATACAACTGTAGAATTACATGACAAACATGGTCTAATATTATATAAGAACCATTCTCACCAGTCCACATATGAGTTAAAAATAGCCATGTAAAATTCATTTATCCATACTCAACATAAAATACGACTATAAAACATAGTCCAAGAGTTTAAATTAAGACACTCTTATACAAAATATATATCAAAATTAAGCATTCTAATACATGTTTTACTGAAAATATAAATCAAAGCCACAATCCGCTTTTCTCAATATCGGCCCCTAGTGAGCGCCGTCCTCGCAGACATTCCCTGCACCAAAGGTCCCATCACGGGTGAGCAACACCAGAGTGAACTTATATGGCTACTCCCACCTAAGTGCACATGCAATGGTCATGCAACAAATAAACACTCCTCTCTAGAAGATGCCATCCTAGAATGGAAACCTACATGTCATGAATCGAGATGCACCTTTAACATGTCCCATAAAAATGAACCCTTACCGACTCTTCCTTAAACCCGGTTCCCAACCCGACTCCTCACACATGCTTATGCCTATAGTGAGAAACTCACCATTGGTATTTCAACCAATGGTCCTTTATCCAAAACAAAAGCTTTTTGTTTTATAAATAAAAAACATTGGACAATCTTCGAAACCACTTTAAAACAAAAGCATTGGACAATCTCCGAAACCGCTTTAAAACAAATGCATTGATAGTTCCTCACAAACCACTTCATTCAAAAACTGTACGCTTCCAAACCGCTTAAATGAAAGTATTGACACCTAAATCGCTTGACTCTTTAGGACATTGTCCCCAGACCGAGCCCGTACCATCAACACCATACACAGTGTTGATTTACAACCATGAAGACCGGAGTTTATCGACGCCGCTCAATGTGTTCCAAGTCCACCACCCATTCAACCAACAAATGTGAATGACAACAACCATACACCCACCCGCTGGCGCGATGTCCCCATGGCTGCTGAAATGCACGCAAACGCGGCCATTGCTTATTCATACCATGTTACTATACAGAGTGTTATATGCAATATATGTCACTCGCGATATCGGCTTTACGTAATCAATTGGACATTTATATCATCGATCACATAAATCTAATTTAAACTATACAACTATGCCAACATACCTAACATTACGCTACTGACATGTACAAGTCAATCTGAATCTGGGTAATGACTTGTTTTATCCTCTAGGTCTAATTCAGACACCATGTCCATAAATAGCTTCATGTGCTGAAGCCAAGGAAAATGCATTTCAATCATACAAACTCATGCATTTCCTCTAAGCCTCATGGATAATTATATCAACATGCATATAATTACCAAACAACATACACCAATTTCAATGTATTAGACCGTTGTGATATCATCATAATCCGCCAATTTGCACACTTGCGCTACAATATTTTTTTTAAAACACGTGGCACCAAATGCCATTGGGTGATATTGACAAATCTCTAAACTCAAGGATCTTTCCAGAGTCCAAGAACACCAAATTGGAGTCCCAACGAAGGAGTTATAGTGTTAAAACCATGAAGAAAATCAAGAACATTACTCGAGATTCAGAAAGTAACGAGGCTACTGTATTTTATCATTTTCGGACATAATATGAGCTCAAATTGCATTAAGCTATATATGGATGGATTTTAGACTCAAAGATCTTTCCATAGAGTCCAAAAACGTGAGAATCAGAGTTTGGACGAGAAAGTTATAGCCGTCCAAAGTTAGAGGCTTCACATGAACAGTGACCTATGTAGCATTTTATTTTTTTCTTCCTTTTGGTGCTTGTGAGCACCATCCAAATAGCTCCTAGGGATCAACTAAGACCAAAACGACTCCTACATAGAAAATAAACCCGAGTAGGAAGGTTCCCTACCTCTTGGAGCGAATACGAAGCTTTTCGAAGACCCAGAAGCTCGAAACCCACGGCCTTTCGAACTTTCCGCTCGAATTTCCAACGAAAACTCATGGTTTTGGTGTCCACGTGTTGCCCTCGACGAGTACTCTGACTTTAAGTCTTGGCCCAATGCGAGACGACCACCCGAGCTCCATAGATCTTAAAGAGAAGTTAGAGTTTCTCTCTCTACACCCTCTCTTCTCCTCTCTCACTCTCCCGTTCTGTAGAAAAAAAAGGGCTTTTTTCCCATTTTGCCCTTCCTTTTATTTCAATTACTTAAGTTTGTTAAGTTGCCTATGTCGCATCATGTGTCCACTCCGGTCCCGGGTTGGTTTCTATCCCAAAACAATTTATTTCTTTTCAGTTCAATTTATTTTAAATGAACTTAGCTCAATCCATTTCCCGACTTCCGAGATTCTCGTAAAAATATCGTCTATAGAGTCATTGGCGACTCACCACCTAGAAAATCGTAAAAATTCCGACTGTCTCATAATTTGACGAAACTTTTATGGGTCACTAGATTTCATGAGACGAATCCAATGACGTGGTCTGTTTCATCATCCGAGATCTAGAGAATTTTCTTGGCTTCCTTGAGTCATTCAAGCAATTTTACTATTCTTGTCATTTTTCAGAAAATTTTAAATTTTCTCGGGGTTTACAGCCTTATTGGTTGTTGTTGGGAAACATTGTAATAACATGATGTATCCTATTGCTTAGGCTGTGGTGGAGGGGTTGGTCACTCATTTCAGACCAGCAGAAGGTATACTAATATGTTGTGCCTTTGATAATTTTTTATCTAATAGAGGATTGATTTTTTATCTAATATAGTCACAAGGTAAACTATTTTTCATGTTTTATATAAGGGCTAATGAATGCAATAAAAGAATTGACATCCAATGCGGAGCATAGGAATTGTGCTTGACATATTTGGGCAAATTGGAAAAAAAAAAAAACAAATATTTAAGGGGGAGAAATTGAAAGGACTATTTTGGGGTGTTGTGAAGTGTAGGTGAGGAGCAATTAAAAAGAAAACTTTAAGCAATTAAAAATGAATCTGTTGAAGCCTATCAAGACTTGATGAATAGAGATCCAAAATATTTTTGTAAAGCATACATAGAGCTTTGGTGTAAGTTTGATATGATTGATATCAATATATGTGAAACTTTCAATTCTTACATTAGGAAAGCTATGGAGAAATTGTTGCTTGAAATGTTGGATTACATCAAGGAACATTTAATGGAGAGGATGAGAAGCAAGTTAGGCTAATGAAAAAGGTTAAAGATAAAATATGTTCAAGAATAAGGAAAAAGTTGGAAGGTATTAGAAAGTATACCAAGCATTGCATTGTGAAGCATGCTATGAGGTACCGATTTCAAGTGAGCATGTTCAATGAATAGTTCACAGTGGACCTTATTGCATGTTCTTGTAGCTATAGATAGTGGGTCGAGTAATAATACTTGTATTTGTAATTTTTTCAATGAATGTTTTACACTTAGGTTGACATTAATAAGTTGTTTTTAATGTGTGATAAGTATTTCTTATGTCCATGGATGTGCAGTAATCCATTATAGGAAGAAGGATCCAATTGATTTTGTTGATAGCTTTTTCAATGTTGAAATTTTTGTGAGCACACATCAGAGATTTGGGCTGCTTCTAATTAATGGGTTGGATATGTGGTTGGAGGGTTCAGGTGCACCAGTTACCTCCACCTTTTATAGTGCAACCTAGAAGACCCAAGAAAATGAAAAGAAGAAAAGATGAAGAAGATGCACACATCCTTAAAACAAACACGATGAAGATGAGAAAATTGGGTATTCAAATGACATGTCAACTCTGCAAAGGACTTGGACACAACAATAGAACTTGCAAAGAGAAGAATAACCAAAATTTCAGCAAGCTAATTAAAATTCCTATAAAAATATAAGTTAAAATGGTTTCTTCCTCTATATTTACATGTTTATCCTTTTGGTTAACCATTTTTAATCTTCAATATGGGAAAAGAGGACAACTAAGGAAACAAAGCCCACAAGTCAATCCTAGAAGAAGGAATTTGACATCTCAACCAGTTGATACAAATGCCACAAGTCAATCCCAAGCCCCTACAATTGCTACAAATGATCAACAAGCTCATTGCCCACCATTTTGCTCTCAGAGATCCACAATGGAAGATGTGTTACCTAATCTTGAACTAACTGATGATGAAGTATTGAACTCATTGGTTGTTGTGAATTATAGGAAGGCGTTTTTAAATGCTGAACTGAAGATGAAATGTAATTATGCATAGTTTTTTTAACAGTTGAACTGATTGGTAATTAGGTTAATGCATAAGTTTTTTAATGGTGGATTAAGCACCAACAACATATGTAATTATACATAGGTTTTTGTGGGATTGGACTAACCTCCAACATTATGCTTAATGTTGTTTTTGAAATTTAATTATGCATACCATTTTTGTTCAAATTAACAAAAAACATGGAATACCTTAATGGTTAATGCAAGTTCAAGTTTTTCTTATTAATGCAGGTTCAATTACATATGTTGGATGTGCATGGTAGGTTTAATTTAAAATATAAATGTTGGATTGCATTAAAGGTCTCAGGTTCAAATAATGGTTGGTTAATGTAGATTCGGTTTGCATTTTAGGTTTGATTTGAACTACATATGTTTTGTAAAGACCTCGAGAAATCAATTTTTTGGAAAATGGCAAATGAATCTCGTTACAAAATTGTACTTCTCAGAAAATTCCTAAATTTATTTCGTATCTCAGATGATAACAAATTCAACGTTGAACGCCTCGTAAAATCTAGCTAGCATGTCGATTTCACCGACCCGAGACAATTAATTTACACGCTTTTCTCGAGGCATATCGCTTTCAAAAGTCAGAAATGATTTTCGCGTAACAAAAGTCAGATAACATTTATCACGCCATAAGTGGCATGAGTAGAGATGATAAATGGACTGGCCGATAGTGCCAAATTGTCGTGCAATCCGAGACTGAAGGCAGGAGGAATAGTTAAATGAGCTTTTTAAATGACAAAAGAGCAAATAAAGGCTCATCTTCTTCCTCAAATCGAGACAAAAACGCAGCATATGTGTATGAGGGGCAGAGCTGCGTAAAAGGAAAAAATGGAGGTTTTAGAGAGAGAGAAGGACCTCCTTCTCTCTAGAATTTCGGGAGATCCGACACCGCCGGAATTACCGACAAGGAGCAAGTCGCTTATCATGAGGCCTACGATGCAGTTCGTTTTAGGAGTTTCAAACTCCGAGAGGTAAGGGTTTTCTACTTGGTTTATTTTATTAGTAAGTAATTGTTAATGTTTCTGAGTTGATTGAGGCTGAGTCGCTGCTTGATCGGTCCTAAATCTTGGGATCGAATTGTTGGAAATTTTTTTAGAGAATTTGTACACCCACGGACTGCTTGGTTATTTTCAGGAGATGAATTATGCTTTAAATGATATTGGCTTGTATAGTCGGAAATGGCCGTGAAATTCGTTCATTATGAATCAAGGATTGGTGATTTTCCGGGAATAGTAACCGAGGGTTTCACTATTCCTGAGAATAGTGTTCACAAAATAATTTTTGTGAATTAATGTGTTTGGTCGGGTAATTCAAGTAGAATTGCTCGTGTTTGATCATTAGCCCATGTGAGCTAATTTTGATGTGATGGAATGTGGAATTGTACAACATGATTGCGGTGATGTTATGTGAATATATGCATGTTTATATATTTACATGTGATATAGACTCAGAATGGAATTTAAGATCACGCATTCCATACAAAGACCGGGGCACCCAGATGACAGAGGAGTGCATGAGGCGGGTCTGCAGGAGAATGGTTTCGGAGGGTTGTCTAAAACTAAAATGATCGGAGGGTAGTCCATACCAAAATATCAATCGTCGGGAGACGCCCAATTGATATACACCGAGGAAGTCCACAATAATATCAATCGTCGGAGACGGTCCAATTGATATATGTACATCGGAGGGTTGTCCACAAATAAACATAATAATTCTCATACGAGGCTTAGGTAAGTGTGAGGGAGTCGGTGAGGACTCCTGCACTCGAGATGATCGCTAGACATCAAGAGACGTATTACTGAATGGGGAATATTTGGTACAAATGAAATTGAGTGAGAGTAAGTTTGATCTTAGATTCCACTAATGAAAGATTAGCTCACCTTAATGAGGATATTATTTTACTGTGTACAGGAGAGGCGAGGAGACGGCTGGCCCTAGAGATCTAGTTTTAGAAGAAAGCTCTAATGTGGCTTTGATGGTTCTACATGGCTAGAATTGTTTTAATTTTTAATATATGTTGTATAAGAGTAAAAACAAGTGAACTCGAAACTATCGGATGTAGTCGGATATATATATTGATGAGTAGTGTCAGGACGGGCCCAAAACCCGCTGTTTTGTACTCATGATATTGATGTTCGGGACAGTGTTATATACGTGTTTTGTATTTGGGTAGAGCCCCCGCATAAAGGAGACTCGCTTCGATTTTCTCGTGGAAAATGTCGTTACCCGACATTCATGAGACTCACGCCGACGGCAGTCAACGGACCCTGCTTCTGGACGCCACAAATGGTATCGTGAGCCAGTATACGAACACCTATGGCTCGGGGGAACTTGGCCAAGGCCATAGTCTTAGTGAGATGTGAACATCACCACTTGGTGGCTTGATGTTAGAGTTAGGTATGTGGGTACCTGCACAATCACACAAATATTGTAATCGCATGCATGTGTTCGTGTGATTATGTATTTGATGAATCACAGTGAAAAATATGCTTAACATGAAATATTGTGTTGTGAATGAATTTTGTGTGCTTAGGTGGATAGCACATAGAAAATTTATAGGAGCTTACAATGTAACCTGAACAAGAAATAAATAAAATAAATTTAAGTAATTTATTTGGTTTGTTAGGAAAAATATATATAGATAAAATAAATTTAATAAATTTATCAAAAATCGAAAAATGAAAGAAATAAATAAATATTTTTTTTTTGGTATTTTCCGCGCGGTCGGAAGAAAAATGGGAAGAAAAACGAAAAAAAAAAAAAATGGGCGGTTTCTTTGAAATGGAGTTCTGCCCATTTGAGTACTCAAGAATTTGGGTTGGGTATTTGGGATTTGGGCCTGGGGCTCCTTGAGGGTGCGCGGCGGA
Organism: Tetrastigma voinierianum; assembly: GCA_016808115.1. NCBI lineage: Eukaryota > Viridiplantae > Streptophyta > Magnoliopsida > Vitales > Vitaceae > Tetrastigma > Tetrastigma voinierianum. The sequence continues at coordinate 459,712 of JAEQBH010004491.1, read as the reverse complement.
CCAGCGCGACGTGCGACACGGCTGGCGCGCCCGGCGGTGGGGCGCCGGGTTCGCGGGAGCACGACACGGGCGCTTGGGCGCGCGGGGTGCGAGTCTGCGGCTGGGCGTGTTCCTGGCTGGGCCACCATGCACTCCGGCTGTTTGGCCCGGTTTAGGCTCGATCTTGTTCATGAGTCACTAAATGAACACTGTTCATTACAAAAAAAATTTGAATTTTTTTTTAATTTAATTAAAATCAAATCAAATCAAACAAAATGGGACAAAATTTTCGGAAAAAACTAAAATTTTCAAAAATGAAATTTTTGTTGAAAAAAAATATATATTTTAACTGCAAAATTGATTGTCTTGTCTTGTACGTAAATCACGGTGACAATGTGTATACTGCTTTGATTTATGTCTTATGATTAGTGTCTGGGGCTTTGTTTATGCCTTAGAATGCATTGTATTGGTGCCATGTTGGTGTGTAGATGGCTAGTAGAGGACGGGACGTAGAGGGGCGTGCGGGGGCCTTTGGTCGGGCACCATAGAGCGTTTGGCCGTGGTATTTGATCCAACAGGCATTTCTTTGAGGTACATGGAGTGTGGCTCTTGCTCCTTACGAGCTAGCATAGCCGGAGTAGTCGGGGGGAGATCACAGTAACCTCGAGATGTTTAGGCGCATCATCTCGGGCATTCGCGGGGAGGAGGGGGTCCGGAATGAAGTGACGAGACCATTGGCTGTCTGAACAAGAAGGTGTTAGAGGCTATGGAGATTACCTTTGACACTACTAGGATTAGACTAGCTGTGTTCCAGCTAGAGAGTGAGGCCCAAATACGGTGGAAATGGGAAGGGACCTCTAGAGACCTTAGAGGAGCCATTGTATGTGAGTTCTCCCCTAGGGATTAGGGCGAGAATAGGGATGATATGTCGATGTGAAACCCGGGAAAAAATGTATTTTTTTTTCTTTTTTCTAAAAATGAGCGAATCGGTAATTCTTACCCGGAACGGTACAAACAAAACCCTAGATCTTTCTCTAGACCTCGGATGACGAAACGAATCACGCCGTTAGAATCATCTCGTGAAATCTAGTTGAACCAAAGCGAGCTAATTGAGTCAGAAATGTCGGTTTTGCACGTGTTGAGCAGATGGAGCCAACCGTGGGGTGCCATGTGGCACTTATCTGGAGACACTTGGCATGAGTGGGCCCAGAATGTCATGCCCTTAGTTAATGAGTTGGGTGGGACGAATGTCAGGCCACCCTCGTACGTGAAGGCATGAAAGTGGTTGAAGTTGTGGCATGGAGAACACTTGGTCTTGAGTTGACCCGAGTCAAACAAATGGATGTTAGGTGTGCTCCCCCTAGGTCAAACCAATTTGAGTAGTTTGAGGAGAGATGGCAGAGCTGGTGCGTAGACAAGAGGAAAGAGAAAGGGAGAAAAGAAAGAAAAAAAAAGAAGGAGAGAAAGAAAGAAAGAAAGGGAAGGGAAGGAAGAAGGAGAAAGCAAAACAAAGAGAACCCGGTGCGACATTTTACGGTTCCAAGTCTTTGTGGAGTTAATGGTGACTGATCACACTCCAGCAGTGAGACTTCTCCTACCATGGTTATATCTTGTCTAAGAGTTGTTTGATGACAGGGAAGGTAAATCCATCACGATGTTTGGATGAATAGCCGGTTCCTGGCGATGTTAAGTGTTTTGTTTATCCATTTTAAGATTAAAATCTTGAGATGGCCTTGTTGAAGCCCGGTTATTTAAATGCGGAAATGGCTTTGTTAAAGCTGATTTTATAGAGTTAAAATCTCTGAAATAGCCTTGTCAAAAGCTGATTTATTTAAATCTAGAAATGGCCTTGTTGAAGCGATTTTATATGAAATTAAAATGTGGAAATGGCCTTGTTGACCCGATTTATATGAGGATTAAAAATGCGGAAATGGTCTTGATTTATATGCGGATTAAAATGCGTAAATGGTTTTGTTGATCTGATGAGATCTGAAGCATGATAGATGTTGTATGTGTTTGGTGTATGGTTGATTTTGGTTGCGCAGAAAAAACGTCTGCGGGATTTTAAGGTTTTTAGGCGAAGAAGATGTCAGTTTGGTGTTATAGTTTGAATGAAAAACATGCAAAACTTTGCAGGTTTTAGGCGAAGAGATATCAATTTAGTGTATAGTTGATTTGCATGACTAACATGCGCGGGAATGTTCTAGGTTTTTAAGTAGAAGAAAGCCGGTTTAGTGTATTATTGTATGCCGAAAAACATGCAAAATTTTATGGGCTTTCATGCATGACTAACATGCGGAATGTTTTCAAGGTTTTTAGATCGAAAACTCGAGTTTGGTGTATCCTTGTATGCATGACTAACATGCGAATGTTCTAGGTTTTAGGCAGAAAACTCGAAGCAGTGTATTATTGTATGCATGAAAAACATGCGGAATTTTATGGGCTTCACATGATTAACATCTAGAATTTTCTGGAGCCCGATGGTGATGAATAACATCACGAGATTTTAATGGAGTGATGTTGGTGAATAACATGCGGGAATTGTAGATATTAACATGCGGGAATTTTCACGGGCCCGATGGTGATGAATAACATGCACGGAATTGTAGATATTGAATTCGAGGATGTTAACATGCGAGAGATTTCATGGAGCGATGGTGATGAATAACATGCGAGTGTGAATATTAACATTCTGGAATTTTCTGGAACTAATATGGTTGTGCATGTTATTGTATGTCTTTGTTTAGGGTTTTAAGACTAAAAATCCAAAGTTGGCTTGTTATTACTTGAATCTGAGAATTTTTGGAACTAATATGGTTATTGCATGTTATTGTATGTCTTGTTTTTATGAGTTTAAGGCGAAATCAAAGTTGGCTTGTTATTACTTAAATGAATGCCATGCGAATTTTTGGAACTAATCTGGTTGTGCATGCTTATGTGATGTCTTGATTTGAATATGTGGAATATTAACATGGCGCATGTATGTTAAATATATGAAATGTTGTGTGCATTAGACATAATTCATAGCACACACATAGTGTCACGATTGTAGAATGTCCATGTAGAGGTTTTCATGCATTGGTCATAGGTTTGAGTGCGATGCCTGAGTGCATTACTTGTGGTGTCTTGATGCCACCATATTACATGAGAGTGTGTACATAGTGCGATTTGGCACGTCGGTGTTGAATCGTGTGGGCTTTGGGAATGGGACGAAGTCAGATGGGTTCCATAGTGTTAAGCGAAGATGGAGAATGAAATGTGTCGGGCGTAGCAAGTAGGGGATAGATACCCCCTCGGGTGAAAAACACGAAGCACAGTTAGACGGCGTATCCACGGTGAAAGCCGAAAAATGTCGGTGTAAGAGACCCGGTGAGACCGCTCTGTTGCCCGAAAGACAAAAAGCGATTAAATAAATATCACATAGACTACGAGTTGTGAGATGGGAGTAAGATTGACTCGATCTTGATTTCCCATTGGCGCTTGCGAGGTTAGGTGGTGGTCGGAGGATTGAAGCCAGTACTTAGGCCATGTACAGTGTCGTCTCATACATGCATGTAGATTTTTTCCATGATAGGATAACATGTATGCACGGATTGGTTGTTGGTTTGACTGTGAAATGATCATTGCATGTACTAGGTAAAATAGCCCTTATAAGTTTATCTCTCTTGGGCGTTAGCTCACCGTCGTGGATCTACCTTCCGAGGTCTGGGGCCAGTGCGGGAGGCGGCCAGCTTTTAGGCGGGATTATGAGCGAGTGATTGTGTATGATTCTTGTTTTGTGTATCTATTAGAACAACCTAGTTTTAATATATGTTTGTATTAGGAGTGATCATAATAACTCTTAGATCTATAGAAATGTATGGTCACCAAATAGCAGTATGGACGAGTATGATGATGGAGCCTATTGGTCCATTTACTCATGTATGGAGTCTCATGATATGAGACGCAGTTTCATGAGTTGACGGTGAACAATGGGACCCTCGGGTTTGAGGTGTCGGTCGAGGACTGCGAGTTGGAGATCTCGGAACTCTACTCCTGATGGACTGAGGATCATGGACATGTCAGAGTTCATTGTCATCATGCGGATGGTTGGGTGGCAATGCAGGGGTGGGTGCTCCGATTGTGGGCGTAGGAGGGTTCTTTGCCTACGCGGGGATGGTACTCATGTATGGTATTTCGGGGGACAAGCATGACGTTTCCCCGAGACGGTATGCGAGTCTAGGTGTCGGGGGACGGTTAGCGGGTTGGCGAGCCTTGGGGGCGAGGAGAGACCGGGCTTAGATCTACCTCTGTGTTTGCGAGTATGTGGATGTTTTCCGGATGAGCTACGCGCACTACCTCCGCGGAGGTCGGAACCCGGTATCGAGTTACACCACGGTACTTCCCATCTCTATGACTCCATGGATGGCTCAGTGATTCGCGAGGCTTCCCGAGTCCGATTCACGAGGCTAGTAGACGAGGGTTCATCGGGCCAAGGCGCTACTATGGGGCGCTCGGTTGCATTTTGCAAGAAAAGAAGGACAAGACCCTTATTTGTGCATTGACTACGAGCGATTTGAGAACGGGAGTTCTGATCGAGAATCGGTACCCATTGCAGGGGTGCGATTTGTTTGATCGAGTTGAAGGAGGCGCGAGTCACTCAAGATAGACCTTACATAGGTTACCATCATCGAGGTTAGGGATGCGGATATACCTAAGGCAGCGTTTAGGGTGCGTTATGGGCACTTTGAGTTCTGGTGATGCCCTTTGGATTGGCGAATGCGGCGTATTCATGGATCTCATCGTAGGATATTCGACCCTATTTAGATCGAGTTTAATGCGTGAACCGTGGATGACATCTTCATCCTACTCCTAATGCGGAGTAGGAGCATGAGTATCATAGGGATCGTTTACAATTGTTGAGACCATCAAGCTGTGCGCCAAGTTGATGGTCTGAGTTCACATCGACATCGGGAGTGTCGATCGACCCGAGGAGAGGTCAGCGAGTGATAGTTAGGAGGCGAAATCGATCTTCGAGATGAAGTTTCTTGGGATTGTTTGGAGTATTCACCGGGGTCGAGAATGGGTGGTTGTCCATTCGAGGGCGGGATTATGGATTTCGCCTCACAGGACATGGACTCCATGGTTGGGACGATACACATTATAGAGAGAGAGATCGGATCTTTCGGAACACTTTCGGGATACGGGTGTTAGTAGCGAGAGGAGGATCAACCTTCTTCTAGTTCGGGGAAGGAGTAGAAGACTTACTGCTTCACCCACGAGGGTTTCAAGGCCCAGGGCCGGGATTGGGCATGATGAGACGGGATTGCCACAGAGGCAGAGGATCCCGGGGCTTTGAGACAATGGTCGATTAGCGCGAGCAAGAGTATACGGTTCATTCCTCCACACCTAAAATGCCGGGTTAGAAGACCGATTTCGATTTCGGGGTGCTATACAAGCACTCCCCAACGGCCTGAATAGGCGGAGGGCCGAGTGTGGGTCGAAGTCAGGGATAGATTAGAGTTGCGGAGCGGAAGCGTAGTGGACCTTAGGGTGGTAGAAATATTGGTTGTTGATGTCATGCTTGACATGGATGAGTTAACCTGACCATCGGGTTATCTATTAGTGGGACTATGTAGCACAGTTTGTCATACCCGACACGACCTTGGATTTGGGCTTAGAGGTTAAGGCCTTTAGAGAAGCCAGGAATAGATGTTCTTCCCTAGGATGTAAGGTGAGATTTGACCTGATAGGTCGGGGTTATAAGTGAGAGATCTCTGAGATTCTGCTCATGGTGGACCCCAGGATTGGGTGTCACAGTGTGGCATGATTGCGTTTGTGTGCACGGTAACATCGCGTCGAGTCGGGTGTGGGTGCACGGTGCGATCATTCACGCTCTTGGTGGTATTGTGGTTGGCAGGTTGTCTTTAGGACTACGTCGATGAAGACGCTAGTTCGATTCGGGAAATGTAAGAAACCTAAGTGTAAGTCGAAGGGTTATGTTAGTCGAAATGAAACCACCTTTGTCGGGTTGTACGTGAAACTTAGAGTTGAGTGATAGGAGTTCGGGAGTAACTCGAGATTTGGATACCTTTGGAAATTGCATTTGGGTGTTGTTGGCTAGGCAGGGCTCGAGTATATGGATGTCATACATGACATGGACTAGGTTGACGGTCCATTGGATTGTCAACGATTGTGACCTTGGGAAGGTCAGCGATTGTGACCTTGGGAAGGTCAGCGTTTACACACAAAGTAAGGGTTGTGTAGGGTTACACGTTGTGTGGATTATATACAGGTGTTAGAGGACACGCTGCGAGCATACGTCCTGGGTCATAAGGGTAGAGGAGCAATTGCCCTTAGTGGAATTCGCCTACAACAATAGTTATCAGTGGGTATATAAATGGCACCATATGAGGCATTGTGGGAGTAATGTAGGTCAGATTGTATTGGACCGAAGTGGGAGAGAGTTATCAGCCCGGTCTGATCGATTAGAGACACCTCGGAGAAGGTAGGCTTGATGGCGGCGTCTTCTCTAAACTCGAGCCGGCGGAGAAGAATTATCTGCGGATAATACGAAGTCGACCCTTAGAGTTCGAGGTTGGGGATCATGTCTTCTTGAAGGTGATGCCTAAGAAGTGGTCGAGGTTCGACGGCGTGGGAAATTGCTCGGTTGAGATTCATAGGGCCTTTCGAGATACTCGAGAGGATAGGCATTGTAGCGTACCGGTTGGCGTTACCGCCCAGCATGTCAGGTGTCCACAAGGTATTTCACGTCTCCATACTCCGGAAGTATACTCCAGATCCAGCTCATGTGGTGGATTGGGGGCCAGGGTAGTTTGACACTGATGGGACCTTTGAAGAGGGACCAGTATGTATTTTGGATAGCCGTGATCAGGTTTTGCGACGCAAGACCGTGAGGCTAGTGAGAGTGCTATGGCGGCACTATGGAGTGAAGGAGTCAACGTGGGAGAGCGAGGACACGATGCGAGCTACCTATCCCTTTTTATTTAAGGATGAGTCGTGGTTTAGTGGATTTAGAGTTTAAATATTTGTTTTACATGCATGGTAGAGTGCACGTTGCATATGCATGTGAGTGTTATGATTGTCCAGAATTTCGGGACTAAATTCCTTTTAAGAAGGGGAGAATGTAAGACCCGAGAAATTCCAATTTTTGGAAAAAGGGCAAAATCGTAATTTCGGTTACAAAATTGTAATTTCGATAAAAATTCCGAAATTTATTCTCTAGATCTCAAATGATGAAACAGATTTCACCGTTGGAATCGTCTCGCGAAATCTAGCTAGCATGTCGAATTGTCGAATTAAAGAGACGGTCGAAATTTACACATTTTGAGGCATGTCGCTTTCGGGTCTTATTAAACGATTCGATGTGACAAAGTCACATATAACAACGTACTCATGTGCCATAAGTGGCGCTGAGTGGGAGATGATGGAAATGGACGGCCAAGATAGTGCCAAATGTCAAAAAATCTCAGGAGACTTGAAGGCATAGGAGGGAATAGTTAAATAGGCTAAATGACAAGAGCAAATAGTGCTCATCTTCTTCCTCAAGTGGAGACAAAAAAACGTCTTGCGAGGCGGAGGAGAGGCGTAGGCTACGAGAAAAGGAAAAAATGGAGGTTTAGAGAGAGAAGGACCTCCTTCTCTCTAGAATTCGGGAGATGGAGCCTTGAGGTCGTCGGAATAGAAATAGTGCTCTACGAGAGGGCCCTACGTGGGCTCGGGTTTTTAGGGAGTTCCTCAAACTCAGAGAGGTAGGAGCTCCTACTTGGGTTTTATTCTTTATTTAAGTACTTTGTTAATGTTTGAGTTGATTGAAGGTGAGTGGCCGTTTGATCGGTCCACAAATCTTGGGAGCCAGAATTGTTGGAATTTTTAGAAATTTGTGCAGTCCACGGAATGTTTGGTTATTTTGTGAGATGAATTATGCTTTAAATCATGTATTGGCTTGTATGGGGCCGGAAATGGCCGTGAAATTCGGGTTCACTAAGTGAATCGATGATTGGTGATTTGCAGGGAATAGTAACCGAGGGTTTCACTATTCCCGAGAATAATGTTCACAAAATAATTTTTGTGAATTAATGTGTTTGGTTGGGTAATTCAAGTAGAATTGCTCGTGTTTGATTATTAGCCCATGTGAGCTAATTTTGATGTGATGGAATGTGAAATTGCATAACATGATTGCGTGATAAAGTTTATGTGAATATATGCATGTTTATATATTTACATGTGATATGAAGCTGTAATGGAATTGGTATCATGCATTCCATATGCCTTTGGGGCACCCTAGGATGATAGAGTGAGTGCATGAGGTGAGTCTAGAGAGAGAATGGTTTCGGAGGGTTGTCTAAAGCTAAGAAATGATCGGGTAGTCAAAATACAAAATATCAATCGTCGGAGGCAGCTGATTGATATACATCGGAGGGTGATCCATAAATAATATCAATCGTCGGAGGCGTGATTGATATATATACATCGGAAGGTTGTCCACAAATAAACATAATAATTCTCATACGAGGCTTAGCGAGTGTGAAGTCGGTGAGGACTAGTGCGAGATGATGGAGTTAGACATTCGGTAGGATCATGCATTTGCTTGAATGTGTGTTTATTTTCCGGAGCATTGCATATGCGCCCAGGTGGGAAGTAGCCCGCGGGTGATTCCACTGCGAGCATTAGCTCACCCTATCGGGGATATTATTTTCACAGTGGGGATGTGCGAGGACGGCTCATCAGGCGAGTTTGGAAGAAATGAGATGTGGCCGATGGTTCTACATGTATTAGAATTTTTTTAATTTTAATATATTTGTATAAGAGTGAAAAACAAGTGAACTCTACGGAAACTGTGGATATAGTTGGATATATATATTGATGAGTAGTGTTGTATTGGGCCCAAGCGACTGTTTGTACTCATGATATTGATGTTTGGGACGGGTTATATCACGGGTTTTTGTTGGGTAGGGCTCCACAGTACAAAGGAGACTCTGCTGATTTTCGTGAAAAATGTCACGGTTACTGACATTCCGCAGTGTCCATGAGTTGGGTGAGTGAGCGGACCCCGGGTTTTGGGGCGTCACATGTTTGACTTCAATTGCCAAATTAGGACATCAAATATTGTATTGCCTTTTTCAATTGCCATTTTGATATACCATTTCGATTTACACCTAAGAACAATAATTTACAACTAATTACATGCTAAAAAAACAAGACAACACAATAACTATTTAGTGATATACCATTTTGATTTACACCTAAAATTAATAAAGAGCACTGTTAATGCATTAATATACTAAGTACAAGGATTTCAATTTGAAGTTGTTCCAACATACACCATGTTGTTCCAATATATACCATGTTATGTACTCCTAATTAACTAATCTTAGAACATGCAATACACAAGCAATCCCAAGCATATTGCAAAACATCATTTGCCTATAGGAGGCCATGTCGATCTCCGGTCTGTTGGACAGAGGTAGGAGAGAAACTCTCTATGGGTCTGGATTTGGTGAGGGACACTGGTGAGAAGGTGGACTTGATACAGAAGCGTCTTCTCATGGCTCAGAGTCGATAGAAGAGCTATGCCAATAGACGGTGGCGACCTCTAGAGTTTGAGGGTGGGTACAGTCGTGTACCGATTGGTGTTACCACCAAGTTTATCAAGTGTTCATGCGGTATTCCATGTCTCCATGCTTTGGAAGTACACTCCAAGTCCAACTCATGTAGTGGATTGGGCAAACTTGTTGTTGATGCGAATGGAACCTTTGAGGAGGGACCAGTACATATCATGGATAGCTGGGATCAGGTTTTGCGACGCAATACCATGAGGCTAGTGTAGGTGTTGTGGCAGCATCGAGGAGTGGAGAAGGCAACATGGGAACACGAGGACACGATGCGTACCACTTATCCTTTCTTATTTGAGGACGAAGGTACGTTGTTTAGTCATTTGATAATAAAATGACTGTTGCATATGCATAGAATTAGATGTGTATGCGTGTGTGAATTTCGGGGACGGAATTATTTTAAGGGGGAAGAATGTCAAAACCCGAGTAAATTTGAAATTTTTGCACAAAAGTAAATTGCTGCTACAATACATGTTGCAAACTTGGAATTTTTTCTAGATATCAGATGATGAAACGGATCTCATCGTTGGATTCGTCTCATGAAATCTAGTTACCCAGACGAATTTCGTTGAATTTCGAGATTGTCATAATTTTGGAATTTCACCTATTTCGGGGCAAAAAGGAACCCAAATGAGTGGGTGACACATGGCATGATGCATGCATGCCATGTGGATGTGTCCAGCCTATAAAAAGGGGATCGGTGGAGGAAAATAAGGGGAGAAAGAGAAGAAAGGGAGGGAAGGAGATCACAGTACCTTCTTCCTGCGATTTTCGACATTAAATGATCGGTCGTCGGGAATAGAAGAGTTAAAGTCCGTCTCTAGCAGCCCGAGGTTGTGCTCCAAGAGGTATGGATTCTTCCTACTTTAGTTTACCTCCACCCTAAGGGGATTGGTTTTCGATACTGATTTTAGGATTGAAATTATGGACTAAGGTTCAGGACTGTTCCGTGGTTGTGTGGGGCCGGATGTGTGGCCTGAGTATGGCATGTTTATGGCCTGGTTTTGGCATGAAGTTAGACAATCTTGGGGCTGGACCTGGGGTTGTTCTATGCCCGGGTGGTGGCATGTTTGTGTGGCCTGTGATGGCTGTATATGTGGATTGCTTTGTGGGCATCTCTTATGCCACAATTGGTCGTGAGAACCAAGTTGTCTTTACTTGCTTTTGATTGACTTGCTTTGTGATAATTGTTGATTGAATGTTGATATATGAACTCTAATATATTGACATTGAGATGAACTGTTTGGAAATTATACGCTTTTGATATAATTATCCATGATACATGATAAATTATCATATAGCATGCATTATATGTGACGGGAAATTGACTTGTAATGGCATAATGCATTGGATATACGTGAGGCATCACATTCATGGTGTGGTGCATGGTGCCATCGCACCATCCTTAGTGGTTGATGAGTGGGCTCCGTCGTTAAGCGAATTTATTGATTTCACTTTATTCTCAAAGCATGAAAACTTGTGTCGGGTAGTAGCAAGCAGTGATAAATACCCCCTCGGGTGAAAAATCCGGTATTTTTGGTTATGCATATGTGTCCAACAGTGAAAGCCCGTGAAAGTGCAGGAAGGCGTGCGAAGCTTGCGGTGAGACCCCAAAAATTCGCCTACCCACAAAAGACACATGTTTTGTTAATAAAATGATCCTTGAAGGTGAAACATCCAATCAGTTTTGATTTCTAAAAACTTGATTTTGTTTCAAAGTGATCATTAGATAAAATTCATTGAAGATGGATGTTATCACACATTGGCTATGCATTGTGTGATAGGAGTCTGTGATGACTTGGATTTTTCATGCATTGAGTGAGTCTCATCTCATTTCATGGCATGACTTATAGTATTCCATTAGAATTGCATCATTCTATTGGGATGTTGATATATATGTGAATATGTCCAAGTGAACATTGCATATGCATTTAGAGGGGCAATAGCCTCTATAGGAGTCTTTCTACTGGGCGTAGCTCACCCTTTATGGGAAAACATTTCAGGTGCAAGGTATACACCGGTGGATGGCTCTCATTCAGGGCCGAGAGATTGAAGAAAGTCGACCTGTGGCTGGTTCTTTTTGTAAAAACTTTAGAAAGAATTGGGTTTGGCATATGCCTGTGTATGTAATAGAGTTTGTGATTAAATTCACAGTAATATGTTTTGAAAATAACATAAAATGTTTATTGAATGTGGCTAAATGGATCCCTATAAATGGGATTTGACAGTATGGTATCGAGACACACGATATCCACATGTAATTTTGACCCTCGCTTCACAGTATGGTGTTAGGGCGTAGGTATGTGATTACCTAGGACTCGATGAATGGATCCCAATTAAAGGGATTAGACAGCGTGGGTACCGAGATATACGCTATCCACAGGTATTTCCGCGGGTTGACGATTGATCAACGGACCCCCGGGTTTTTTGGGTGTCACATGGTGAATAATGCAACCTTGTTTTTTCAATCTCACCACATCACCACATAAGGGTCTTAATGTGCATATATACATATTATTTTAATTGCTTTCTTTATTTTCGAGACACGAAATAATAAGAAGGAAAAATTTATAGGGAAAGAACATCCCTACAAATTATTTTTATTGAGCAGTCAATGAAAAAGAACATCCCCATCGTTGTCCTGAAATTTTTAAAATGGATGAACATGATTTATGCTACATGACCACAGCTCTGAAATTTTCTCGCCAGCAGTTAAAAAAATTGGCCTATCTTAGCCCATATTCTCTAACCATAACAAAAGCCATAAAACTTTAAGGTTCAACATACACACACATTTAAGTGCATAGGAGAAAGAGAAATGTTTGATACAACCTGCCTTAAAAAAAAAGACATGAAGTTGATGACACGTATACCAATATAAAAAACCGCAATGTAACTCATTAATATATGACTAGGAATTTAACTTTGCTCAGACATTGAAGAAAAAAAGTGTTCTTGATTAATCTACATTTAATTTGTTTTTTCACTTCCAAAAGATTTGGAAACTTAGTCCGACAGTTACATTGTGTCAAACACAATTTCTAACTTTCCCAAGCTCTCAAACAAGATTCAAACATCATGTTTACCCTACATTTTCTAGCAACCAAACAGGACAAAATGTGATTTTGCACATCACCCAATACTGGGCATGATCAACAAACACCCCAGCTCCCAAACAACGAAAATGAAGAATGCAACCCTGTTTTTTCAATCTCATTACATAAGGATCTTAATGTGCATGCATATTATTCTAATTTCTTTTTTTTTCAGTGTGTGACATAAAGTAATAAGATAGAAAATTTTATAGGGAAAGAAATATAACCTCAGAAGTATGGTCCATAAGTTGCTTCGTTGAACATAATAAATATCTCTCTACGTTTTTTTCAAATAAAGTTACGATTAATGATCCACTAACCAGAAAGATCAACTTCTACACAACACCCGCATTAGTAGTGATTAATTAGTAATCATAAAAGATATTTGAGTTTTTAGTTACATTTGGTTTAAGGAATTTATAACCTTGGGATTGCTATAGCTTCATAATATCTAAAATAAATGCAAGTAAATAATTGTTCGGATTTAGATGTTGTGCCCTTATTACACTTGCTGCAAGTCATATACCAGAACTTTTGATGCAATTGGGAATTGAGATCAATGTCTTGATCCAAAAAGTTGTTTGTTGTATAAATAAATAAATAAATAAATATATATATATAGGCATTATACAGTCATTATAGAATGTAATATTTTTGTATGATAGTACAAGAAGTTATTTTACCATGCTAATATTTTAAGAGTCTTACTGGTAGGATCAAATTTGGTATTTCACTATTTGTTGTGATGTCTGCATCAAATGGTGGTGGTGTATTTGATGAAGAAGCAACATGTGATTTATGAATAATTATTTTCTCCACGACATTTGCATTTTTATTGCAGAAAAAAAATGGCAAATAAGGAAATTTTTATGAAGGGTATGTTTTTTAATTCCTTAGGGGAAGCCCTAGTTCTAAAAAGAAAAATAAAATAACAAAAATATATTTTATTCATTAGATATTTCGTTTCTCTCTGCATAGGGCTCTTCCGATCGTAGAACTCCATAATCTTAGGTTTGAAAAGGGTTTCGAATGTGAGTTTTCTTGTAGATTTCACTCTAGATTTAAGAAAATGACATTATTAAAGAAAATAAAATTCTTTTGTTCTTCTTTGAATAGTTTTCTTGTTCGTGAGAATTCTCAGAAAACCTAAGACGTCAAATCTAGAGTTGAAGAAGACGAAAGGTACGATCTTGATCTTTTTGTTATCCTTCTAGATCCTCTTCTGCAAATTCTTTGGTTTCTTTAGGTTTAGGTCAACTTTGAAATGTTTGATTTGTATTGAGTTCAAAGAAAAATATTAGTATAGGATGATCTTTCTATTGAGGAAACTAGAAATTTTATTTGAAAAAAAAAAAATAGAGAGAGGAAGATGGTAAGGGACCATCATAGAAATAGAGAGAAAAAAAAGAAGAAAAAAAAGAGAAAGAAGAAGGTGGTAGGGGACCACGATAGAAATAAAAAACAAAAGAAAAGTGGTCCACGAAAGGAAGGTGGTAGGGGACCACCATAGAAATTAAAAGAAAAAATAGAAAGGTGGTAATGGACCACCATAGGCTATGGAATTGTGAAAAAAAAAAAAAAACCAAAAACAAGTTGAGAGATGAACATGTACAATGAAAATTTTGTGTGTTTGTAAGGCATGTGGCTTTAAAAAGTCAAAGGTGAGAATAGTCAGGTATAAAAAAATAAAAAATAAAAATAAAAATGTAGGCTTAGTAACCACCATAGGCTTGATATGGTGAATGAGACTTATGGAATAGAAAAAGAAAAAAGAAAGTCTTTTTGATCATGACAAACTTTTGAAAAGTCAAAAGAAGATTTAATCATACTTAAGTAAACATAGTGAAAGACAAAAAGAGTCATATACTTCAAAACCTAGGTATGGAATGCCTAAAAAATTTAGACAGTGATAGATAATTAAAAATAATAACAATATTAATAACAATAATAATAGTAATAATAAAAAATATAAATAAAATAAGAATAAAGGGTTCGTATTTTATTAGTTTATTTATTATTAGTTTTACAAGACCAGAAAATTCAAATTTTAGAAAAATGAGTAAAACGGTAATTTCGGTAGAAATCAAAACTTTGGAATCTGATAACGTGATACCTCACCGTGGAATCAGATCTGGCTTCTGCGTCGAATTTCGTCGTAGAAGACGTTCGAATTTCACGTTTTCAAGACTACTTGCAGTTATTGGGTGCTAAAGCTGACTCAAGTGAAAAACATGTGATGTGATAAAAGTCACATACTACATGTACTCATGTGACACATGTTGCATGATTAGAGAGGTGATGGAAATGAATGGCCGAGATTGTACCAAGTGTCAAAAATCAAGAAAAATGGACACATTGGGAATTAATGAAATGTTTAATGAATAAGACAAAATTTGAATAGTTATCTTCTCCAAAATTGGAGAACAAATGAATGAGGGGTGGACGGTGGGTTGGGATCCATTTTTAGAGAGAGGCTTCTTCTCTGCAGATTTGTAAATGATTCGGATAGTCGGTTCTCGACAGACAGAAGCAAAGTCGATCTACCACGGTGAGGGCTACGGCGTGGACAGGTTGGTAGAGTTAAGACAACTCAAGAGTGAGGATCTTTTCTTACTTGTGATATTCTTTGGAAATTTGCAGAGCTGTTTATGGTTAGGGATATTCTGAGGCCAGTTTAGCCGTGATTGATCTCAAAACCTTTGAGCAGAGTTGGAAAAATCCCAAATTTGTTCAGCGAGCAGTGCCAACAGGGTTTCCTTGTTCATGGTCTGAAACCGGAAAATGCGAATTTTAGAAAAATTATAGGCAGTAAATTCGGCCAAATCTAGTTTATTTTTTCTAGATCTCGGATATTGACTTGAGAGCTTGTAGTTGGAATCGATGCCATGAATCGCATTTGCAGCGTCGAATTTCGTCGAATTACGAAGGCGATTAGATTTCACGTTCTTGAGGCGCGAGGTGACCGCGTGACATGTGGCGGTATTAGTGTGGCTCACATTGAGACGCGTATCGAGTTATTGAAGCGAGTGGTGATGAGAACAGTATGGGGTACATCGTGGCGTGACGTGCATTAGCCGTTGGAGGAAATCGGGGTAGATGGATAAGAGGATAAGGGAAATCCCCAGAGCCCGATGAGAAATTGGACATGTAGCGGAGTGAAATGGCAATTTCTTAGCCCGTCTTGGACCCAGCTTGATAGGATGGGAGAAAAGAAAAGAGCGAAAGAAGATGAAGAAAAGAGAGTTTGGGAGAGAGGCTGCCTGCAAATTTCCCCCGGCGATCGGGCGGTTTTCGAGGGCGGAGGCAGAGGGAAGGATTCAACCTCACGTGAGGGCCGCATGAGGCCAGGGTTGGAAAGTTTGACAAAACTCGAGAGTGAGGTTTTCTCCTACTTGGTTTAATCCTAGTCTAAGGGCCATTCAAATGGCATGGGTTGTGTGTGAGTGGCCGTGTGAACCGTCCCAAAACTTTAGGATAGTGTCTTTGGAGATTTCGGAATTTGTTTTGAACGATCAAGGGGCGGATTTTTGGACTAAGTAATTGTCCTTGTGTACCATTTTTATGTGTTAGAGTTAAAATGAATAATGGTGTTGGTTGTCTTGCCCTAAGGGGAATGTTTGGTTGTGTTTTTTGAGTGTGGGAAGGCTGTGTGTGTTAGTACCTTAACCAAATTTAGAACTGATTTTTGGGTAGCAAATAAAGGGAATTTGGTAGTGAATCATTCAGGTAAATTATAGCCACATCAGTGACCTTGATGTTAGGCTTTTGAATTTCTCAAATCGGACTTCTGTAACCTAAGTTATGTCCATTTACTCTAAACAGTCTAGTGGACGGGCTGTCCGGCTGCGTTCTCCCGACTGGGTTCACCTCGGTTGGGTCACCCAGTGGAGTGCATGGAGTGCGCGGCCCCAGGTTACCCCGTGAGTCATCAACAAGTCACCTGCTGAGTCCTTCCATTAGGGTCATGCATGACCTCCAGCCGGAAGATCATAACTTTCTCGTCCGAACTCGATTCGAGTGTTCTTGGACTCTATGGAAAGCCCATTTAGTCAAGATTGCAGCCATGTTCTTGTGGAGGAAATTGGGCAATCGGGCCGGTTAGTTCCAGCCGGTTAGTGCTGGTTGGGTAGGCTAGCCGGGTAGGAAGGCCTAGTCATGTGTGACCTCCAACTTCGAAAGGTCATAAATTCTTTGTCCGAACTCCGTTTCGGGTGTTCTTAGACTCTATGGAAAGCCCATTGAGTCAAGGTTGTCTGAATTCCTGTGGAGGCAGTGGGTCTTTGGGCTGGCCAGAAAGGGCGTTCGGGCAGGTCGGGTGGGTTGTCGTGGGGCGCCTAGTCATCATGTGACCTCGACTTCGGAAGGTCATAACTTCTTTATCCGAACTCCGATTCGGGTGTTCTTTGACTCTATGAAAATCCCATTGAGTCAAGATTCCAGCCAAATTCCTGTGGAGGGCATTGGGTACTAGATCTGGCCGAAAAGGGGCGTTGGACAGGTCAAGTAGGCTGTTCGGGTGGGACTGCCTAGTCATGTGTGACCTTCAACTTCGAAAGGTCATAACTTCTTCGTCCGAACTCCGTTTCAGGTGTTCTTGGATTCTATGGAAATCCAATTGAGTCAAGATTGCAGCCATGTTCTTGTGGAGGACATTGTCCAATCGGGAAGGTTAGTGCTGGCCAGTTAGGTTGTATGTTATGGCTTGTGTGAATAACACGCAGTGTGAATATGACATGTTAATGTATGTTGTATGATGTATTAACATGGGTTGTGCATGGAGGAGAATTATATGTATAAATTATAATTATCCATGGTATGTTGATGTTGCTCGTTAATATATTTATGCATGCTTGATATATTAACATGTATAATGATTGTGGATAAATTCGGTTGAATATATTCATGATTAATATATTAACATGAATTGTTGTGAAATAGCATATTATTTCATATGCACCGAGGAACCTAGAGTAATAGGTGTGAGGGCATGACATGAAATAAAAAGGAAAATGGTTGTGAAAGAGATTTCAGGGAATATTTTCCTAAATTGCCAGCGGAGAATTGTCCGACGATTCGTCTCGAGAGGGCGACCCGCGGTATTTCGGAAAAATGATCGACCGTCGCCTCGGAGGGTAGTGTGTATATTTACCAAAACTTGGTATGATGCTTTGAGAACAAAAATTTTTGTTTCGAGCTTGATGTTTTCTCACATT
Source organism: Tetrastigma voinierianum (assembly GCA_016808115.1). Lineage (NCBI taxonomy): Eukaryota > Viridiplantae > Streptophyta > Magnoliopsida > Vitales > Vitaceae > Tetrastigma > Tetrastigma voinierianum. The sequence continues at coordinate 441,811 of JAEQBH010004491.1, read as the reverse complement.
TGGCTTAGGCATGCGTGAGGGAGTCGATGAGAGCTCGAGACATGGGAGTGGGAGGTCACGTCTCATCCATATCATATAGACATTTGGTAGGAACATATATGTTTTTGCTTGAATGTTTGGTGTGTCGTGCATGGAGAGCACTTGGGTTAGGAGTAACCCATGTAGGAAAATTCCACTACTAAGGCGTTGCTGCAGTCGTCAAAGTCCCCCTTTAGTACGGGGCAGTGCAATTGAAGCGGGCGCTCCTTAGGCGAGATTATGGGACGCATTTGAGACCGTCGGCGAGAAGAAATGGCGCGGCCTTGTTTCGTATTTTTTAAGTCTGGAAACGATCGATTTTGTGTAAGTGCGATTAAATACAATTATAGATTAACTCTTTTTTGTATAAAACATACATTTTTGTGAGTATGGATGTATGGGCCATTTTACTCATGTATAGGTCTCATGATATAAGACACAAGTATTCCGCAGGTTGACGGTGTTCAACAGAACCCCCGGGAATTAGGGCGTCACATGAATAGTGATGAGATTTTCTTGGTGTGAAAATGTGTGTTGTAAGTGATTCAAAATGAATTGCTTGTGTTTACTAATTAGCCCATGTTTGCTAATTTTAGTGTTATTGATGTGAATTTAATAACATGATTTGTTTGAATTAATTATGTTAATATATATGCATTTGAATATATTAGCATGAATGTTTTGGGATTAACATATTACATTCATGTAAAAGACATACTAGAATATTAGATGAGTCATGGCATGCAAAATGAAAAGAAAGGAAATATGTTTGTGAAAGGAATTTGAAACGGAAGATTTTTAGAAGAATTGCCTTGGAGTTGTCCCAGCGATTCATCTCGGAGGCGGGCCCGCGATTTGTTTGGAGAAATATCAATGATTAAGCCACCGGTGAATCCGATGTTTATCGGAAATTGATGGTGAGTTTGAGAACAAAATCTTTTGTTTGAAAAGCTGGATATTTTACTCACATTTTGGCTTAGGCAGCCGCTGTGAGGGAGTTGGTGAGGACTCGGGACATGGGATTAGTCGTAGACATTGGTAGGTTCATGTAATTGCTTGAATGTGATTGTTTTCCATGGCTTGTGCACTTAGATGGGGAGTAACCCATGTAGGAAATTATCTCTACTGGGCTTTGCTCACCCTGTCGAGGGATCACCATTTCAGGTACAGGGAGTGTGCATGAGGACGGCACTCGCTAGAAGCCGCGTTTTAGAAGAAAGCCAAATTGTGGCTTTAGTATTGATTTTGTATAACATGTATTAGAATTGTAAATTTTAATATATATTGAATAAAGAGTAATGTAAAAACTCTTGAACCATGTAATATATTTGGTTGAGATATATGTTGATGAGTATTGATGCATGGGCTCAAGTGACCATTTTTACTCATTTTTATTCATATGTGGACCCGGTGGTCGTTGTGGTAGGATGAGGTTGTATTTGGGTAGAGCTCCCATTACAAAGGAGACTGCACTGTTTTCCTTCGCAGGTGGTGTCGGGTTAGACACCCCATGATCATCAGCGAGGTTGGCGGTTATCATGACCCACAGAATGGGGTGTCACACGTTTTATGTGAAATAGACTCTTAGTTAGATATTTTTAGAGTTATTCAGGACTTCCGAGTTTGTTTTGAGGTAGGGGAAAATTAATGTAAATTTTTTTAAAATGTTTTATATGTACAATTCGAAAATGTTTCCTTTGTTATTTGTTTAAAATATGGATCAAATATGTTTGCATGAAAAGTATGTTGGACTTTATGTTTTTTTATAATATAAATGGTAAATATATTATGTTTTGTGAACCGAATTGTTGAAATTATATGTTTAACTCTGTTAGTTTGGCCCTATCAATGAAAATAATAATTGACACTATTCGACCCTTATCAAAGGAAATAATAGTTTACATTTATATTCCTTGGCATGGAATGTAATTGATTTGGACCCTAACCGCTAGGGGTTTCGGTTAGAGGTTACTAATACTAGTAATGTTTGGTTCCGTCCACCTTAAAATAAACAATTTGAGGCTAGCCACTCATTTGAAAGTCCCACATGGTTGGGCACCATTCGATATTTGTGACTAGAGTAAAAATTTTGATTTGAATATTTGAATGAATTTGATATGGAAGTGTTTGTACCTGGAATGAAAAGACTTTGTTTAAATATTTGAATGTAGTGACAAAAAAAAATTATTTAAATGATTGATGATAATATCTCTAAATTTTTCAGTGATTTGAAAATGTTTGATCGATGAAAAATTCAGGATCAAGATAAAGACAATGAGGTAAAACCTAGGCACAATAAAAGAGTAAGGACAGAAAAATATTTTGGTCTAGATTTTCTAACATATGTTCTTGAAGGGGAACCTCAGACTTTAAAAAAGGCAGAGTGAACTCTACATAAAGTCTCATGTGGAAAGAAACCATTAAGAGTGAAATTAATTTCAACTGCATAACCATACTTGGGAACTAGTGGATCTTCCACCAGGTTGTAAACCTTTAAGTTCCAAGTGGGTTTCGAGAGAAAGCGGAAAGTAGATCGATTATTAGTAAAAAGCAAGAATTGTGATCAAAGGCTATAAACAAACTGAAGGCCTTGATTATTTTGACACATCTTCTCCTGTGACGAGAATAAATTTCATAAGGATGGTCCTTTCAATTGCTACCTTTAGGAACCTTGAATTACATCAAATTGATGAAAAAACAACCTTTATAAATGGAGATTTAGACGAAGAAATCCACATGGAACAACCTGAGTGTATTTCTGCTCCAGGACAAGAAAAGAAAGTCTGTAAATTAGCGAAATCCTTGTATGGATTAAAACAAGTACCGAAACAATGGCATGAAAAATTTGACAACATTGTGATGTCACATTGATTCAAAATCAATGAATGTGACAAGTGTGTCTATGTCAAAGACACATAACATGAATATGTCATTGTATATTTGTATGTAGATGACATGCTTATTGTCGGTTGTGATGATAAGATGATCATTCTACTAAGAATATGTTAAATTCAAGGTTTGACATGAAAGACATGGGACTTGCTAAGTTGCTAGCAACAATGCTAATAACTTGTTACGTTGTTGGCAATGGTACCGACGACTTGTTAGTCCTCGGCAACGGCGCCAAAAACTTGTTAGGTTGCTGGCGTAGCGCCAAAAATGTGTATATAAAAATGAGGCAACCTAAGCCCGCAAGTGCACGAGTCACAAGTAATAAAGTGGGAATCGAGATCAATCCCACAAGGATGGTAGGTTTTATGGGGGGTTGAGTACCCTAGGTACTAGCTTAATTCACTATTTGAGCGTCTAAATGATTTGAGATGAAATTATAAAATAATAAAAACTAAACTAAAAAAAAAACAAATAGTAATTTGTGAAGATTGGAGTAGTTGAATAAATCAAGGAGAAAACAACTTAGAGAGGAACTAGGGTTGGTTATCTTCAATGATGTTTAGTGGTTCATCTAGATAAGGCTCGGGTTGAGTGAATTTAGCAGGGTTAATTAGGGATCACAGTCTGAGGATCCCACTTTTGTATTCCCCCTTGTATTTCTGCTTATCCACCTATTCAGTTATGTCCATCTTGGTCGATGGAAGCGATACTTTTCAGCATTTTTTTTTTTTTTTTTTTTTTTTTTTTTTTTTCTCGAGAAGCTCTATTGGTCACAGTTACGTCCTTACAATAGAGCTACCCATACTAAGTTTGGATTAGTCACAGTTACGTCCTTCCAATCCCCACTTAATGCATTTGGTGTCCCCTCATAGTGAAACCCACTTAGTATTAGACCTTTCTAATTCCCTAAGCCTCTTTAACTAAGTTAATTCGAATCCTGATTGATTAATTCACACTTTAAGAGAATCATAACCATATTTTAGGGCGTAATCCAAGTGTCACCAAGGATACCCTAGTAAAAGGATCGAAGATCCGATTCTCAGCATGTATCAATTAACCAAAACCATAATAATCCAAGTATTAACACCAAATACAAAAAATCAAGCATAAAACATCCAACCAAACTAAAGATTAAATGAATCTAACATCAAATCTAATAACCAACCCTATGAAATGTTTAGCCTAACATTTCAATCATCAAAACCCACGTTTCATGCTAATAACAAACACAAAACTGCAAAAATTGAAGAAGGAGAAGAGATAGCAATACAAAACAAGGTTTAAACTACAAATGACTTCAATCTCTATATCCAAGTTGAAATCTGCACTCCACGTGGTCGTGCTTCCCAGTTGTAACACCCCGAAATACACCCTAGTCATTTTTAAACATAATTAGGGTATTTTGTAGGTATAATTTGAATTTTTCGTAATTTAAATGCAAAACATGAAATCTGAGAAACCCGGAAATTGTATAAGAAACAAGGGTAACAGTGGAATTTGTCAAAATAGGATATAAAAGTCATAAGATAATGAATTATATGAAGTGGAATAATGGGAAGTTGTGGTGCAAATAGAAGGAACTTGAGGACGAAGTGCAATAAAGGAAATTTGACCAAATAAGACCCATTTAGGGTCGCTCATTTGGGCATTTTGGAGAGCAAAACGTGAAGGAGAGGAGAAGAGAGAAAGGAAGAGAGAAAGGAAGAGAAGAAGAAGAAGAAGAGGAAAGGTGTGGAATGATATGGCTTTGTATGGAAACTATGATTTTGTATGGATTATTGGACTTTTGGACTTTTGAATGGACACCTATGGATGAGTATGGATATTAGTTTGTTTCTTTTCTAGGGTTTAGTTAGGAATTCATCCTAACCCTAGATTTGTTTAATATTGGGTTGGTAAAACCCTAGTTTGTATAAGATGAGTATGGAATCCTCCCTTTGATTATGGATTCCTGGGTTTTGATGTAAGAAAATAAAACCCTAACTTTCCCTTTTTGTGATTTTGATCTTGGGGAAAAGCCTTAACTTGGGGAAAATAGGTTTTTATTGATTCTAACCCATTATTGGAGTGGTTTGAGTAGGATTCCATGGTGGATTACGAGATACATGAGTTTAGAGGAAGTTATTTGAGTTTTGTGGGTGAAAAATGCCAAAATCTACCATTTCTAGAGGCGGGGCAGCGCATTGGTAGTAGTGCAGAGTAAGTGAGTGCCGGTGCCCGTGGTCAAGAGGCAAAAGTGGTACGGTACCAAATCAAAGTGGGTGCCGATGCCTATTCCTGAGAAAGGGTTAGTGCAGGTGCGGTCCAGTGGTACCATCTCTGGAGTGCTACGGCAATACAGTTTTTGTATACATTGCATTGATAAGCCCAAATTCGTACTCCGATAGTATAAGAACCCTAATAAATTACTAATGGGGGTTCAAATAAGAATGAAACTAAGTGAAAGCATGGCGTGCCTGTGTAGTGTTAGTAAACTTAATGCCCTATGATAAGATAATGGTTCACGAACACATATAAGCTGTGCTGGTACTGAATAGGATGTTGAATGACCACGGCACCTGCAATTGCATTGGGCGAGACACGTATGATGCCGGTACTCCCGATTAGTCTTGACGACCACTCCTTCCGTGCTTCAACGTTTAGTACTGGTACTCTCAAAATTAGTCTTTGACCAGCACTCTCATTATGCCGGCATTTAGTATGAACTCTTATTAATCTTTGACGACACTCTCTGACCGGTCTTGAAGCACTCCTCCTTTTGCTATGGCACCTCGATCGCATGCCGTACCTTGAACATTGTGCTGTGTCAATTCATTTCTTATCTTGGTCCATTATTAAAGCGATTATATGATAAGAGTCTGAATCTTGAATAGAGTAAAGTAATGTATTATTAACAAGATAATACCCTCTGATACCTCTGCACAAATGTAAAGCTCATAATACCCTAGAATGCCTCATTTGATATATATTCTAACTCTATGGAATATAAACAAATATAAGTTGCTAAGAAATGCAAAGTAATATTGTATAAGTTCGATATATGAATCCATGCAAAATTCGATACTTTGCTCTTTGTATATACATTTGTCTGCTCTTTTGTAAATGAGTATTAGTGCATGTGTATAAGTATAGGATTATATTTACTAAAGTTTAAAACTATACAGGTTTTAATCCGTGTAGGTACGAGAGGAGGGGCGTGTGATTTTCCACATTCTGTTGGGCTGACACCTTATAAGGGTCCACCGCTGTAGGTTTCACGCTTTGATTTGTGTAAATGTAAATGTCACGAGTTTTGTATATGTAATAATAAATGGACTAGATGCATATGTGTTGACACTATAAACACAAATGTCTGATGAAGTGTTTTTATTTTTGTAATACTTTGTATATGATATTTTGATTGATTATAGCAGACGGAGACATGATATGAAAAAGCAGTAAAGTCTCGGTATAGTTTCGCGCCCGAGTGCCTAGGCGAGGGGTCGGAGGCGTGCACAATCTTGTACCATACCTTGGTGCCCATTTGTGTTGTGTCGACTCATTTCTTATTCTTGATGGGTAGTCAAGCAGTTATATGATAAGAGTCGGATAGCGAATAAGAGTAAAATAATGCCTCTGGGTACCTTTGTGCAGTATAAGCTGTGTTACTTACGGTACCTTCGTACAAATATAAGCTTTTACATAACTCCCTACGGAGATCTAAACAAGTATAAAGTTTTTCTATAATTATAAGTATGTGTATAAGTTCGATATATGAATCCATGCGAAAATTGATATACGCTCTGTATATATATTCTTCATTATATGCTTATTGTAAATGAGTATTAGTGCATGTATAAAGTATAAGTTATATGTTCCCACTAAGCGTTAAACATACGGGTTTAATGCTGTGTAGGTATAGAAGAGGGCGATCGATCTTAGAAATTAACCCAGGCAACCACACTTATGAGGTCCTACACTGTAGGTTTCTTTGCTCACGATTATGTAAATGTAAATGTACGACTTTTGTATATGTATATGTACATGGAGTTTCCGGAATTTGTATGTGTGTTAATAACATAAACACCACTATGGTATTAGTTTATTTTGTATCCTTTGTATATGATATTTTGATTCAGTTATAAGACTTGGGAACACTTAATGTCTTAAAGCAAAATAAGAGTCGATATAGTTTAGCGCCCACTTGACTGCTAGGTAGGGTCGAGGAAATTACAGCAACAACCTCACTAGTACCTTTGGGTACTTATTGCCTTGTCATCGACTCATTTCTTATTGCTAGTCTAGGTAGTCAAACAGACCTTCTTCATTAAAATTAGATATGACTAAGAGTAAAATGTACATCATTACGCTCTAAATGTACCTATAGATTTGCCTCTGTACAAGTATAATGACCTGTAGTACCTATAGGTACCTCATTATAGTATAAGCTCTGTAACTCTATGAGAGATTTGAAACAGTATAAGTTTGCTATAAATACAGTAATGTATAAGTTGATATATGAATCTATACGAAATTCTTATATCTATTCTTTGTTATAATAACTACGTAAGTAAGTAGTGCATGTGTATAAGTTATATGTTCCACTAAGTGTTTAAAGCTTATGTGGTTTTTAATATGAAGGTATAGGAGGGCGTCACGATCTTCCGCATTCTGCTGGTAAACACACTTGTAGGGTTTCTTGCTTTAATAGGTTTCTTTCTGATTATGTAAATCTCAATCTCTTGAGTTTTTGTATGTCATATTGATGGGACTCAAGATTGTATGTGTTGACAACATGGCTTACCATTACGATTTAGTAGTTTTGTTTTGTATCTTTGTATATGATATTTTGATTGATTCTCAGACTTGGGAGCACAATATGAAAAAAGCAAGTAAAGAGTCCACGAGTATAGTTTCGTGCTCCCTTTTCCTTGGAGTCTAAACGGGGTCGAGGCGTTACACCAGTAATAATTGATTACAAGCCAAGTTGTTTACAAATAAAACCTAAATCTAAGAAATCTAAACCTAAATATGGAACAAATCTTGAAGAGGGAAAACCTTAGGAGAGAGCCTCCCTCTCTCAGTTCATTTCTATGTAAGTCTTGAAGTTATCATAAATACCCTAAGCGGGTTAAATCAGCTAAAAATGAAAAATATATGGGCTAAAATCGTTGTGTGGTTGTGACCATAAAGTGCTTGTGGTTGCAACCACACTGCATATTTTAACACACAGTTTCTGGAGGAAAAAGGTTGTGGTCACGACCATGGTTGCGACCATGAAATGTTGTGGTCACGACCACACTTCTCGAGGCCATAACTTTCTCATTCAAACTCCAAATTTGGCGTTCTTGGTATCGTTGGAAAGCTATTAAAGTGTAGAATCCATCCATATAAAGTTTGATGCCATTTGATGCTACCATTAACACAGAAAACTAAAAATACCAGATGCTTTCTATGTGCGATGCTTCTGGTCTTCTTTGGTTCCATTTAAGCTCATTTTTGTTCTTTTTTTCTCCAAGGTTGACCTAATCACCAAAATGAAGCATTTATACATTAAAGCACTTACAATCATCATCAAAAACATTAAAATTCATAGAAAATTGGATGATAATCATGGTATGAAATGCTCTCAACAAATACCCAAACTTGACATTTTTGTTTGTCCTCGAAAGCGAGAACAAGATAATTCTGAAATTGTTTAGAAAACAAAGAAATAAGTGAGATTGATGAGGAGAAAATTTGTGATGATTTTCCTTAGGGATTATACCTTCAAGCAACATGGAGAAGACTTTGAGATAGCATTCTTTCAATATAATATATTGACCACAAGTCAAACATATTTAAACCAAAGTTCCTTAATGTGTGTGTGAAGTATTTCCCCATTTAGCCAGTAAAAAAGTTTAGAATCAGGTGATGAGCTATAGAATGGAATGGAATCCTCTCACTCATGATGATGTATAAAAACTCAAAGGCTTGTTGAACATATCCTCTCTACTAATGTAGGTAGATTCACAGCCAGAGTCAATGATTTGATAGCTTGTAATGTAGCCCGATAAAGCGTAGTTGACTTCGTGTTAGGCTCAAGTTTACCCAGGCAACACACTTGCTTTTCTCAATTGTTGATCATCCTCTAACAAGTTCCTTCACAATTATTATTCTAGCTTCCCCAAACTTGCTCAGCATTGAATCTTTTCATCACATAGTCATTCCCCCAAACTTGCTTGATTTTCACTATTTTAATCATTTTTGCAAGAACACCAAGGCTTTATTCCTTTTTCTTCATAGATTTCCAGGAATGGAGTAGTGCAATGCTTAACCTCCTTAAGTTTTCTACCTACCTTTAACAAACCAGTTGATACTTAGGTCTTCAGTTGTGAAACACCCTAGGCTTACTTGCTCATGGTAGGGAGGCTATAGGATTGAAACATATATTGATTTATTCTTTCTTTTTTCTTTCTTTTTCTACTTTTTTTTTGTATAACAACTCCTCATGCACATCTCCCTAAAGAGTATTTTCGGAATTATCTTCCCAATTTCATTGTTCCTCTTTTCCTATTCTTTCTTACTTTCAAGCTCTTCAACTTGGTAGATATGAGCACTAATAGGGGCTTTTCCTAGTATAAATGTTATTTCTCCTAGTGTTAGCTCCCTTTCAAGTTGGTGGGTTCGTTGGTGTACGAGAGCAACATGTTGTGTGTGAAGGGTCATGGATTCATTGAAATTCCACATTTTTTTTACCTAAGAATAAAAAAAGAAAGAAAATGCTTAAAGTAGAAAATTTCTTTTCAGAGATATTAATCAAAGGTAAGGCCAGACGAATATTTATAAACGTGGCTTAAAATTGTTAGCAAGCAGAAGTAAGCGCCACAGTGTAATCTGTTGACTAAAAGTTGTTGATATCGATCCCAGCGAGGAAAGTGTGGTTTCTGAGTGAAAGGTGGCAGGCTACTGAAGTGATTATGTTGGTGACTCAATGATTTGAGGTCAAATTGTGAAAATAATAAAAACTAAACTAAAAAAAAAAACAAAATGATTATACATTGGATTAAATAAGATAGCCCAGAAACTACTTATCAGGAACTGAGTTGGTTATCTATCAATGATGCTATTATATAGATAAGGCCGAGTTGAGTGTGTGCTTGACTTAGTTCGAGGATACTACTCTGAAGGATCCCACTTTCGTGTTCCCCCTTGTATTTTCTTCACGGCTACATCACCTATTCACGAGTTATGTCCATCTAGTCAATAAGACAATACCAATTGTTTTTTCCATAGAGGCTCCTATTAGTCACGATTGATCAACTTGTCCCATAATGCATTTGGTATCCTCATGATGAAATCGCTTATTTAGACCTTTTAATTCCTAAACTCCTCTTTAACTAAGTTAATTCGAATCAGGTTGATTGATTCACGCTTTAAGGAATCATAACCTGTTTGAGGCGTAATCCAAGCGTCACCAAGAATACTATTAAAAGGATCAAAGATCAGTTAAATATATATGTCAGTCTTAACCATAATAATCAAGTATTATACCAAATACAACCAGTCTTTCAAATCATCCAGCCATAGATTAAATGAAACTAACATCAAATCTGATAACCAACCATATGAAATGTTTAGCCAACCATCAAAACCCACACGTTCATGCTAATAACAAACACAAAACTATAGAAATTGAAGAAGAAGAAGAGATAAAAATACAAAACAGGGTTTAAACTGAAAATGACTTCAATCTCTATATTTAAGCTTAAAATCTACTCCTGAGAATTCGTGCTTCCTGGCAATAATAGATTCTGAAGTATGTTGTTCACAAATAAAACCTAAATCTAAAATCTAAACCTAAAATGGAACAATTATTGAAAGGGAAAACCCTAGGGCTCCTCTTTAAAATTCTTACAGTATTCTTGAGGTTATCTTAAACACCTGCAAAAGCCAGGTGAGAATGTTAAATGAAAGTTTGTGTGTTGAAATCTGTCGAGGAATTGGGTCACGACCTGCTGCATGTTTTAGCTGGGTTGTTGGAGGAAAAAAGGCTATGGTCTCTGCAAGAAATGTTGTTATCGTGACCACATACATTATAATTTCTCATTGGACTCCATTTGTTCTTCGTATCGTTTAGGAAGGTTGCGATATCGATAAAATCACATATACATCTTGATGCAATTTGATGTAGGTAAGTACTGCAAAAAAAAAATCAGATGCTTGTTGTGTGTGATGGCTTCTTGGTCTTCTTTGGTTCCAGTTAAGCTCTTTTTTGTTCATTTTTCTCCAAAGTTTACTTAATCACCAAAATGAGGCATTTAGACATTAAAGCACTTATAATCATCATCAAAAACATTAACATGCATAGAAAATCAGATGATAATCATGGAATGAAATGCTCTCAACAATCTGTATGCAAATGGTATGCTTATTGTCGACATTGATGATAAAATGATCATATCTACTAAGAATATGTTGAATTCAAGGTTTGACATGAAAGACATGGGACTTGTTACTATTATATTGGGAATAAAACTCATAAAAATATCAAATGGACTCATTATAAGTTAGTTACATTATGTTGATAATATTCTTGGAAAGTTTGATAAAAACAATTATGGAATTGCCAGAACACCAATTGATGTAACACTACATCTATCTAAGAATAAAGGAGAAAGTGTTTCTCAAGTAGAATACTACGGAGTAACAATCAGACCGATGTGCCTAATGAGCTGAACAAGATAAGACATAGTCTATTCAGTTAGTAAATTGAGTAGTTATACAAGTAATCCTAAAGCCAAGCATTGGCAAGGAATCATGAGTATAGCAGTACTTGCTTTTACTATTGATTATAGACTCTCTATACAGACTTATCCCTCTTGCTTGAGGATTCACAGTGAGTTCGAATTGGATATAAAATTTTAAAGACTCAAAATCCACATAGTGGCTGTGTTTTATTAGGGAACCATGACCTCATGAAATCCTCGAAACAAGCAGTTTATTGCTAGATCACACGATGATCTAAGTTTTATAACACTAGATAAATGTATTAGAGTGTCTTAAATGTTCTAGCCACTTCTTAAGGGATATTCAAGGTGGAAAAAACATGTGTCTTTCGTATTTGTTGTGATGGTGTGAATCCCCATGTTTTAATTCTTGGGATCAGTTTTCTTTGTGTGATATTAGAGTCCATTAGCGTGAGAGGAAGAGGCCTCCCTTGGAGAGTGCCAACCCTTGAGGAGAAGAAAATTTTGGGGACAATGGGCTCTTCTGGTAGGAGGCTGAGCTGTCTATCAGTTTTATTTCTTTGCAGAGATGATGTCGTCTCTGAAAGAGAAGCTGAGAAACTCACCATCAGTTTAAAAGTTTTAATAATTTGAGGAACAGTTCCACAATTTGGGGAGGATCCCGACTTTGAGAGTGAGTTTAGATTGAAGCTGACTCGGTCAGAAGTTATACTCTAAGTAAAGTTACACAAACACCTTTTTTCAGTTGGATTTTTATTTTATTGTTTAATTAATTATCGTATGTCTTTGGTATTTTTTTCTTTAATTAGTCATTTAAATAGATTATTATTGTTTTATTTTTCCTTGTGAAGTATATTGTGCTTTTTTAATTAGTTGGTGATTGTTGTTCTTTTCTATTAATAATTTAATTCATTTTACTTAATTCATAAACCATCATCCACCCTTAATTAATTCAAATTCTCAAATTTTCTAATTTCAAATTTTCAAGTTTTCAATTCTCAAATTATCAATCCCCAATTTCAAAATTAAAGTGTCTGAATTTTAAAATTCAAGTTCCTCAATTTCTAATTTCAATTTTTCAAGTTTCCAATTCTCAATTTCAAAATTTAAGTGCCCTAATTTCAAAATTCATGTCCCTCAATTTCAAATTTCAACATTTCAAGTGCCCTAATTTTAAAATTCAAGTCACCCAATTTCCAACTTAAATTTCTCAAATCTTAAATTTCCCAAATCTCAAATTTCAAAATTAAAAATTCTCAATTTCAAAATTCAAGTGTCTTAATTTAAAAATTCAAAGTCCGATAATTTCCAATTTCAAAATTACAATTTCTCAATTTCAAAATTCAAGTGTCATAATTTCAAAATTCAAGTCTCCCAATTTCTAATTTCTAATTTTTAAATTTCAAATTGCAAATTTCCAAATCTTAAGTTTATAAAATTCAAGTTTTTTTTTTTAATTTAAAAATCCAATTTCCAAAATACCAATTCAAAGTTCTAAAACTTCAAATCCATTTCAAAATTCTCAATTTTCAAACTTAAATTTCAAATTTCCAATTTTCAAATTTTCAATTACTAATCGATTTTCAAAATTTCAACACATGATTAATTCTCTGATTCAATAAATGAATCTCATGAATTATTTGTGTAAAGATAAATGAGCTTGGGCGGGGCCCAACATTCCATGTATCATTTGAATAAATAATCTAACATCTAATCTATCTTAAAACACAGGTAGAATTTGAATTTTTGAAAAATACTTAAAGCAGTGTTATGTCACTGATGCAGGATACATACCTAAAATTTTCTAGATCTCAGATGATTAAATGAACCTTACCGTTGGATTCATCTCAAGGAAATCTATTAAACCGGTGAATTACGTTGAATTAGGATGATGAATTTTCACGATTTTCGGAATTTGCAGCGTGTATAATGGACCCCCAGCGGGTTTTTGGTAAATCTTGTTTTTGGAAAATAATTAAATTAAAATTCATTTTAAAATAATTTGAACTTAAACCGAGAAGAATTAAATTATTTCGGGTATAAACGGACATAGGCAGATCTCTGACACGTGGCAAGACATGAGCCACCCACTTAAACTTAAGTAAGAGGCTTGGGACAAAAGATCTCATTGTGATTTCACAGAAACCATGAGAGGAGAAAGAGTAGAAAGAGAACTCCAAGCTTCTCCTTCGATCTCAGGAGTTGTCTATCAGTTTAGTCGAGACGAGGCTTAAGTTCATGTCGCCTCGATGGGGGCTAGCGTGGAGTACCAAAATGAGGATTTCAGAAGATGCAAGGAGATTTCGAGGGAAATTAGAATTTTCGAAGTTAGAATGTTTGTAGATTCTCATTAGTTCTACTACGCTTCAATAGGTATGGATTCTTTTTACTTTGGTTTATTCCTACTTTTTGTGGATTAAAAATCTCCTTATGGGTTGTTTGGACTGATAATTGACTTCATAGTTCCTTAAGATGTTGGTTGAAAAATCAGGATTTGTGACTCCTCGAGTATTTTGGACTAATAATCAGGTTTATTCCTTGAGTACATTTGGTTGAAAAATCGAGTTTATAATCATTAGGAAATTTGTTTGGTACGATAATCAGGTTTTATAGTCCATGGGGGCTGTTTGGGTTGAAAAATCAAGTTTTATGGCTCCTTATGGGCTGTTTGGATTGAAAAATCTGGTTTATGGCCTTGAGGCTATTTAGGATATTTGTTTGTATGACGAGTTTAAAGGCACTTAGGAGCGAATTTAAGAAGGCGAGTATGGGAGCGGATTAAGGAATTATTAGATTCTTGTAGTTTGTTTGTGATATTACATGCCACAATAGATGTAAGTTAAGGGTGGTATTGCTTGAATTATTTAGTAATGACAAGCCTTATTGTTGTTGTTGATAAAATGTTTATATATGTGTTCTAATATATTGACATTTGTGATGAATGTTTGTTTTGGAGATTATAGGCATGTAATATAATTGTTCATGATACATGGTAAAATGCATGGTTTATATTGTCCATATGGCATTCATTACTTATGTGGCATGATATTGACATGCAATCTTACGCCCCAAATCCCGAGGGTCCCGTTGACAACCCGTCAACCCGCGGAATACTTGTGGATGTCGAGTAACCAGACACCACACCATCATGTCCCCTTTTTCCGGGACCCGTGATTTAGCGAAATTCGAGTAGAGTCACCTTTGTACGGGGAGCTCTACCTAAAATACAACATCTACAATTACATGGCAACATGACCCAATATTATACAACGACCACACCGGGTCCACATACTAGTAAAAATGGTCACGTATGGCCCATTTATCCATACTCAAACATATAAGCACAGGACTATAGGACCATAGTCCATAAGAGTTTAAATTTACACCACTCTTATACAAAACATATATCAAAATTAAGAATTCTAATACATGTTTTACAAAATATAAATCAAAGCCACAATCCAGCTTTCTTCTCATTATCGACCTCAAGTGAGCGCCATCTCCCTACACATCCCCTCTACCTAAAAGGGGGTCCCACTACTGGGTGAGCAATGCCTAATAGAGTGAAATCCTACAAGGGCTACTCCAAACCTAAGTGCACATGCAATGGTCATGCCACAAGCACATTCCAATCACAATTATGTCAATCCTAGAATGGAATCTACATGACATGAATGAGATGCTACTTCTCATGATCCACATGCCAAGTCCTCTTGACTTCTCAAATCTGATATGTATATGAAAATATTTTGAAACAAAAAGATTTTTGTTTTGAAAACTCATTGTACAATCTCCGATATCAAAATTTATTGGACAACCCTCCGATATAATTTCTTGGACATACTCTGATAAAATTTGGTGGACAACCCTCCGATATAATTTATTGGATATACTCCGATAAAACCGCTTTGTTCAAAAGCTATGTTAAGAAACCTTCGATTATTCATGCGACCTTTTAGGACTTTTTCCCTAGACCGAAACCAACATCAACACCAAACACAATGCTGAATTTTCCCATGCACTCACACCCATTTCATGCAATGTACTTACCTTAATGCAATACAATATGCCATTACTATCACCATGCTACATATATATATGAGTGCTATATGTACATGCTTACTCATGCATTTCAACCCATGCATCAATTGGAAAGTTATATCAATGAACACATAAATTCCAATTAATTCACACGATTCATGCCAATGTATCAATACACGCATACATTGACATCATAAGTCATTACCACTCGAGTAATGACATACTTTAACCTCTAGGCCTAATTGTGACATATCGAGTTCACAAGTAGTCTACAAAAAGCCATGCAATGGCCTCAATCATACACAAACTCATGCATTTCCCCAACCAACATACACCAATTTCAATGTATTAGACCACACATGTCATCACAACCAAGCAATTTGCACACTTTGTGCTACAATTAAATTTTCAGAAAATATGTGGGCACCAAATGCCATTCATAGGAATATGACCAGACTCTAGACTCAAGGGGATTTCTGTAGAGTCCAAGAACACACGAATCGGATTTTGGATGAGAAAGTTATGATCGTTTGAAGTTGGAGGCCTCATATGAACAGTGAGTTACACGCAGAACCAGCAGGGGCCTACTATTTTTCAGCATTTTAGGACATAATATGAGTTCAAATTGCATTAAGTTATATATGGGTGGATTCTAGACTCAAAGGGTTTTCCAGAGAGTCCAAGAACACCTATATCGGAGTTTGGAGGAGAAAGTTATGGTCATCCAAAGTTGGAGGCCTCATATGAACAGTAACCCAAAAAATTGCGTTTTTCTGGTTCTCTAAACGCCATCAAGCTTGACCAGGCTCAGCCAGGTCAAAACGACTCCTAGATGGAAAATAAACCCGAGTAGGAAGGTTTTCTACCTCTTGAAGCGTGAGCAACGGCCAGGGAGTCTTGCGGGCCACTTCACGGGCTCAAAGCTTTCGGCTCGAGACCTTAGGGCGAACCCAGTAAGCGAGAAACTTTGAGTTTTCTAGTATCCTGCGTAGCTGCGATACTCCGACTTTAAATCTTGGCCCGTCGGAAAATGACCACCCGATCTCCGTGGATCGTAGAGAGAAGGTGGAGATTTTCTCCCTCTCTCTCACTTCTCTCCTCATTGCTCGTTTTTCCCTAAAAAAAATGAGCATTTTCTTTTCTTCTTCCTTTTTGTCTTTCTTAGCTTAAGTTGGACAAGGGGCTCTCATGGCGCCACGTGTCATGTGGTCCTTGCTCGGGCATGTTCCTGCCCTGAACAATTTTATTTCCGTCCGGTTGGTTCAATTATTTTGTTGAACTTTAGAATATTCTTTAACTCAGGAATTCTGTGAAAATCTTATCCCTTGAGTCATTGGCAACTCACCACTCAGAAACTCGTAAAAAATTCTGATTGTTTCAGAATTTGATGAAATTTTTTTGGTCGCTAGATTTCGCGAGATGAATTTAACGGTGTTGTCCTTTTCGTCATCCGATAACAAGAGAATTTTCTAGACTTCCCTGAACCATTATGAAAATTGTGTGTGTGTTATTATTATTATCATTTTATTTTGAAAATTTCTAATTTCAGAGTTTCTGATATTATAAAAATTTAGTCCTCGAGATTCACACTGCTTTTACCTGAACACATGCATATGCAATAGTTATTCTAGTTCCAATGTGATAGGTCGAAAGCGTGATGTGTATTAACTAAATGTAGCGCCTATGTGCACAAGTGCATGCATCGTATCAAGTAATATAGTGTACCTAAGTACGGATATCGATCCACGGGGAGAAGTGCGTTGCCTACTGGATTTGGCCTTATTATATTATCTGGACTTAAACTCTTACTGAATGTTTTAACTAATGGATGAGATTAAAACTATATCAAATTAACTTGTAAAAGTACTTTGCTGTGGAAACCAGGGATTTGTCTCCTCTTGCCACTATTGATGGATTATTACCTAGAGGAATTACTATTCAGTCTATCAATGGTTTCTCGATGACGGGGAGATCGTGCCTACAAGGATGCCCTCTCTCGAGGTGTATCCGCCTATCTCGCCAGTAGGGTTGGGTGCACCTCTGCCCCAACCCAATACTTCGAAACGCCTAAATGTTCGAACCCTAATCGCCACACTTAGAATTGGGATATCTCTATTCTTCGATTTAACCGAGAGTCGCTCTACTCATATCCCTGGGAGTCCTTATCCCTCGATCTCGGATACCCAACAAGATCATGTCGATGTTGGCCAGACATCCCCATGAATATAAACTACAGACATAGAGCAGATCGATGTAAATCATAAATACACTGAATAATATAAGTTTAAACTTTAATCCATTCAATTGTGACAGGGTTCAACAAATCTAGCACATATTGGAATTAAATACACGCATAATTCTATAAATCATGAATGGTTTATGAGAAAAGAAAATACAAAAAAAAACTGTCTTTTTGATTCCTCGAGTCACTGTTGCTTCGTTTTCCACGCTCCCTTCCGTACGTTCTTCGATAATCCCCCCAATTAGGTCTCCCCTTGCTTTTATTATTCTAAATCAGAAATCCCGGGAGCGTCGTAACGTCGCGACGTTGAGACGTTGCAACGTTGGGTCGCTTTAACTTTTTCTTCTGTTGACTAGACGTCATGACGTTGCGACGTCACAATGTTGGGACATCGCGACGTTGGCACGACGCGAAACATTGTCACGTAGCAACGTTGCTGCCAGTTTTTATCCCTCTTCTTCTTTGCAGTTCCAAAAAGATTCTGAAAACCACCCTTTTGCACCTATAATGCACACACGATCCAAAAATCAAATATCAGGCAATAATGCATTTATTTAGATATAAAATAGAGCTAAAATGTTGAAAAGACGTGGGTATGACATGAGCTTTTTAGGCACTCATCAATTAGACAAACACACCTTCATCCTCAAATAGGAAAGGATAGGTGGCCCGCATCGTGTCCTCGCATTCCCAAGTTGCCTCCTCTACTCTTCGGTGTTGCCATAACACTTTCACTAGTCGCACAATCTTGCGTCACAAAACCTAATCTTGGCTATCCAAGATACGCACTGGTCCCTCCTCGCAGGTCCTATCAGTATCAACAATAATCTCTCCCCAATCCACTACATGAGCTGGATCTAGAGTATACTTCCGGAGCATGGAGACATGGAACACCTCATGGACACCTGATAAACTCGGTGGTAGCGCCAACCTATATGCAACTGTGCCCACCCACTCGAGTACCTCAAAGGGCTCAATATACCTCGGTGCTAGCTTCCCTCACTTGCTGAATCTGACCACTCCTCTCTTAGGCATCACCTTCAAGAAGACATGATCACCAACCTCAAACTCTAGGGGTTGATGTAAGCATCGTATGTAGCCTATACATCGACTCTGGCCCAGTGAGAAGGCGTTAGTATCAAGCTCACCTTCTTGGGTGATGGGCTCTCTCCACCTGTCTAGCAAATAGGTGACACTTGGCCTCCCATACAAAACTCATAGGGTGTCATGCATTTTCGCGTGGACTGTTATTTGTAGGCAAATTCCACTGAATGAAGTGCTCTTCGGTCATCCTTATAGATCGAAACATGCTCATATAGCATGTCTTAGTAATATGGTCCTCTCAGTGACCATGTTGAGGATGAAACGTCGTACTTATTGTCAACTGTGTCCCCATTACCTTTTGGAAACTCTTTCAAAAGTGTGTCGTGAATATGGGATCTCTATCCGACACTATGGACATTGGTATCCCATGTAGTCAGACAATCTCTCGGATGTACAACGGCAGAATTCCTCCAGTGTGAAGGTCATTCGCACAACTAGAAAATGCGCCGACTTCGTGAGCCAATCCACTATCACCCATACCGCATCATGTCTCCGCGGTGTCCGTGGAAAGTGGGTCATAAAATCCATTGTCACGTGCTCCTACTTCCACTCATTACCTCGGCGGTAGAGTATGTTGGCGCCACGGTGCTTTTCGACCTTAACACGCTGACACGTGAGGCATCGTCGAACAAAGTCCCCGACGTGTCTCTTCATCCCACTCCAGTAGTACTAGCGACAAAGGTCACAATACATCTTCGTGCCACCTAGATGCACAGTAAATCGGGAGCAATGAAACTCCCTGAGGATCTCCTCTCTTAAATCATCCAGGCGGGAACCAGCACGATCCTACATGCGAAGACTACCATTAGTGTAGATAGCTGACCTTGATCACATGTACTGATCGTACCACGTCACGATGGGCGGCTATCTTTACGTCCTATCCTTGGGACTCGATCACTCTGCTCAATAGGGACAGCATAGTTATCAAACTCTTTAACGTACCACGAGCTTACCATTTGTCTTATCTTGGCCCATCCCCAGTCACGGAGCATTTGCAGCTCTTAGGAAAGTATACTAGCCCTTTGCTCCTTGTGACTTAGGTGAGTGTATTAGCCACCACATTTTCCTTACCAAGGTGGTAATGCAAAGTGAAGTCACAATCCTCTAAGAACTCCATCCATCTGCGTTACCTAATGTTGAGGTCCCGCTGTGTGAAGATATACTTCAGACTTTTGTGGTCTGAGTACACCTCGAACTGCTCACCATATAAGTAGTGGCGCCAAATCTTCAAGGCAAAGACTATGGCTGCCAACTCCATGTCGTGTGTGAGGTAATTCTGCTCATGATTCTTTAACTGGCAAGAACCATAAGCCACCGCTCTCCCGAACTGCATTAAAACGCATCCCATTCCCGCCTTCGAGGCATCACAATACATTGTGTACCTCTGTCCCCTTTCCGGGACGATCAAAATAGGGGCTGAAGTAAGCCTCCTCTTCAACTCCTGGAATGCCTTCTCGCACAAGTCATTCCACTCAAACTTAACCTCCTTTCGGGTCAATCTCGTCATAGGTGCTGCTAGTCGGGAAAAATCCTCAATGAACTTCCTGTAATACCCTACCAATCCCCAGAAATTATGTATTTCGAATACTAACTTCGGTCTCTCCCAACTCATAATAGCCTAGACCTTCTCGGGGTCCACTAACACTCCTAAAGCTGACACCACATGCCCTAAGAATCTCACCTCAGTAAGCCAAAACTCGTACTTACTGAACTTGGCATATAGTTGATGATTTCTCACCGAGTGCGGAAACGACCTCAGACGAATCTCATGCTCCCTCCATTGGGAGTAGATCAAAATGTCATCTCACGAAGTCCCGACAAGCCCGATCGAATAGGGTTGGAATACCTTGTATGCATTAGATCCGTAGATACTACGGGCGCGTCGTCGATCAAGGGCATCCTTTGTGAATTAGTGCCTTATTATGTCGGCGTCTGAACATTGTCTTACGGATATCTGCCTCCTTAACCCTCAGCCGATGGTAACCAGTGCGTAGGTCTATCTTGGAGTATACTTGCGCACCTCGCCAACTAATCAAACAAGTCATCAATCCTCGGAAATGGGTACCAATTCTTGATCGTAACCTATTCAAGCGTCGTGGCGAGTGATGCGCGGTCGAAGGGTCTTGTCGCTGCCTAGCCGCCAAGCGAGACGGGCGCCTACGTGTTGGCAGTGCTCGATGCGATGAATCCTTATCCGGTAACTCACGTATCCCAAGCGAGTTCATGCGGCTTCAGTGGTGCCCATCTATCACGGAGTCATAGAGATGGGCTTAGCGTGCCAGGTGTAACTGTCACAGTCCACATCCCTCTCTACGGAGGTAATCCCCCGATAGCTACATCCGAAAAAAAACATCCTTGTGCTTTCGTACCTTTTCGGCGAGACCGATCCAATCTCACCTCGTCCTCCAAGGTAAGGCTATCTAGCCAACCCATCAACTGTTTGTGCCATATGGAGTCATTACGGTCACGAGGAAAAACATCGTGCTTATCCCTTAAACGTAACACGAAGTACCGTCCGTGTGGCGGTAGCCCTCTGCGCTCTGTCGATGGCGACTTAGTGCAGCGTCAACCAGTCCATCCCAAGGATGACGTCGAACTCTGACATGTCCATGAGCCTCAGGTCCACTATGAGCAGAATCCTGGAGATCTCTAGCTCGCAACCTCGACATATCATATCTATACTCACCACACAATCACTGAGGGAGGAACTCACATCTGGGGGGCACCCATGAGGTCATAGCATCTACACCCAACTCTCTCCTGGCCGAATTACCTTGATGGATAGATAGGATGCACCATAATAAAATAATGTCTTTGCCCATAGGCAAGAGAGCATAAACGTACCCTGTATGACTAGCCGATCCTCTACCTCAGCCTGTGGTATGATGGCGTAGACACGCCCTAGATCACGATGTCTGGCTTATGAATACATCTCGGCCTCGGCCCATACTACGGCCCCTCGGCTGCTGTGTAACGAAGGTGCCTATCTGCGAGTACCACTGGGGCCAGTGCGGGTTCCTTTGACTCGTACTAGGGTGTGGAGGAATAAAGTGTGTCTTTGCCTGTCCCACGAATGATTGGGACTGCACTGTCCCAAAACCCTGGGATCCTTACCTCGGCGATCCGCCTCATATGTCGAATTTCTTGGCGGTGGAAACATGTCACTGTCTGCTGGTTGAAAACACGATCGATAGTGGCCTAGCGTCACGGTCTCGTCCCTGAAACACTCGAGCAACAGAAGTCTTCTACCTCTTTCTCGAACTAGAAGAAGGTTGATCCTCCCTCTTCTCACTAGTACTCGCATCTCGGATACCCCGTGCATCCTCTATCTCTCTCTCTATGGTCAGAGTCGTCCTGACATGGAGTCTATGTCCTATAGACGGAGTCCTACAATCTTGCTCCGAATGAACAACTTCAGCCCATTCTCAAATCTCCTCACCTTGGCGATATCTATGGCCAAGTAGTCATCAGCAAACAGGCTAACTTAGTAAACTTAGCCATGTACTCCATTACTGTCATCATTCCCTACCTCAGCTTTAGGAACTCTTGGGCCTTTGCATGTCTAGTAGTGGCTAGAAAATACTTGCCCATGAAAAGCTCATGGAACTCTGTCCAAGTCATTGCCTCTATGTCCCTAGAGGTCTTGACCCAGTCCCACCACACTTGGGACACACCCTCTAATTGGAATGCAGCTAGCCTGATCTTGGTCGCATCGGAGGTAATCTCTATAGCCTCTAACACCTTCCTGCGATCTGGGAACTTGATGGTGCGCCACCATGAGATCCTCTCCCATGCTTGTCGGAGGATGATGTGACTTGAACCTCTGGAGGTTACTCGGACCTCCCTGACTACCAGCTGCACTAGCTTGTGCAATGGCAGCAGTTGCAATCCCTACAGCCTCTACAAAGGCCTGTTGATCGGAAATAGGTGGTGCCTAACTAGTACCTCATGGATAACCTCCGGCGTCCTGCTTTCGGCTTGCACGTACATGTCGAATGGCGTAGGATTTATCAAGAATTTCTATCCCAGTCTAACTAGTAGTGCACATGCCAACCACTAATAGACTTAGTCATCATGAACTAACCCATTCATCCTCTTTTTCTTAGTGGTGCAAATTTCCAACCACTCATTTTATTCATCTCAATTAAATTCTGAATTTTCATGTTCATTCTGTTTTCCGAACCCTAAGGTTATGTTTCTCAACCCTAGTGTTCCATATACAATTCATCAGGTATATATTCCATGCAATTCAATCACACATTACAAATCAAGCCATCAAAATGCACAACGGATGCATGATCTAAACTCGTGCCCCATAGAGTCCTAGGTATTTGTGTACCTAAACTATCATACCATGTTGTGAAACTGGTATCAGGACCATACTTATGGAGTGCACCTTACTGAGGCCCCACTGGGTGAGTCGTTTACCTAGAAACTCGTGCAAGTTGTGGCGCCCGATCTCGGTCCGTTGTGACCATTAACTTTCGGGGAATACTTTCGTGGATGTCGAGTAACAGGCACCCACACTCATCGTGTCCCTTTTACGGGACCCGTGATTTAGTAATCGGGCAAAGAAAGTCTCTGTACAATTACAACCTGTAAAATCGGGGAGCTCTACCCAAAATACAACCTATACAATTACATGGCAACATGGCCAATATTATACAACGACCACACCGGGTTCACATACGAGTAAAAATAGCCACATATGGCCCATTTACCCATACTCAAAATATAAGCACATGACTATAGGACCATAGTCCATAAGAGTTTAAATTTACACCACTCTTATACAAAACATATATCAAAATTAAGAATTCTAATACATGTTTTACAAAATATAAATCAAAGCCACAATCTAGCTTTCTTCTCATTATCGGCCTCTAGTAAGCACCATCTCCTTACCCACATCCACATGCACGAAGGGTCTCTATTTGGGTGAGCAATGCCCGGTAGAGTGAAATCTATAAAGGCTACTCCTACCTAAAGTGCGCATGCAATGGTCATGCCCGCAAGCACATTCAATCACGATTATTTCAATCCACAGAATGGGATCTACATGACATGAACGAGAGATGCTACTCCTCATGATCCACGTACCAAGTCTCATGAGCTTCTCTCAACATGCAATATGCCATGTATGGCTTGTTTTCAAAACAAAGATTTTTGTTTTTTGAAAACTCATTGAATGATCTACGATATCAAATTTATTGGACATACTGCGATAAAATTTGGTGGACAACCCTCGATATAATTTATTGGACATACTCGGAATCATAGCTTTGTTAGCCATGTTAGGCAACCTCAGATTATTCATGCGACCTTTTAGGACTTTGTCCCTAGACCGAAACCAACATCAACACCAAACACAATGCTGATTTTCTCATGCACTCACACTCATTTCATGTGATGTACTTGCGCATAAATGCAATGCAATATGCCATTGCCTATCACCATGCTACATAAATATGAGTTCTATATGTACATGCCTACTCATGCATTTCAACCAATGCATCAATTGGAAATTTATAGCAATGAACACATAAATTCCAATTAACTTAAACGATTCATGCCAACATATCAATACACGCATACATTGACATCATAAGTCATTCCCACTCGAGTAACGACATACTTTAACCTCGGCACAATTATGACTTATCTCGGAGTCCACAGTAGCCTACAGCAAACCATGCAATGGCCTCGATCATCTATGAACTCATGTATTTCCCCAAGCCTCATGGATAATTATATCAACATGCATGTAATCACCAACCAACATACACCAATTTTCATTGTATTAGACCACACGCATCATCACAACCAAGCAATTTGCACACTTGGTGCTACAATTAAATTTTCAAAAAATATGTGGGCACCAAATTACATTTACAGGAATATGGCCAGATTCTAAACTCAAGGGGCTTTCCGTAGAGTCTAAGAACACATGAATCGGAGTTCGGACGAGAAAGTTATGGTCGTCCGAAGTTGAAGGCCTGATATGAACAATGACTTACACGCAGAACCAATAGGGGCCTACTTTGTTTCATCATTTTCGGAAATAATATGAGTTCAAATTGTATTAAGTTATATATGGATGGATTTTAGACTCAAAGGGATTTCCATAGAGTCCAAGAACACCCAAATCGGAGTTTGGAGGAGAAAGTTGTAATTAGATCAAAGTTGGAGGCCCTCATATGAACTGATAACCCGAGAAAAATCGTTTTTTACGGTTCTCCGCAGCCATCAACGGCCCCTAAGTCTCAACCAAAACCAAAACGACTCCTAGATGGAAAATAAGCCTGAGTAGGAAGGTTCCCTACCTCTTGAAGCATGAGCAACGACCCGGGGAAGTCCCGCGAACACTTCCTCAACCCGAAACTTTCGACTCCCCGAACCTTCCACGCGAAACCTTGGCGAAACTTGGAGTTTTTGGTATCCATGAGTGCCCTCGCCGAGTACTAAGACTTTAAATCTTGGCTCGTCGGAAGACGACCACCCAATCTCCGTGGATCGTAGAGAGAAGGTGGAGATTTTCTCCCTCTCTCTCACTTCTCTCCTCATTGCCTGTGTTTCCCTAAAAAAAATGAGCATTTTCTTTTCTTCTTTTTTTTGTCTCTCTTAGCTTATGTTGGACAAATGGCTCTCGTGGTGCCACGTGTCACGTGGTCCATACTCGGGCCTATTCCTGCCTTGAACAATTTTATTTCCGTCCCGATTCAGTTCAATTTATTTTAATTGAACTTTACCCAATTATTTACTGACTCCTGAGATTCTCATGAAAATCTGTCCACTGAGTCATTAGCGACTCTCACCGCTCGAAGCTCATAAAAAATTGGGTTAATACCAGTCGGCAGAGATTTTACAGGTCGCTAGATTTCGCGAGACAAATTTAACGGCGTGGTCCAATTTGTCATCCGAGATCTAGAGAATTTTCTAGGCTTCCCTGAACCATTCTAGCAATTTATTATTATTATTATCATTTGCCATTTTTGAAATTTTCTAATTTTCCCGGGTTTTACATGCAATGGCACATTTCATTACATATGCACAAGAACATCGCATTTCATGGGTGTGAATGCATGGTTGAAATCCAACACATCATTTAGTGTTTGATGGGTGGGCTCGGTACCATTAGACGTACAAAGTCCAACAGAGTCGCACGTTTGCATGAAATGGAGAAGAAAACTTGTGTTGGATAATAGCAAGAAGAGCTAGACACTCCGTTGGGTGAAAGACCCGAACTAGTTCAGACACTCCAACGGTGAAAGTCCAAAAAGTGTTAGAAGGCGTGCGAAGCCTGCGATTGGACCATGAAAACTCATTGCCGACAAAAGACACATGGTTTTGTAAATGGAAATGATCGTTTGAGGTGTAACATCTAAAAAGCTTTTAATTTATAAACAAACGAATTTTGTTTGAAAATGATCATTGGATGTATTATCGTGGCCGGATTTTATCACCACAGTGCATCGCGACCCCAATAAGTGGGAGTCCATAAAGACTCGGGTATTATGGGAGTCGGTAAAGACTCGGGTATGGTGCATGAGTGAGTCTCATCTCATTTCATGGCATGGCATGTAGAATTCCAACCTAGGATTACATATCTTGCTTGGAATTGTGATGCAAGGTTGGGACCATGATGGATGATCTAATAGGTTGGGTAAGTTAGGGTGATGGGGTAGAACTTTGATGGGAAGGGATAGGTATGGTCTCAAAGGTTATAGGGCTAGTTTAGGGTTTATATATGATGAAATTACGGTTTAGAATGAAGGATTTTAGGTTTCGAAAGGTTCGGGTTCGATTTGATGCAAAACAACCTTATTGTAAGCTAGTTTACGATTTTCAGGTTTTTCTAAGGTATGCTAGGGCTATGTACGAATTTGGGGGTTCTCAAAGGTTAAGGATGATGGTTTCTAGGGTTTCTAGGGTGAAACAAAGTATATGGAAAGGTTTTGGAAGTATGGAACAAGATTTGGAAAGTTTTAGGTTGTGGTTGGAGAATTGGATTTGGAAAGTTTAAAAGAGAAGATGATGAGATGAGTAGAGATTATAGAAGGATGAGAGCTTACTTCAAAACTCAAGGAATCCACCAAGAGATTAGAAGCCACGAACTCACCACTTAAGGGAATCCACCCAAGAGATTAGAGAACAAGAGATATATTTCGCCACACAAGGAATCCACCCAAGGATAAGACACAACGAACTCATAACTCAAGGGAATCCACCCAAGAGATAAGAGAACAAGAGATAACTCTTAAAAAAAAGAAACCTGAAAAATATTATTAAACTTTAACTAATTCTCAAAAGACTACATTAGAGGGGTATATATAGCCCCATACTTTCTAAATCCAATAAAGAAACTCCTACTTTAACTAGGAAAGAAAAGACTTTCTAATTTAAATAAAGCAACTCCTAAAAAGAAATAGAAACTCCTACTTTGACTAGGAAAACAAACTTTCTAAATTAAATAAAGCAACTACTACTTTGACTTGGAGAACAAATCTTTCTAAAATAAAAGAACTCCAAATCAAAATAGTAATAAGACTCTAATACTTTGATTTAGAAACATATTTGGTGTCTCCAAGGTTTCACAACCTCCCAAATATGAATTTTCCATAATTAAAATCGAATTCTCAATGTTTGTTGTAAAAGCACCTACGTCAAATTGTAATGTGAATGTGAAAATTGTTAAGTGTAAGCATTGCATGTGCACTTAGATGGGGAGTAGCCTATGTAGGATTTACTCTACTAGGCGTGGCTCACCCTATACAGGATAACATTACAAGTGCGGGACTTGCGCAGATGAACGATTCTCATCCGGGGCCGCAAGGGTGAATAAAGCCGACGTGTGGCTTTTATAATTACTTTTGTAATTATTTTTGTAAAATAATTTGCAACAAATTATTTTTGGCATGTACTAATATGTAAAGAGTTGTAATTGAACTCATAGGGACTGTTTTTAATATAGTCTTACATGTTTTTATATGAATATGGATAAATGGGACCGATGTGATCATTTTTTACTCATAAATGGACCTGGTGCGATCATTGTGTTATATTGGGTCAGGATGGAATCATCATTGTTGTATAATGTACGAGTTTGAGGTGGATAGAGCTCGGCTAAAGAGACTACGTAGAATTTTTGTTAAATTATGGATCCTGGTGAATAGGACACACGAAGGGGTATCGTGTTACAAAATATCCACAGGTTTCCGCAGGTTGATTGGTGATCAACGGATCCCCAGATTTTGGGGGCGTGCCGACTGGTATAAGAGGCGTAGGTATCACGTTGCGCAGAGCGATGGGCGTAGATTACAGCGGAATTCTGTCATTGTGCATTTCATGTTTTGTTCTTTAATTTGCTACATGATTGTGTGCTATGTGTTGTGTGAATTATATACATGGTAAAATGTATATGAAAAAAAAGGAACACGAAGGTTAGAGAACATAACCTTGGGGGTTTAAGGAAAGAATGAACGGGATAGTTCGAAATGTTGAGGTCTACTAGTGGTTGGCACATGCGCTACTAGTTAGACAAGGAGA
The DNA here is from genome assembly GCA_016808115.1 of Tetrastigma voinierianum. NCBI lineage: Eukaryota > Viridiplantae > Streptophyta > Magnoliopsida > Vitales > Vitaceae > Tetrastigma > Tetrastigma voinierianum. The sequence continues at coordinate 413,260 of JAEQBH010004491.1, read as the reverse complement.
GAAATCTCATATTTAAACTTGATTCCCATTTTTTTTATACTATGTAAGACTCTTTTGTTATCTGACATGTGTAGATGGCTAGATGAGGAAGAGGACACTGTGGCGATGGGTGAAACAACAACCTACTACCACAGGCCTTTGACCAACAAGCCTTCATAGAGGCTATTGGTGCTACGACTACTACCATTGCACATGCAAGTGTTGTGGCTGCCACTATTGCACAGGCTAGTGCAACTGGGGGCCAAGGAGGATCAAGTAACCTCCGGAGGTTCAAGGCACACCATTCTCTAATCTTCAAGAGAGGACCCGATGGTAGTTGATCATTGGTTCCGACAAGTCAGCAAGATCTTGGAGGCTATGGAGGGCGAGTATGGTGGGATTGGGTCAAAACCTCAAGGAACTTGGAGGCGATGACATGGGAAGAGTTCTGTGAGCTCTTCATGAGCAAATATTTCTCGGCATCTGCTTGACATGCAAAAGCTCGGGAGTTCCTAGAACTGAAACAAGGGATGATGACAATGCTTGAATACGTGGCTAAGTTCACTGAATTAGCCCGTTTTGCCAATTACTATGTGGCCATAGACATGGCCAAAGTGAGAAAGTTTGAGTATGGTCTGAAATTGTCCATTCTGGGTAAAATTGTGGGACTCCTCACAGGAACTTATGGACTTGATGGTAAAGAACGACTATATTGATGTTTTAAAAGCAGAATGGGGTAGTGAAACGGAAAAAGGATTCTGGGTTCACGGTTCCTTTGGTGAATAGGTGGTCGAATCAGCGGTTGGTAGGTGACGTAATAAATATATTATTTATATTTTTATTTTAAATTTTAAAATATCTCAATTAATAATATTTAAGTATTATTTATTACTTGTTATATAAATAAAGTATTTTAAAATTTATTTTAAAAATATGTATAATGTTTATATATGAAAACATATTAAAAATGGAAGAAACTTATTTATATAAATATATACTTAATTAGTAGTAATATATAATTTTGTTAATATCTAGAATAATCACAATGACAGCACAATGGTAGAGTGGTTCCTTGTAACTTCCCCTTCCCATATTCGAATCCATGAGCCTGCATTATTTAATTGAATTTTTTGATTCACAGGTCTTTTAACCTACTGAAGCTTTCTAATACTAAGCAAAACGACGTAATTTCGAAGTAAAAAAGCATCAAAACAACGTCGTTTTAACTTGAAAAACAAAAACAAAAAATTATGGAAGTGAACCAGCCGGTTCATTTGGCAAACGATTCATCAGGTTTCTGGGTCGAGCCAGCCGGTTCGAGGGCGGTTCTAACGATTCAAAGCATTAAAAAGCGGGTTTATGGTGAGCGGGACCGATTTTGGTTCGGTCGGCGGTCCGTCGACGTCCAGGATCCGGTTTTAAACCATTTACTTTGACCATTGAGAGGGAGGTGGTTGACACATAGAGCATCTGACGGGGACGACCGGATACCACTCGGGATTTCGAGTGGTCAGCCTAGTGAAGTCCCCTTTATGCGATCCACAAGGGAAGATCTGGTGGAACTCCACTTTAAGGAGGGAAGTAAACACATGCATTAATATCCCAATTATATATAAAGACCGCTACATATATAGATAGGACCCGTAAAAGTTCGTCACGAATATCAAAGCATTCTAGAGTATTTGTGAATTTAGGAATTTACAAGTAGAGATGAATAAGTCAGCTCTGACAAAAACAAAACAGATAGATGCGATAGTGTACGGTAGCTGTGACGGGAAGAGAGGTGTCGAATCTGGCGCGAAATAAGCCCTACGAACTGTCTTGACCTAGGGAACATATTTAAAACAATAACGTGAGATAATAAATCTCAGTGAGTGGCATAGTTTATAAGGAAAATAACATTCTTTTTATTTTCAAAGATTTCTTCTCTCAAAACCTCCCGTTCACTCTTTTAAAGGTTCCCCGTTTAGAAACATTTCACAAAACCCAAACTTTACCCTCCCCAAGTCCAACATATAAATCAAACAATAATTCTAATGATAACAGTACAGAAACTATAACTGAATCAGACACAACATAAAGCCAATCATAAAACATGTATAGCCACCATGTAATAAAATAAACATGAAATTCACCATAACCATTAGTATTAAAATAGTTATACCATATTTAGAAATCAACAGCGTACTATACCATGTACCCATCATAAACCGCTTCTGTAGCTCAATTTCGCGACACCATGGCAAACTAATAAACCCCGTGGTTACACCCGCCATCACTTGGCAACTAATAAACCTCCAGGTATCTCGCCACGTGGCAACTAATAAACCTCCAGGCAGACCCGACCATCATGTCGCAACTAATAAACCTCCGGCAAACCCGCCAATGCGGCAACTAATAAACCTCCGGTAAACCAGCCATCACGTGGCACCTAATAAACTCCGGTAAACCTGGCCATCACGCGTGGCAACCAATAAACTGCTCTTACTCACATGTACTTTCCCAACAATTCCATTTTTTTTTTAAAACAATAATTTTTCAATTGGTTTACAACCTCAATCCACATACCCAAAATATCCAAATACCACAGACTCATCCACGAACTCAGTACAACTTCCAAACAGTTAAAATGTTGACAAAATTCATATGAAATGATAACTTGTTTTATATGAGACCGATAATCACATTTGTATGCAACCAACCATTTGATCAAAACAATATATATGTAAAATATTTAATCACAATAGATATATCAACATAATACCCCCAAATCATTTAAAAACATATAAAACTTAATTACGTAACTGGGCGTGACGCCCCGCCTCGTCCTCCCGCAGGATCGCCTCCGTCCCTGCCGTGAGTGCCTCATTGGTCCAATGGGGCCACGTGGGTGGCCGGAAAACTCGATCCAACAACCGGCCAACTTTAGGAGCCGTCGAATCTCAAACGGTGAGGAATCGCAAAGTGGACCACGTAAAATGAGTCTGTAGGTCCAAAATGGTGGGAGTGGAGGTATCGGGTCTACCCATGGCTTCGAAAATCTGAAAACTGGGTGACAAACTGGGAGCAGTCGTCAGTGTTCACAGCCAGATCCCGCGCGTCCGACTGCGGCTTCTGGCCGTGAAATTTCACGACTAGCTTCGTCAGGGCTGCGCACCACCCCCGTCCAAGGCAGTGCAGCTGGTGGTGGCTTCATGTCCCCTACTGGGCCGGAACCCGTTTGGCCTAAAATGGTTCAAAACGACCTAATTCGGGTCCACATGTTTGGAGAATTTCTCTAGGGTTTTGGAGCTCAAAACGAGGGCTTTGGGGCTAGGGTTATGTTTGGCAAGAAAAGCTAGGTTTATATAGGCCTGTGGTCTCTCTCGTAAAATCCTGCATGCATTCCTTAAACACTGCTAAAGTGTTGTTATTTGAACTTCTCAGAGCCATAACTTTTTATCCGTAAGTCAGATTTTGACGTTCCGCCCGTCTATGAACTCGTATCGATGAGGCCTACGAAATGGTGTCTTAGTCAACCCAAAACTATTCATCCTCGAAAAAGTCAACTTGGGTCCACATAGTAAGTGTTGGTCAAACTTGGTCAAACTTGGTCAAACTTGGTCAAACTTGGTCAAACTTGGTCAAACGTGTTAAAAAAAAACTTGTATTATTTGGTACGGGTCGTTACAGCATCCGGGATGAAGGTGTGAAAGATAAGAGGGGGGAGAGCTAACCTTCTTCTTCTAACTCAAGGAAAAAGCAAAGGACTTCTACTCCGCAAGGGTTTCAAGGACAAGGCCGCAGCTATCAAGGTTTCAAGGTATGGGCAGTTCCAGTTCACAGTAATGTCTTTCGGATTGACGAATGCTCCAACGGCATTCATGGATCTCATGCATAGGGTATTTCAACCCTATCTTGATCAGTTTGTCGTGGTTTTCGTTGACGACATCTTGATCTAATCAAAGTTTGAGGAGGAGCATAAGGGTCATTTGAGGATTGTGCTAGAGGTTTTGAGAGTACTCAATAGTTGTATGTTGACTCCGCAGTTTGAATTTCAAACAGACAGTGAAATTCTAGTATGGTATCTGGGCCTGTGTGTATCCCGGGCGGTTTCTGGAGGCAACACTTGCCAATAGCAACGGAAATACAAAAATCCCAATAAAACCCATCCATGACCCCAAGTAGCATCAAACTCGCATTCTATAACAAAGAGAAGGGGCGTAGGGATTACCTTGTGTTTGCTCCAAAACCGGCTAATGGCTCAGCAAACTTAGACCGGCGTGAACCAAGTCCTAGGGTCTTCGCCTAATGGTATCCACACTCGAAGAGCGGCCGAAACCTCCAAGGCACCCAAGCCTCGCAACGAGTCCGGTGCAGCCTAGTCCCGATCCGAAGAGGAAGCCAAAACCCTGGCCCCCAACTTAAACACTTCTCAGAGATGAGAGAACACACTTGACTATTTCAAGTGAGCCTCTTTCTCTCAAAAGTGAGCAACCATTCCCTTTAGGGTTTTCCATATAGGCTCATTTATAGGAAAACCCTATCATGTCTAATGACCAAAATGCCCCTCACTCTAAGTGATGATAAGAGACACGCATCCCTATGCGTTCTAGCGAGTTCCCACACGACCCAAAGCCTAGGTACAAGCCCAAACCTATTATCTCTTTAAGTGATGGCTTTCAAACCCGGGATTCCACTAATCCTGTGACATTTAATTCATGAGAATTAACTCCCCTGTACTCGATCACATCCAAACTGCTCTCTACATCACCCCACACTCTTCTAAGTGTGTGACCCATTAGTTCCTGCTATGTTCACCACTTGATTCAACTATTGAATTAAGTGTCAAGATTGGTATCTAGCAAACACATCATGACCCCTAATCGACCGGAGAGTCGTTGATCTCGACCGTGATACCCCTTCCCATAATAAATACCGCAATTCGTCCTTTCACCAACCTATACCTCACTTGGTTCAGAGCATGGACAATTGTGTAGCTCCCACTAGATTGGCTATGCCACACCTAGCCTAAGTGATATTTATCTTGTCCCCAGATTCATCACTCAACCTTTATGCACTTGAAGACACTCCTCAAGGCATTCTCACTTTGGCCAGAGATTCCCAAGTAATGATTCCGACAAGAGGCCTGTACTCTCCCTTTATCGGGAGTGGCGAACCTTACCGGCTACTCAATTACCTCTCGAACACCTCAAGCTGAGGCCTCAATCCTCATCCAATGAGCGACCCCCTAAGAGCAACACGGATTAAGGTCATCAAAGTACAGATCAAAACCAAGATATCCCAGCACCTCAAGTCTAAGGATACTGCGACCATTGTAGCATGGATGACAATCATATACATTTAAATAGATAATCCATAAGGATTGTCCTATTATAGGTCTCCCAACATTTAGCTACTCTTAGCAAGATCCACACGCCAACCTGATCAACTCTTGATCACACTTATAAGATCTACCGCTTCGATCCAATCAAGGATATGACATGTGTCACCTGGTCCAATCAACAATGTCCAAATTTTGTTGGATCCTATGACTAGGGATAATTTGACACAACATAATTGCACATTATAGGAATCTATTATCATGATCCCATCATGATTTCCTTCATGCTATGTTATGTGTCATCATGGACTTCATTAATCTGATTAAAGATCCGGTATCAATTCAACGTATGAATATCAAATTAACGGTTAAGCCTTTCATATTAATAATATGTTGCGCTGTGATAATAAGTGCTAATGGCAAATTCCCTTTAGAGCACTTCTCTAATATATCCGTGGACTGAGAAGGTTGAGGTAGGGTTATGAGCCGGGAGAGACTAAAGCCGCCTCTAGATACTAGCTGATCATAAAGATATTAGAAGAAGAGGTTCATTTGTGACTTCTCCCATTAGTTTCACTTATGACAAGATCGAATTTTAATGAGGTCAAGTTTGAGTGGAATGACTTGTGTGAGAGGGCATTCCAGGAATTGAAAATGAGGCTTACTTCAGCTCTTATTCTGATAGTTCCAGAGAGGATGAGGTACACGCAGGCTGTGACGCCTCTAAGGACGACTGATGTGTTTTGATGCAAATGAGGGTAGGCTTACGTCTCGACAAATGAAGAACCACGCAGTTACTCCTACACATGACATGGAGTTGGTGCCATTGTCTTCTTGCCTTTTAAAAGTTTAAGCACCACTATCTATACAAAGTTGAGCATTTTTGCTGTTTCAACCACAAGAGTCTAAAGTACATTTTTATACAGAGGGACCTCAACATGAGGCAACGCAGGTGGATGAAGTATCTGGAGGACTATGTGTTCACTTTGCATTACCACCCAAGTAAGGCAAATGTGGTGGCTGATGCACTCAGCCAGAAGTCACGGAGTGTCACAGTGTGGCTTCCGCCAGGAATGGCAAGATGCCGAGGCCGGATAGTTCGTCTACCATGTGCTGACTAAGCTCAAGGTACTTTACGGATTTTAATGGCTACACCTTCCCTATTGAGTAGATTGATCGAGTCCCTAGGACGAGACATTGAGATATTATCCATTAGGGACCGTGTACGATCGAATAGCAGTGGGATTTAAGGTCAAGCCATTCACACAGATGTAGTCTTCGTATAGTGGAACGGGTCAGGTTCCCTGAAGTAGCAACTGAAAGGAGATTCTCGTGAAGTTCCATCGTCCCGCTTTCAGAAAATTGTGGCATAAAGATGTACAATGATCTTCGTCGCTAGTACTACTGGAGTGGGATGAAGAAACACGCTGGGATTTATTCACAATGTCTCACTTTAGGCAAGTAAAGGCTGAGGAACTAGAGGTTAACCCGTGATACTTTTTACCTCGAGGTGCTGAGGAAGTGGGAGTATATCACGATGGATTTTGTGACTCACTTGCCACCGACATCACGAGGGCATGACGCGATGTGGGTGATAGTGGACCGGATTACTAAGTCGACACACTTTTTGGTTGTGCGGATGACCTTCACTTTGGAGGAATTCTATAGGTTATACGTACGGGAGATTTTCCGGTTGCATGGAGTGATAGTATCCATAGTATCGAATAAGGATCCCAGGTTTACACCTCATTTTTGGAAGAGTTTCCAGCGAGTCATGGGAACATAGTTGATGATGAGCACTACTTTTCATCCCCATATCGAAGGTCAGTCGGAGAGGACCATCCAGACGTTAGAGGACATGCTACGGGCATGCGTACTTAATCTCAAGGGTAGTTGGGAAGAGACGGTTCTTAGTGGAATTTGCCTCACAAATAATAGTTTTACCAAGTGAGTATACAAATGGCACCTCATGAGGCAATTATATGGGAGGCCATGCTGACCCCATTTCATTGACTCGAGGTGGCACAGACCTACAACTGGTCCGAATTTGCTAAGGACACCTTGAGTAGCGTGGATTCTGACACTGCCTCCTCATGGCCTCAAAGCTCGATAGAAGAGCCAAGTTTCCACAAGATACCGGCACCCCTAGAGTTTACGTGGAAACTCAAGTGTCTTCCAAAGGTGATGCCTAAGAGATGATCAGGTTTAGCAAGCTATAAAGCTTATCACGATATAATGAGCCCTTCGAAGTACTCTGAGTAGGTAGGGCTGCTTTAACACCCATGCTACTGCTTAAGTTTAGCGAGCTGCTCATGCGGTATCTCCATGTCTCCATGCTCCGTAAGACACCCCAGATCCGACCTAAGGTAAAGTGGATCGGGGCGATCTTCATGAAACACGCAAAGATGGAACCTCGAGAGGACCAAGACGATCATGGATAATGAGATTAGGTTTTGCAATGCAAGACTATGAGGCTTAATGGGGTCGCTAGAGCAAAGTTGAGGAAGATGAGGAGGCAACATGGGAACGCAAAGACACAATAGGTGCCAATTATCCTTTCTTATTTGAGGATGAAGATATGTTCTTTAGTCATTTGATATTAAAATGATTGTCAGACATGCATGTGATTCCATAAGGTGTGTGACTTTGGGGACAAAAATTCTTTTAAGAGGAAACATAAAACTCGGGTAAATTTGAATTTTTCCGAAAAATGGCAAAACGGTAAATTGCCGCTACAACAAGGCTGTAGACCTGAAATTTTCTAGATCTCAAATGATAAAATGGACCTCACATTTGGATTTGTCTCTAGAAATCTAGTTACCTAGACGAATTTCATTGAATTCTGAGATTGTCGGATTTTTCACAATTTTCTGGACATCGAGTATCTATTGGACCCCAAAAAATAGAATTTTTGAGAAAAATCTTGTTTTTGAAAAATAATTTAAGTAAAGTTCATTTTAAAATAATTTGAACTTAAACCGGGACGAAATAAATCATGAAGGAAGAAATGGTGACTCAGTGTGTCGCAAACACGTAGCGTGATCGTGGAGCCACCTACTTAAACTTACAGTCGGGACAAAGATCCCATTATGATGTCCTACTGGAAACCGTGAGAGAGAGTGAGAGAAGCAGAGAACTCCAAGCTTCTCTCTTCAACTACGTAGTTCTCATGGCTGGATTTCATCTGCCAAGGCTAACGCTCATCGCCTCGACAGCAATACCAAGAGTACCAAAAAGGAGATATTTCACCGAAGATCCAAAGGAGGATATTTCGGGAAATCAAATTTTTCGGGATTAGGAGGTGTTCTTGAGACCTCCTCTAGTTCCACTATGCTCCAAGAGGTAGGGATTCTTCCTACTTTGGTTTATTCCTACTTGTTGTGGATTAAAAATCTCCTTAGGGGTTGTTTGGACTTATAATCCGATTTTATAGTTCCTTAGGGGTTGTTTGGGTTGAAAAATCAGGTTTTATGGCTCCTTAGGGGCTGTTTGGCTGGAAAATCATGTTTGCTCTTAAAATGCTTGGACCGATAATCCACCCTTTATAGCCCTTAGGGGTTGTTTGGGTTGAAAATCTGCGTTTGCGGCCCTTAGACCGCCTACTGAAATTCTTGGTTTTATGGCAGTTTAAAGGCCTTTTTGAGGCCGGTTTTATGGCCGGCTTAAGGGGTTGTTTGGGAGCCATTTAAGGGGTCGTTTAGGTCTGTTTTGTGGGATGTTTTGTGGGCATATTACATGCCACAATAGGCCTTGATGTTAAGGGTGTTATTGCTTGAATTCTTTAGTAATGACATGCTTGATTGTTGTTGTTGATAAAATGTTTATATATGTGTTCTAATATATTGACAATTGGGATGAATGTTTGTTTTAGAGATTATAAGCATGTAATATAATTGTCCATGATACATGGTAAAATGTATGGTTTATATTGTCCATATGACATTCATTACTGATGTGGCATGATATTGACATGTAATGGCACATTGCAATTGCATATGCACGAGTCATCGACGCGGTGAGTGCATGGTTGAAATCCAACACCTCATTCGTGTTTGTCAGTGGGTTTTATTGCTGGACTAAGTCCAAATCAGAAATACACGGTTGTATGAAATGAAAAAGAAAACTCGTAATTCGTAATCGTAAGAAGCGGCTAGACACTTCGTGAAAGGGTCTGGATTGGTCTTACATTCCAACGGTGAAAGTCTAAAAGGTGTTGGAAGGCGTGCGAAGCCTGCAGTGGGACCCTAAGAATTCGTTGTCCACAAAAGACACATGGTTTTGTAAATGGAATGATCATTTGAGGTGTAACATCCAAAAAGATTTTGGTTTATAAACAAACAAATTTTGTTTGAAAATGATCATTGAATGTAACTATCAATGATTTGATTTTATTACAGCTATACATTGGGTATCGTGATTGTGTGTGGTTTCAGAAAGACTCAGGTATTATGGGAGTCGGTAAAGACTCGGGTATGGTGAATGAGTGAGTGAGTCTCATTTCATGGCATGGCATGTAGAATTCCAACCTAGGACTACATATCTTCCTTTGGATTGTAATGTGAATGTGAAAATTGTTAAGTGTAAGCATTGCATGTGCACTTAGGTGAGGAGTAACCTCTGTAGGATTTACTCCATCAGTATAGCTCACCCCATAATGGGATAATATAAGTGCGTAGACGGCGTCGGTGGACTGCCTCATATCCATGGTCGTGAAGGTGAAGAAAACCAATGCAGACTTTTTATAATTACTTTTGTAATTCTTTTTCTAAAATAATCTGGAACAAATTATTTTTAGCATGTACTAATATGTAAAGAGTTGTAATTGAACTCATATGGACTATTTTTAATATAGTCTTACATGTTTTTATATGAATGTGGATAAATGGGCCCAGTGTGGTCAATTTTTACTCATAAATGGACCTTGCGGTCATTATGTTATATTAGGCCCCGGATGAGTCATGTTATGGCTATGTGCTGCTAGCAATTGGAAAGAGCTCCTCGTACAAAGGAGACTATTCAATTTTTTGTTAAATTATGGATCCCGGTGAATGGGACACATGAAGGGGTATCGGGTTACACAATATCCACAGGTTCCATGGGTTGATGGGTGATCAACGAACCCCCAAATTTTGGGGCGTCTCATAATTTATGACCAAATTTCTCATTGATTATGAATATTTTGTATTTAGTTATTGCACTAACATTGTTTCTAATTGATAGAGCTTCGGATATGCCATCCAAGTACACATTTTTCACTTCCGACTTTGCTTATTTATTTATTTACTTATCTATCTATTCATTTACATATGTCTAGTATGCTATTGTATTGTTATTACTTGTCTTTGGTATCCATTGGTCGATTAGTCAAAAACCGTATTTTCCTTGGTTTGTTTAATAGAGACCCGACTTTAGGGGCTTAGAGGGGTGATACGGATTCTCAATAAGTAACCTGACCCCTAGACCTAGACTCGGTTTTTCCAGACTAGGTTTTTCAAGACCCGCTTTTTTCAACCATAAGTCACATTTAGGGTTTTTCATTCTTATTTTGTTTTCCCTTTTAAAATAAAACAAAAATAAGTGGCGACTCCAAATCGTTTTCTATAAATATCTTTTCAAAAAATAAAAAACAACTCTCGCCTTTTAAGTGGAAAACTCATAATAGCAAAAAATGCGAGGTCCGCAGATAGTCAATATGTTATTTAGTAGATCACAAAATAGTATGTACAATGGTAAGTCTAGACATATTCGTAGTAGTCACATCACCATCAGGCAACTACTCTCAAATGGGGTTATCTCTCTAGATTATGTAAAATCTAAGGATAACAATGCAGATCCACTAACCAAAGGGTTAAATGGAGAGTTAGTTGAGAAATCATAGAGGGGAATGGAACTAAAGCCCCTAAAGGAATAAGTTAATACCATGGATACCCAACCTAGTTGACTGGAGATCCTAAGATCTAGGTTCAAAATGGACTACTAGATTATAAAGACTTTGATTCAATCACTATGGGGATCTTCCCTTGTCAATTCCTATGATGAAACAGTGATGCTCATACGGAGTAGGTTAAGCTATGTTTTTAATGATCTTTATGCATTGGAAAGACTAACATGAGCTGCTCTTAATTTAATATATCACCTATGTAAGAGTGATGTGATGTTGCTTCAAAGGGAATTGAATGGGGCTCAATTCTTATTAAGCTCTTGCAAAATTAGACATATGTTTATGGCCAACACAAACATAAAAGTGAGAACTAGAAGATGTTAGGAAGATTTCTGTGTGGGGTATGTCATCATCTACACAAATGATAGTACGGTTCAAGGACATGGTGTCTACTATTTAGTCAGTGGAGTAAATGTACTTCTACAAGGGAAGGTTCAAAGGGTAACACCTACCTATCTTATACAAGTTTCAACCATTGTACTCTATCACTCTAGAGGTATTGTATGTTTGAGTGTCAATTTCATTAATGTGGGGAATTTTTGGTTTTATCCGTTTTCTTGAATGAAATTAAAATAAATTTTGAAATGGTTGGGTTTTAATGTTTGTTTGAAACCTTTGAAATGCTTGATTTTAAAGCCTTTATGGGGTTTTATGTCCAACCGTTGGAGGCAATTCATTTCATCTATTTGCCTAAGATCAATATAAAGAGAGTTCAAACTCTCTTTGGAAAGAGAGAAAAACAAAGCAAGAAGAAATATTCTCAAATTCTTTTGGTGATAGAGGTATGATCAATTTTCATCTTGGGAAGCAAACGCTGAAGATTTCTCAAGGCACCATCGGAGAAGGCGAATATGCTTTAAAGATATTGTGTGTGCACAAGACTCGATCTGTTCCTTCCATCTATAGTGTTTTGAGTTTTTTTTTTTTTTTTTTCTCGTGCAATCTTCTTTCTCTCCTTCTTCTTCTTTTTCATTTAAGTGTATTCGAATTTTTTGTAACAGTCAATATATGATAAAAATGTTTGTGCTCTTAATAAAAAATTCATCAACATTAACAATATATGATAAAAAACATTTTTTGTGTAATAATAATATGTTTGGTTACTAAGAGTAAGCTTTATGTTTTACTTTAATAGACTATCATGACTTTCAAAGTGTTCATATAATGAAAGATAAATTTATTATATTATAGTGAAAAACTTCCTTATTAATCCTCTCTGTTGGAATTGGGTTATGGGTTAGGTCCCCAAATGGGCTGACCTAACCCAACCCAAGATTAGGAGAATATAAAAGAATTGTTATAAATATTTTAATGAATGACCAACATTATGAAAGGTCCTTTGGTTTTCTCACTGTAACCTTTGGCCTTCTCATTATAAGCCTATAAATAGTATTCCTATCAAGAGCTGGAATAAAGATCATCCTAAGTTTTCTTCTCCATCTCCTTCTTCTCCTTATTTTATTTCATTACAACACGTTATCAACAATGACTCTCCTGCGATAGGCGCTTCTACATTTATGCAGCCGTACATTTTCCAAAACTCGCTCCACCCTGTGTCCGCTTCAAATTTTATTTGTCATTGGATTTGTTTTAAAGTTTCCTATATGTACTTTGCTGGCATCTAAAATTTGAAGTTTGGAGATTGCTTAAATCTTGGAAATTGATTTCCAATCGGCCAGATTCTTTTTTTTTTTAGTTCTCTACTTAATATTGGGAAATTGATGGCGTTTATTTTTGGATTTCTTGTTTGGCGATTGTTTTGTTATTATTTTAATAGTCAAAACAATAAAAGGAGATAACAAGCATCATGAGGATTCAAACCAAGTGACTTCTATTGTACTATTATTTACACTCTACCATTACGCATTTCTTCTTTGTTGTTTTTATTCTATTTATACATGGTATCATTTCCAAAGCATTTGATACCCATTTTCAATTTGACATAAATTCCGTGAGAGATTCCATATTATCAAGAATTATAGTCAACTCCGCCTACACTTTGAATTCCGTAAATTCAATTTTTTCCATCATTCCATGAATTTTATGAAACTCTTTGAATTCACGAAGAATTCTACATCGCACAATCTCCGTAAGAATTTTTCTAACCCTTTCAATTCTAGCAGACTATTATTGTAAAATTTAAAATAAATTTTACAATATACTTTGAATTCTCAAGAATTTTTACAAAACTATAATTCCAAGGCAATAGTGTCATTTATTTTAGATTCCCAAAAACATCTATTTATTTATTTCTTCATAAATTTTGATCATTTCTATTACAAATTTTTTTTGTTCCTTATTATTTTCATAATATGTCTAATCTCACGAATAGGGAATTTGTTGCCCTTGATATTTCGCAACAACTACTATCATGGATTTAGATCACTTAAATACACTTAGATGCTTCAACCTCGGGAGAAACCATCAAGAAACTAATAGTGCATCCTCGTAGGATCGCGCTTAAAGCTTTGATTTTTCTCTTCGCTATCATCTTGATGAAAGTCTCAAGAATGAACATCTTTATAGTAAAAGGACCACTGGGTCCTCCGCAGTTTAAAAGACCGATATGACCACCAAAAACAAGGAATACTCCCCAAAGCAAGATATGATTATTGCACTTGTGCTCAAGATTCTTTAAATCAAAGTAGGCGAATACAATTCGGCTTTATTTAAGATTAGTTCGCAGTTAAAGCTTTACGGGGAGAACATCACTGATGAGGATATGCCTCGAAAAACTTTTACTACTTTCACGCCTAATGTGCTCCCCGCAAAGAAGAATATAGAGAGTACCTGCTTACTAAATATTATGAATTGATCAGATGTCTCCCATGGTCGAAAAGAATAACGAGCTTTTACTTCAAAATCATCAATCTCGTCCTACAAGGTCTAAAGCATTTCCTGAAGCAATGCTACTTTGCATCCCCCATAGCAATGCATAAGGCACAAAATGGGCCTACCATGGGAAAGGACGAGGACGTGGGCGGTGGTCGAGGGCGTACGTGGTAATACCTCGTACATCATAACACCGATCCCTTCAAAATAAGAAAGTGGCACCGACCAAGGGAAGTCGCTTAAATCCATGCAACCACCGCCAAAGTATCACTCAACGCTAACAAGATAATACCTATAGATGTGGCATGAAGGGTCATTGGTCACGTACTTGTCATACGGCCAAACATTTGGTTGATCTCTACCAAGCCTCAATCAAAGACAAAGGCAAGAATATTGAAGTCAATTTCCTTGATGATTTATGGTGACGGTGGCGGATTTGACCCACTTTGATGTTTCTTCGATTTCTTTGAGGATCCCATTAGAAATATTTCATCTAATTGGTGACAAAAGAAGGTCAATTCCGATGCAGTTCTTTTATTTATTTTCTTATGTACCTTTCCACAATGTGAACCTTTCAATGTTTCAAAAGAGTATTTCTCATTTTTTGAATCTCTAAACCTTATTTTTATATATATCTTTGAAGAAACATGGATGCCTCTACCAGCTTGACACCTCGAGTCAAAATCACTGGAGATATTTGTCTGGAAAACTGTGCTACAACTCATTCTATTCTCCAGCAAAAGAAGTATTTTTCCACCAACATTAGCCCTTCTAATGTTACTACTATTTCCTGGGCCCCTGTCAACCTAATTGAGGGCTCCGGTAGAGCCACTATTATTCTACCAGGTACTATTCTCCACCTTCAAGATGCCCTTTATTCCACCCAATCCAAACATAATTTACTTAGTTTTAAAGATATCCGCTGGAATGGATACTCATCTAGAAACAATGAGCTACGAAACTACTCGAATTTCTCACATCGCAACTCATGATGGCAAAAAATTATTCTAGAAAATTGTGATCACTAGAATGTGGTTTATATCTCACCACCATTAACACTGTTGAATCTTATGCAATTCTGAACCCGAAGTTCAGTAACTCAACCCCCATCGTTCTATGACATAAACGACTTGGTCATCCAAGCACCTCTATGCTTAGGCATATACTTCACCGATAATGGCTGTCCCTTGACCACTCCGGTCATATATCCACTATATTGATTACAACTGCCTTGCTTTGTACTCAAGGAAAGTTTATCACTCGACCTTCTTCCCCTCAAAGTCGCACTCCCGACACCTCAATTTCTAACATATTCAAGGAGACATTTGTGGACCTATCGACCTAACCATCGACCTTTCGTTATTTTTATGGTTCTTGTTGATGCATCCACCGTTAGTCCTTGGCATGTTTGCCTTCTTTTTCACTAGGAACCTTGCTTTATGCTCGCTTACTTGCACAAATTATCAAACTCCGCGTACATTTTCCCCGATCATCCTATTAAGACTATCCGCTCGATAATGTCGGTGGAATTTTCTTCTACAAATTTTCATGACTATTGTACGCCCTCGTATAAAGGTTCAACATCCTGTTGCTCATACCCATACTTAATAGACTAGTTGAATCTTCATTAAGCATTTGCAATGGATTGCTAGACTCATTACTCTTAAGAACCAAATTACTTTATCTACTTGGGGCAATACTTATTGCATGCTAGTAGAACTGGCCTCGTCCCATCGTGATCATGATTTTTCTCCTTACAAATTGTTTCGGGTCTCCAACTAAATATTTCTCATTTACGTGTCTTTGGTTGTGCTTTATATCCCTATTCCTCCAAAACAACGCTCTAAATGGGTCCTCAATGGGGACTGGTATTTATGTGTTTTCTTTCTCGCATTGATTATCCATTACCTGAGTCTTAATAGTGGAATCTTTTTTATCGCCTGCTTTGCAAATTGTCATTTTGATGAACTGCTTTTCCTCCATTAGGGGAAGTATGTCAAATTCTAATAAATGGCGAAATTCATCTTGACATACACCATCATTGTCAGATCTTGATCCTCGTACTAAAACAGTCCGAACTAGGAAGTTCAAAGAATCCGCCCATTTACAAGATCTTTCATATCAATTACCAGATGCTTTCACTGATCCGAATAAAGTACTAAAGTCACATATTCCAGCTTTTAATGCACCAGCACATATTGAGATCCCTATAGAGGATTCGGGAAATGTTATAGCCAGTACATCTAAACCATGTCTAAAACGTGGAAGACCGATTAGATCTAAAGATTCTTTCCCAAGGAAAAGAAAATCTAATAAGTTGCTTACTCCTGTAGAGTACAATTTTGATGAAATTGCTACTGAAGAGCCACATAATGGCAAACACCCTCGCTGGAGCCAAACACATTACAAGGGTTAAAGGAAACAGCTACAAGAGTAGCAATAACTGACCAATTATCTCCTATAAATGAAGAGATCTCTATAAATTATATGAATCAAGGAGAAATATGGGACCGTAGACATACTCTTGTCAACAATGCTTTTTCTTTCCGCGCTAAGGCATCATGCAAAAATAACGGCGATCGTGGAGCCACAAACTGTAGAAATGAATGTCGAAATCAACATGATTGGGAAAATGGAAAGAAGTAATTCAAGTAGAACTGGAATTGTTTAGCTAAAAGGGAGGCATTTGACCGTGAGTTCAACACCGAAAAATGTTAAGCCTGCTGGATATAGATGTCTGCAAATAAAAAGAAATGAAAAATAATGAAATCGCACGATAAAAGCCTCGCCTTGTTGCACAAGGTTTTCACAAAGACCCTAGACACCATGAGGAGACATATTCACTAATACAATGACAAATTCACTAGATGATTTAACATACATTTAGAAGTGTCACAATTTAGAGTCATTTGATGGATGTTGCTCACACAACATATTTGTATGATCCATAGATGATATTATATATGAAAATCCTAAAGATTTATATCAATCGCCAAAATTTTCAAAACTGATGGTATGTATTCACAAGAAGCAATCGGTCCTCGCGCGACTTTGAAACAATCCGTCGAACGTGGTAATAATCGCTGATACATAATATACGGAAGCAGGTTATTATAAAATAATTAATCCTACCACGTGGTTTATCAAGAAATGGTCGCGATAATTATAAGCAATTATATGGATGATCGAACTAATGTATGACCTGGCATACTTCAGAAACGCCAATTATTTAAAGTTAAGGAATTTGAGATGAATGGATCTAGGTAAGACTAGATATTGGTTTCAACGCAGATCAAGTATTTTTCAAATGGTACTACCCATCAATCAACATATTAATCAAAAGTCCCGGCCGCTTTTATACGGACAGCCCATCCCCTAACTCCCTATGGCTGTAAGATCCCCTTGAAGTGGATAAAGACCCATTTCATCCTAAAGAGAATGAGAAACCCTCGTCCGTATACCATACTTAAGTGCAATTGAGCACTAATGTATCTTGCAAATCAGACAAGACCACATAAATTTTTCAGTTGAACTCGCTGTAAGATATAGCTCAATGCCTACTCTTGTGCATTGAACGAGAGAACATTTGTTGAGATACCTTCAGAGAACAAGTGATATAGGGCTCTTTATTCTAAAGTACCAAAACCAAAGTTACTTAGTTACAAATGGCGTGGATACCTCTTTGATCCCCATAAGGCTCCTCGACCTACAATCAGGAGATGTATTTACTTTAGTAACACCGGGCTGCCTCTCGAGATTCGTTACAAACATGGTGGCAACCTCCTCCAACTCATTCAGAGCTATTAGCAATTCAATGAGGTAAGTAGGGAGTGCATGTGTTATGATCCATGATTCAACATATTCGTGACTCTCGTGGTCTTTCTCCTATTTCAAACACAAATAAATATCATTATATGAAGATAATACCGCATTGCACAACTCAAAGGCGATACATCAAAGGAGACCGAACTGCCATTATTTCTCCAAAGTTCTTTCATAATGCATGAGCTTCAAAACAATGGTGAGATTGATATACAACAAATCGTGGTTCAGTGATAATCCTTGCATTTATTCACTAAGGGCATTACCAAGCACACCTTCATGAAATTTCTACGCCAAATTGGAATGAGGAGGCTTAAAGATCTCCAAATTGAGATATTACGACATTAGGGGAAGTCTTGAATACTCAAGGTGTACTATACTCTTTTTCCCTTCACCAGTTTTTGTCCTACTGGGTTTTTCCTTTAGCAAGGTTTTAACGAGGCGTTATACTTTCAAAGTATATGTACTTTTTTCCTTCATCAGGTTTTGGCCCCAATCGGCTTCCTGCAAAGCTCAACACAGCAATGTTTTTTCGCAACAAACATACGTTTCATTGAGGTATTCTTGATGTTATGGTTATTCAAGGGAAGTATAAATATTTTAATGAATGACCATAATTATGAAAGGTCCTTGGTTTCTCACTTGTAACCTTCGTCTTCTCATTATAAGCTCATAACAGTCTTATCAAGAGTGGAATAAAGATCATCCTAAGTTTTCTTCTCCATCTCCTTCTTATTTTATTTCTATTACAACAAGAATCTATTTCTTTGAGTTTTAAAGAATCGTTGTTTAGAAACCATTAAAGAGACACAACTTTTCACATAGAAAGCTCTTTGTTTTCTCTTCTCTCTGCAAGTCCTATCTTCATCCATGAATCTTGTTTCTACGAAAAACACGCTTGCTAAGCGAATTTATGTTAGGAAATCAATGGTTCCCTGCCAGGTTCCATTCATGACTTTAGGCGAGAAAGTGCAAACTATGAAACAATGAAGAAAATATCCTAGACGCTACGATCAAATGGTAACCTGCATATGTTATTTATTTACTTGCACGTAGCTTTACTAATCCGCTTTCTCCTGGGCTTATGACATCTTTTAATATTTCTAGTTCGATTCCATATATATATATATATATATATATATATATGCTTATTCAAAAAACAAATACTCCAATATGAAAATGCAAAGTTCGGATGTCTTTTTTACAAGAAAAAATTATGAAATAAAAATTAATGAATAAAATATCTATGAAAGAGAAATATATTGGATAAAATGTTGTCTTATCCAAAAAAAAATTATGAATGATAAAGATTAATATTTATGGAACTAGACATAATTCCAAATAAATAAATAAATAATTTGGGTGTCAAAATATTTGTTTATAAAGATTTTTCATGTTTCCAAAAAAAAAAGAGGAAATGTGAGATTTGTTCCGATAAGATTGAGAAATTTTTTTTTTTTTTAGATAAATATGATATGTTCAAACTATTGTTTTTTGATAAGATTAAGAAATAAATATTTTTGAGATAAAGATGATGTGTTCACTCTTCCGATATAAAAAAAAAAGGGTAGAACCCGATATGTGCCAGAAAATAAGGTAATAATTTCTGAAAAAAAAAGGTAAGAATTTTGGATGAAAATATTCTGGATTTGTTCCTCTCCTATATATATATATATATATTTTGTAAAAGAATGAGATTTGTTCTCAGACAAAATAAAGTAAGAGACATGTCAATACACTCGATCCTCGCGGTGATGACTAGTCCGATCCGAACCGAAGTCCTGGGGCGTGATGCTATCTATACTATACTATATACTTTATCGACTCTCATTGATAATGTTCTTACTCGGGAGTCAGAATCGTATCTATCGGGTGCACAAACAATTCTCGTAAGAATAACAAAAATCATTTGTACATATACAGTGCCGAATCCTACCACCGGGAGTGGGTGTCCATCAAGAATTTATACACATATACAGAGTCCCCATTTACTCCATACATTTAAAATTTCTATTATTACAAACACATCGTGATTACGGGCAATGGCCAGAGTACATATCTCTCAGTCGCTTCTTCTTTGTCATGTAACGCCCCGTCTTCTATCTCTTGCCTTCGTTCGTACGGCTAATGGATTGAATACTCCGTATAAGCTTTACGCTTAGCTGGAATATCATAAGCATGGACAACCACCAATGGCGACTGTCATGCTTATACATATGCATTATATATATATCTAAACATTTTTCTATAACGTACTCTTTATCATCCGATATTCCTATCAGATGTCAATCTCTTTCTATTATATGTTCTATGTCTTTAGCATCTCCTTTATTTATACTTTATGTATTCCTTATTTGAGTAATTTTTACATATTCCTATACTTATCCCGTGTTCATCTTTCACGCTTGTTATATGTCTTTCAATGTTCCTATTCTTTGTCAAACCCTCTATAGCATGTCTCTGGGCTTATGTCTTTTTTCATCTTTCAAGGTTCTAAGATTTTATTGCATTCCTTCACTTTCATACTGTACTATTGTATACTTCTCTTTCCTATTATAGGTGTTCATCTTGTGACCGTTTCCATATCCTAATATCCCTGTATCTCAATCCTACTTCTTTCGTGTTTTTATACCTATTTTCATATCAGTTATAAATGTACTTGTCTTTAGAATCGTCAGATTTCATCGTGATAGCAAGGCTGTGCTTCTCATATCATATCCTATTATATACTTTTCGTATCCATTTCCTTTGTGTATACTTTCTTTTCTTTTATTTCATGTCGCAAATACCTTTAGAAGCTTATCTGAAACCATGTGTACTGAAGGTACTATCACCGTACGAGTTGATCTCTGGAATCGTTGTGTACCCAAAGGTACTATCACCGTATTTCCAGAGCGCTGATTTCGCCCATGTGTACCCAAAGGTACCATCAACCGCACGGAGATGATTTCGGGTCCATCAGGTGACTCATGGGGCCACCGATCCAAACCTGACCTATATCATCGACCCAAACTGGTCCCAATATATCTCGCCCATGAATATGCCGTAAGAATCGATTCCTCTCCCTATAGGCGCCGTATCTATTCCTCTACCAGGTCTGCAAGGCATAACTCAGCCTTTATTACATTTTCAGACATATCTGGCAAGCATGAATAACCATTACATTATAATTGTTACTATATACTATCATTTCTACCCCAGATTAATTTTCTACACATCTACAGCTTTTACATTACGGTTCTCATTCCATGTTGTCATCTTTTAGTTTCATCTCATCGTCTACTATTTATGTCTTTTATCAGCAGGTTCCCAGCGTGTTCCATCTTATTCCTTTAGATGTTCTATCATATAATTACACAATTACGATTCCCATCATTTGTTCTGGGTAGTGTATGTTCCCTGGTCTATTCATTTAAATATATCTATCATATAATCCTGTATGTTCATATATTAATGAACACATCTATGAAATACAATCTTCATTCATATATATTCTTATTCCTTTATGAATCTAGTTTATTTAGGGAATTGGAATCGATCCAATCGGATCATCCTAAACTAAAAGTTATGGTACTTTCATGTTAACTAGTCATTTAACGGAATTTTCTGATGACAGTTTGTAATACTAATTTTCCAGTCTTGACTTCTAATATTTTGATACTATGTCCTTATATTCATTTAAAGCTAAGGTGCTAAGGTCTCATTCCAACTGAATCACTCACCTGAGCACTGAACTCAAGACATCCCCAAACAACTCGACTACTCTATGATTAACTACGCAGTAATGGGCTGTAAAAAGATGAATTTCAATTTGAGTGAATTCCTCACCAATAGAGTTTAGAATTTATTAATACTTTCTAAGCTTAGTTCTTCCTTTGAAGTCTATTTTAAGTGGCCACTTGAATCACCCAAATCGATAAGAAATGAGTGTTGGTACAAATACAAAACTGGTCGAAACTGAAACTAGAATAAGCTCTACCGGTAGAAACTTAACTTTACCGGTAGAACTGGGCCAAAATGATCAGAATCGGAAGTTCTACTGGTAGAACTTAACTTCTACCTGAGAAGACATCCGAGAACGCCCAGAATGGGTGTTTTCACCTTTTCTATACTTTTGGATCCCCAATTCAACTCATACCATCTAAAATTTCAAGATCAGCCTTATATGTCTCTCAGAATTTTTTTCTTTCACTCATCTTTCAATTATATATCTTTCAAAATTTTCATGAATTCCTCCAAAGATCATTCCAATATGGGTCTTAACCCAAATAATAAGCTAAACCTAAGGATTTGTTAGGGTCATTCAAAACCCTAACTCCAATTGCTTGTCATTTAACCATGAATCCAACCTCCAAGGAAGGGATTCCCTACTTTTCTCAGGGATTTATAGTTTTACCAACCTTACCTTCAATATATCTTTGGTTAGGATGCAATCCTAACAAACCCTAGATTTGGAACTCATAATCTTTTCTAGAATTCCATACAAAATTTATAGGATGCATAATCAAGGTTAGTTCCATACCTTTTTGGTCCTCAATCTTCTTCCTCTTCTTCTTCTTCTCTCCTTCTCTCCTTTTGCTCTTCCCTCTCTCTCTCTACGGTTTCTTCTTCAAAAATGAGACCAATTTGGTCTTATCCAAATGGGTTTAGTTAAGGCCATGTTCGCCTTCTGCCAAAATCCATTTTGACTTTAACTTGTAATTGCCTTTTAACCCATAACTCCCTCTATTTACATTTCTCTCATTTTCAAGCATTTAAACATTAACCTTAATCTTTCACTCCCTTTATGACCAATAGAACCCTTTTTAACAAATTACAAGATTGCCCCTTGTATCTTGTAAATCCTTCTCCGGTCTCTGCTTTATTTTTCCTAAAATTTCCATTTAGTTTTAATATACTCTAAACAAGTCCGAAAAACTACTGAAAGGGTTTCTGGATGTGTTACACATGCAGTACCATTAAATAATAATAAAATAAAATAAATGAAGTCAAATTTGCCCCCGCTTTAATTATTTATTTCAAAAGCGATGGAACTACTGTCAATATTGTCATGTTTACTCAACACCTAAGTTTGAGTCTTGTTATCTTCTTTTAAATTGTAATTTTATTTAATTTAGACTTGGTGTCTATGCAAATAAATAAATATTTATACAAAAAAATTTACCACATGGGTATATGTTACAACTCATCAACTAAAATTAATACAAGGGAAAAAGGGCTACTCACAATGAGTTTGATCCAATGATAAGAGTTTTTGTAGCGCCCCAAATCCCGGGGGTCCCGTTGATAACCCGCCACAACCCGCTTAATACTCCATGGATGTCAACACCCGAAGACCACATCATCGCGGTCCTCGTGGACCCAAGGATTTAACGAAAATCGGGCAAAGTCTTTTTTGTACGGAGAGCTCTACTCAAAATACAACATATACAATTACATGGCAATATGGTCCAATATTATACAACAACCACACCAAGTCCACATATGCGTAAAAATGGCCACGTAGGGCCCATTTATCCATACTCAAACATATAAGCATATGAGTATAAAACCATAGTCCATAAGAGTTTAAATTACATCACTCTTATATAAATAAATACATCCAAAATAAAAATTCTAATACATGTTTTACAAAATATAAATTAAAGCCACAATCCGACTTTCTTCTCATTATCGGCCTCTAGAGAGCGACATCTCCCTGAACATCCCCTGTACCTGAAAGGGGGGTCCCACGACTGGGTAAGCAATGCCCAATAGAGTGAAATCCTACAGGGGCTACTCCCCACCTAAGTGCACATGCAATGGTCATGCCAATACACAATTCCAATCACGACATGCC
This sequence comes from Tetrastigma voinierianum, assembly GCA_016808115.1. Taxonomy (NCBI): domain Eukaryota; kingdom Viridiplantae; phylum Streptophyta; class Magnoliopsida; order Vitales; family Vitaceae; genus Tetrastigma; species Tetrastigma voinierianum. The sequence continues at coordinate 389,524 of JAEQBH010004491.1, read as the reverse complement.
TAATCCTAATGGGATCTACATGACATGAATGAGATGCTACTCCTCATTATCCCTGTACCAAGTCCTCACCGACTTCTCTCAACATACAATATGCCATATATGAAAAACTGTTTTCAAAACAAAATTTTTTTTTTTTTGAAAACTCATTGGACAATCTCCGATATCAAAATTTATTGGACAACCCTCCGATATAATTTATTGAACATACTCCGATAAAACCGCTTTTTTTCAAAAGCCATGTTAGGCAACCTCCGATCATTCATGCAACCTTTTAGGACTTTGTCCCTAGACCAAAACCAACGTCAACACCAAACACAATACTGAATTTTCCCATGCACTCACACCCATTTCATACGATGTACATGAGCATAAATGCAATGCAATATGCCATTGCCTATCACCATGCTACATATATATGAGTGTTATATGTACATGCCTACTCATGCATTTCAACCCATGCATCAATTGGAAAGCAGATCACAAAACACATAAATTCTAATTAATTCACACGATTCATGCCAACATATCAATACACGATACATTGATACTATAAGTCATTACCACTCGAGTAACGACATAATTTAACCCTCTGTGCCTAATCGTGATATATCAAGTCCATAAGTAGTTTACAACAAGTTGCATTGGCCTCAATCATAGCTAATAAACTCATGCATTTCCCCAATCCACATGGATAATTATATCAACATGCATATAATCACCAACCAACATACACCAATTTCAATGTATTAGACCACAAGCGTCATCACAACCAAGCAATTTGCACACTTTGTGCTACAATTAAATTTTTAGAAAATATGTGGGCACCAAATGATATTCACAGGAATATGGCCAGATTCTATACTCAAGGGGCTTTCCATAGAGTCTAAGAACACACGAATCGAAGTTCGGACAAGAAAGTTATGGTCGTCCAAAGTCGTGAGTCTCTATACGACAAAGTGATCATTGCAATCCGTGAGGCCTACTATTTTTCGTCATTTTCGGACATAATATAAGTTCAAATTGTATTAATTTATATATGGATGGACTCTAGGCTCAAAAGGATTTCCATAGAGTCTAAGAACACTCGAATCATAGTTCGGACAAGAAAGTTATGGTCGTTCAAAGCCGTGAGGCCCCAGGCTTTAACAACCCAGAAAACAAGCTCGGGTTCCTAAACACCATCCAAATACTAAGGCTCCAACCAAGACCAAAACGACTCTAGATGGAAAATAAACCCCAGTAGAATGCTCCTACCTCGAGCCAGAAGCAACGACTCAAGGAATCCCGTGAACACTTCGAACTCGGTTCAATTCGAACCTTCCACTCGAAACCTTGGCGAAACTTGGAGTTTCCGGTATCCACGAGTAGCCCTCGCTGAGTACCCGATCTAAATCTATCCCCGCCGAAGACGACCACCCGATCTCGTGGATCAGGCGGACTTCTCCATCTCTCTCACTTTCCTCACCGCTCGTTCCCCAAAAATGAGCATTTTCTTTCTTCTTCCTTTTTGTCTTTCTTAGCTTAACTTGGACAAGTGGCTCTCGTGGCGCCACGTGTCACGTGGTCCTTGCTCGGGCCTGTTCCTGCCCTGAACAATTTTATTTCCGTCCCAGTTCAGTTCAATTTATTTTGATTAAACTTTACCCATTTATTTACTGACTCCCGAGATTCTCATGAAAATCTCGTCCCTATAGTCATTGGCAACTTACCACTCAGAACTCAAAAAATTTCATTGTTTTTAATTCTAATTGGGTTTTTCCTGGTCACTAGATTTCATGAGACGACCTAACGACGCAAACGTTGGTCATCCTAGATCTAGATAATTTTATAGGCTTCCCTGAACCATTATGGTAATTTATTATTATTATTATCATTTTGTCATTTTTGAAATTTTCTAATTTTCTCAGATTTGTTAGTTTTGATACTCTATCAACTAAGGTAAATGACTCCTTAAAAAAAGGTTGTGATAATTAAAAGGAAGACATTATGTATAGTTCAGTATTGAACTTTGTAGTTTCATTAGAAATGAAAAGAGAACTTTAGTTTCAACTAAAGCCCTTTTACTTGTTATCCTTTTATGTTTTGTAATAAAATATGAAATTTTGATGATAAGAGATAAATACGATTGATTATCATTTTTTTGTGAGTATTTATCTTTAAGTATGTATGTTCACAATTCTTTGTATATTGTTGAAACATGCTATTGATACAATATTATTTAATTAAGTGGGAAGTTTTAGGTTAAAAGAAATTTACGTGATTTCTTGCCTAAAATTAGCAATACTTGCATAAATTATTTCTATGTTATAATAATTAAAAATTGATGATATAAGCTAATTGAAAACATAGTGAACTTTCGTTTCTACTGCTATTTGAGGTTATTGCAAATTAAAAGACAATTATAACAAGTAAAAGGTATCAATATCCATAAAAGTACCAATTATTGAGATTGTGCAATATCTCTATGTAGTTGAATAAGTCGACTTCAATTGGGAACAACACAACATAAATAGACAAGGATGAATAATTGAATAGTGATAACTATGAGTTTTGATATCACAAAATTCAAGATTCTCACTGGCAAAACTCTTTGAAACATTGAATCATGTTGTGTAAGAACATAAATAAGGAACTTTATTCAATATAAAATGGATTAACATGTCATGTGAAGATTAAACGAGAGCCTCATTATTTTATTGAGATGTGAGATGATTTCCTCGATTAGAAGAAGTGATACAAAACTACTCATGAAATGGAGACTCAAAACAAAAAGGCATTGTAAACTGACCAATGTTGAGAGAACTAATAATGAAACAATCAAGATACTTGCTATACAATGAAATAACATCTCTATTAGATTAAAATAATGATAAAAGGACTTAGGACATCAAGGTAAGGTACGTATCTCCTCTAATAAGTAGAAAGATGAGGTGCCCATCAAACCTCATTTAAAGAGTTGGAAACATGTGGTAGTGAATATGATACATAATAAGAGTGTCAAAATCTTTATTGATATAGTTCACCTTCTTGAATCGATGTCATGACTTATGTTTCGCTAAGTCTATGAGCAAACTTATGTAGTTTAATTAAATTCTTTAAAACTTCTAATCCTGTATAGAATAAAAAAATAAAGATAAGAGATTAGATGATGCTTCAAGAAAGAAGAATTAAGATATGCGAAGTTCGAAAAATACGCTAAAGGATACCATAAGTTTAAAATGTTATAACATAGTATTGAAAGATCACTTCTGCTTTATGAGTTCAAAGTCAAGTAGATAACTCCCCACCACCTGTGCAGTTGGGAGATCAAGGAGCATAAGCAGAGTTTCAAATGAATGTCCCAATACAAGATGGATCAATGGTGGAAACAACCTAAGTTGAGGTCTAAGTATTGCATAGGAGCATGAATTTAAGTTAACTCATTTCCATTCGTGACATGAGGTTCTTTCAGTCTCAAGTATTTGATAGAACTTAATCTCTATGCTAGTAGTCCTTAGTTTATGCTAGTAGTCCTTAGTTAATGTTTCCATTTGAGGTTTCATGATTCAATGACGAAGTTGTATTTGGGAACAATGAACTTGGCTTCTAATTTATTTCTATAGTGGTTTCATAACTTTCTATATTGATAACTATGTATTGTCTAGTAATAGTTATTATTTTTTAATGACCAATTCTAGAATTGTGATAATATGATCACATGACATGCAAGATTTGAGTATATAAGATGAGAAAAGGTGAATAGACTAGTGGGAGAAAATCTTCTCCCTCAATTCACAAAATTGATATTCAAATTAAATTATTAATGTCTAGTTGATAAAGATATAAAACCATTCAGAAATGAAGTAGGAGTTGAAAACCACAAAATTATTCATTCGACTTTACGTGATCCTAAGAGTGTTAAAGCAAGGCATGAGGCCTTGTACTTGTCGTGCCCCAACCCCCACCTAGGCGGAAGAAAGGGAATGCGGCACGGGACTGGGACTACTTTACTTGAGTTACTGACATTAGTGGGCCCACTTCTAAATATAACTGAATGTGTAAGAATATAACTTAAACTTAATCTATAAGGAAATAAACCTTTCAACACTATCACCATAATGGTGTTCATAATGTCTTGTACAAATATCTGAGTCTCATTGACTTACATATACAAGTCTTATTATGAAAAAAAACTTTACATGTACATATTCGCCAAAATCAAAGGTAGCTGACCCATAGATGTTGACTTTATTGTCAGGTTGTACAATTTGAGATGTCCTCTTCGCATTTTACACGTAATGAAACACCTATGCAGCCGAGAAATTTAATGGAAAACATATATCATATATGACCACTTGTAGTGGTCCTCAATAACAATATACAATTAACACAATTCCTATTTGCACATTAGTTGTTCATATATCCGACTACATGTACACTATATCATTTATTAGAGTTCTCATGTGCATTATTTATAATATATAGTACTTTTTATTTTACTGTAGCTCTATCACATTTTTCAATCCAAATCATTGTTTTCATGTTACATGGTTTTTATAACTATTTCAATCATTTTATCTCATCATGCGTCTTACCTGGATATTCCAAGAAGTGGATATGGGTATAAACTGTATGTACCCGAAGGTACTATCGTTATACGAGACAGTGATCCTGTACTGTATTGACTCAAATGAGGTCATTGTAATCACCCAAATTGTACTTTAACGAATTTTTTGGGTCTAATGGGATTCAAATTTGAATACACTTATTTCAAGAATATTTGTTCTCCTAGAAGTCTAGTTTAACTAGAAATTGAATCACTCAATTTGGATGAGTGATGACCAAGTTATGGCAAAAAAAAAAAAAACATGGGTTTTGGAAAAATTTTAACAGCATCTCCCCTAAAACCCTAACATTTTCTTTTTACAAACGTTTCTTAATTGAGGACCATAACCAACTCAAACAACCATATAACTTAGCTAAGACCAACAACCATCATTATTATGTAAAGTTAGGATTTTCCCCAAACCCAAACATCATCAAAAAGGGTTTTAGGTTTAGTTTTCATACCTTAATCGTTTTCTTTTCTCTTATTTCTTCTTCCTTCTTCTTCTTGATCACCAAAATCCTTGATCACATTGAGCAAAATCACCAACTCTTCTCTTCTTGTCTCAACCGTAACCCTAAGCTCTCAAACCCAAAGGAGAAATGTTCTTTTACAAGACCAAATTTGGTCTTATCTCTTATTCTTTCATAAGACCATGTTTGGCTTATCATTTTTGTTAAGTTTTCCATTTTTTTACATTAAAGTCCTTCATTTCTCTTTCATTTACACTTCTACTTATCAAATATTCTACAATGGCATGTAAACTTATTCTTTTATGACCCTTGAATCCTTAATGTGACATTTACTATTTTACTCGACTCTCAGACACCCTGGCTTTATCATTTTTCGTTTTTAGCAATATAAATTCTGGAAAAATACAATTTTAATTTATTTTATACCCTAAACATGTTATAAAACCTCTAGGTATATTTTTAGGTGTTACAGTACTTCATCACAATTATAGATGATTTTACTTGTTATGGTTATGTTTATATGATTTCTCATAAGTGAGAAGCATTAAGTTGCTTCAGGCACAATATTAATTTAGTTGGGAATCAATTAAAATATAATATTAAGTGTAAAGAATAGACCAAAGATCATCTACAAAGACAATTCAAAGATTTATGATAAAAGGGTATTGCATGTTACTATTCAAGGATTCCATAAAGAAAATTGATATTGCCAGAGGAGGAATAAAATGTTGTTAAATATGGCTAGATCAATGATGACTCAAGCAAATCTTTCATTCATAATTGGGAGATGTATTGTTGACTACTTACCATAGATCCCTTAATGTCAATTCCATTTACCCTATATAAGTTACAAAATAACAATTAGCATGACCTTTAAACAAGTAGCAACCTTGGCGATCAAAGACTTATGTTAACAATATTCCTTCTCATGAATATGAGAATTAAACTCTAGAGAAATGAAATATGTCTTCATAACATTCATCAGACACTCTAAGGGTCATATGTTCATAAGTGAGCATGAAGATGAAATAGTAGTTGAAATAGAATCATGATATGTCACGTTCTTAGAGGATAATTTCCCACATACAGGTGAAATTGATAAGGATTTACATTTTTTTTAAATGATGGATCCTAATCTACGATCTACACCTAGATAAAAATTGATGTTTGAATCGAGTGGGAGCGAACTAGTACTTATAGCAAATACAATAAGAGTCAATGTTGAGAAAAGTTCTCGACAAAGTGTTCATAGATGATTATTTTAGATTGAAGAATAAGTTCATATTGTGACCTTATATGATATATTGAACCTAAGTTTGTTCATAAAACTCTAACTTGTTCCTATTTAAGGATAAATCGAGAAAAGAAATGGAACAGAAATTGGAGAATTCAAAACAATTAAGCTAGGACTTGGTTGCTCTACTTTCAAATAGAAAAGCTATTAAGAACAAATGAGTTCTTAAGATTAAATAGAAAGTAGATGGATCCATTGAAAATTGCATAGTTCAACTATGCCCAATAAGAGGGTATAAACTAGATTATAGTAGTTAGGTTTGCCTCGATTCATCTTATTTTCCCTATAATGGCTCATATAGATCTAGAACTACATCAAATGAATGGATGGATGGTTGAACAAAGGAATCTATATGGAACAACCAATAGGTTTCCTTACCCATGGGCAAGACTACATGGTGTTCAATTTAAATCATTTCATTTTATGGCCTTAAGCAATCATCCAAGTAATGGTACTTGAGATTTCATTGTGCAATTATTGAATTAATATGATTTCATAACAATTTATAAGGATTATTAATTTATTATATAAATGATAAATGTGTTATCATCTTTGCACTTGGATGACATGCTTATAGCTAGAAATGATTTGGAGTTTGTTCAAATGATCAAAATATAGTTGTCATGTATTTTGAGATGAAAGATATGAGAGAATAATATTACATTCTTGGAATAAAGATCTATAGAGATCATTTTAGCAAAATAGTGTTTCTTTCACAAAACACTATAGTGAGGAATTTCATGAATGATTATTATACACATGAATACAAACTCATAAATACTACATTTCTAAGAGGTGAAAACCTATGTGAAGAAATCGATCCAGTAACTCTAGAAGAAAAGAGAAGACATGAATAACGATCTCTACTACAATGTCATTGAAGATCTAATGTAAGCTATGATGTGTATAAGATTAAATATTTGCTATGTTGTTGTGATAGTGAGAAACTATTAAAAACTCTTAGATTAATGCATCGAAAAGCAGTAAAGATAATTATTTGGTATCAAAAAGGCATTCTAGACTATTCCAATTGTTATCAAATCAAAGAATTGCATTTGATATATTTTCATAGTCAATTAGTTATGTGATCTACATGTGTGTAAATCACCATCCAGATATACATCATTGCCTAATGAAATGTCGTTTCATGAGATACAAGATATATATCTGTATAGCTTTATGAATCATGTTAGCTTAACTCAATGACTCTTCTTATGGTTGAGAAAGCTTGAGGAATAGTTAAAGATGTTTTGTGCCAATGACAATCCATAGTGATAGTCAAACTAAGGACGTGCTAAGAAAAGGATCAAAACATCAAAGAAAACCAAGTAATGATAATAAGAATAAAATTTATAAGAGATTATTGCACAAAAGGCAAGTGATCTTAAATATCTACCATGAAATGGGTTGTTGATCCATTCACAAAATTACCCAATGAGCTCTTTTTATATTCCCCGTGAAGCAGGGATTACGTAGGTTGTGATATGTATTAGTCATATATCAAGGATTATATTTGATTGGATATGATACTCTATACATGATAAAATGATATGAGTATTTTGTTATTCATATCACTGGATATATAATTGGTACTTATATGATATATCCCTAAATGTATGTCAATAGGCAGAGGTTGTCTCTCTCACATGAGTAACCACCTCAATCAATGTGTTTGAGTTTGGATAAGACACAGAATACTGATGATAATAAATGACGAGTGTCGCCTTGATTAAGTATCAAGATGAGGTTTATGATAAATTACATCCTTGATAGAATGTAATTTCCCACGATTACATTTTCCTGTTTGAACCGGACTTGAGTTTTGGCATAAAAAGATTTAAGGAAAACATTATGGATGCAAAACTTGAGTAAGTTGCTATGTGAAACGTTTGGTTAAAGTCTATAAGGTGATAGTTTGACATACACTCTTCAAGTGAAAAGAAACCACCATAGCATGTATTTCATATTACATGTGTTTAAATGTGACAAATAAGGAAAGTGAGTTATTGGTCCCTGCATCCTCACTGTGTGAGATCCTTAGGGCTAATTATAATTATTATAGCCTATTGTACCCTTTGTATTTTTAACTATGTTTTGAGGTGACAAATTAATGTTGCTACTTTGATATGTTTTCGACGGATATGAAATGATTCATCCTTATGGGTCATATTAGGCAAGCAGTTAATTTGGATCTAAAAGACGTGAGCTTAAAAGGAAGACTTTCTTTTGAGTTACATTGGCCAAAATGTGTTCAAGGTCGACCCATTATATTACTTTTGTAGCTAATTTAATTGTGAATACATTTACAATGTTGAAGAGTATACAAATTTGAGGGATTAAGTGTATACGTTGCATGCAACTAAGTTTGGGGTATAACGAGACATAATTATTATTGATTATTCACTCGTAAATTTTTGGGTTGAGCTACTATGTATTCCTAACAAGTGCATAATTCTATAGCTCCCAAATTGCAGGTGTGCTCGAATAGTCACACGGCCCATTTGCCCATATGAATGACCTTCAAAAGGGAACATGTAAGACTCGGAGCAACGATCGGAAAAGATCAACCCATCTCTGCAAGGTTTATGTTGGAATTGGGTTATGGGTTAGGTGCCCAAATGGGTTGACCCAACCCGACCCAAGATTATGAGAATATAAAAGAATCTGTTTCTTTGAGTTTTAAAGAATTGTTGTTTAGAAACCATTAAAGAGACACAACTTTTCAATAGAAAGCTCTCTGTTTTCTCTTATCTCTGCAAATCCTATCTTCATCCATGAATCTTGTTTCTTTATGAAAATACGTCGGGTCAAGACACTTTAGCCGTGAAAACCGAATGTTCCCAGCTTATGGTTCCAATGACTCTCTTGTGAGAAAGCAGGCTAGTGAAAACAACGGGGGTTAAAAGATCTCGTCGCCAACATCAAAACGGTAACCCATACACGTTATTTATCTACACTCTCATATTACGCTAACAAGTTTAGAAACCTTGTTCCAATTCATGAAGTTAATTCAAAATTTAACTATTTGGATTAGAGATGAGTCATGAAGTCTCTTTAGAAAGGGTCTTTCAACTTCTATCCAATTCATCAAGGAACCAAAAATAGGTGAAAAAAAAAAAGAGAAAGAAAAAGAAAGGAAAATGTTGAAGTCAATGAACTAATTCTTTCTAGAAGGAGATCCCTTGGTAGAAAGTTCGGTAGCTCATTTGGTCCAATAGGTGTGGGCTGTCGCTTTCCCTTACTGACTTTTTTTTTTTCTTTTTTGACAATTTTTTAACATATACAAATTCATCCATTCAATTTCGTATTTAATTTATTTCTTTTCCATATCTGTCGTGTTCAACCTCATATAAAAATTCATCTGAGAAAACATGAAAAAAGAGAAAATAAATAATAGATTTAAATTTAATACTTTATATTTATATGCCTCTTTATTTATTTTTACTTATTTTTTAATTATACTGATATAATTAGAAGTTTTAATTATTTTTTATTTTTTTTAGTGAAAAAAATTGAGAAAATATTTTTTTTTTTACCATCTATCCACTTTTCATTATATTGGATCCAAGATATAAATGGGTCAAAACCATAAAAAAATAAACAATATCTAAATTAATAACATAATAATTCGATATAAAACATATAAATTTGATAATATTGTATCAAATTTAAATAAAATATTATAACAAAATGACGAAAAACACCAAGTAACGATAAATCAAACGTTATAATAAGACGATAATAATACAAAAATAAGAAAATACTTTAATCTTTATGGAATGGTCAATTTACTAATAAATAAACCCAAAAAAAATGTAAAATGATGATTTCAAGTAAAATAAAATATTTTTCTTGTTAAAGAAAAAGCATGAGCTTACAAAAAAAGGCCATGGTATTTTAAATTAAAAAAATAAGTAAGTAAATGTTATATTAAAATATATATATATATATATATATATATACAGGAAACACGCGCGCACAAAGTGGAAGATACATGTGACCCGACCCGTAAGATGGAATCCGGCTGGAGACACTTTCAACGCAACCTTGCTGTTGCGGCCACTTATAAAGAAAAGGAAAAATAAAAAGAAAATGGAAACATAGGTTGTCGGCAATCAATTTCAAAATAACATGACTTTAAAGAATTAAGTTTTTTATAATTAAATAATAATATGTCAATTTTAGATACTATAGGATAATATATTATGTATTGACTGTTTTTTCTTTGATAAATATATATTTTTATATATTTATCTCACATCCATCTCGTATTTCAATCTAATTAAGATTATATCGATGGTTCGCTAAGCTCATACCTGAAATTTATTAAGATCGTACCTTGACTTTACTAATATCATACCTCAAGTTCACTAAAGTTGTATCTCAAATTCACTAAACCACAATTGTACTCAAAATATGCATCGAATCGAAAAAAAAATAATCTAAATGTTTCAAGGTGTTGGAAATAAAATAAATTAAGAAATAAGCTCATCATTCGATTTTGTTTGACAACAGGATGCGAAACTATCATTATTATATTTCATTTGACAACGGAATGTGAATCAATCATTCATCCAATTAGCCTATGCTAGAAGGAAAACTATGACAAGTCTTATTTTGGTTTTTGCTGAAATTGATTAAGAGTGCTATATTATATATCCTTATCGAATTTCTATGCGATAAACCCCCACAAAGCACTCAACAGCCCCTTAAACGCTCTATCATCGGCAAAGTGGGGTCAAAGGTCACAAGCAAGACTTCAAAAGACTCTATAGCTTTAAAATTCATCTTTCAAAACACAAGCCAAATATTAATTATGTTAAAACTTTTCCTTTCAGATAGTTAAAAAATAATGCAACAACAGTGATCTAATAGGCTGATTATTAAGAGTAAAAAAAAATTAAAATCAAAACTCCATTTCCGTTGCTTATCTTTTACCCATTTGTTCCCCTAAATAAATAAAATTAACACAAAATTAAAGTAATAACAAAAGAGATTTGAAAAGAAATACTTATAATTTTATTGCTTCAAATTTTTTGATTACAAACTCACTTCTCTCTCTCTCACTCAACTATTCTTTCTATTGCTCATATCACTCATATATCTCATGCTCTTTACATATGTACAAGGTGACAAACTAAAGACAAAACTAAAAAGTTAAAAATATTTACCTAACAATTAAAGTTTGGAGACATGTGTCCTCAAAGGACAATTGATATACTATATACACTTTTACTATACACATAAATATTAATAAAAAAAAAATTGAAAAGTAACATCAACTTTTGTACAAAACTTTTTGTCTTTTCTTCAAGTCTTCAAAAAATTTAACATTTCTTCTAACGCACAGAGTAAGACTCTGCCCCAGCAAAAAGTTCATGCTGCCAAAAAACGGATCGCCAATGCTCAGGATTCACGTCATCGTTATCCTTCTATCGTGATTTTCCAAGTTGGTATATAGCTTCTTTCCTGATTCAGACTTTGCTGGAGTTTGCGTCATCACGACGTGAAGATATTTCTCATGAATCTGCCCAAAGTCAGGTTGATAAAATCCCCGTTTTTCAAGCTTATAAAAATCTTTGGGTTCAAAAATTTTTCCAAAGGTTTGGTTCTCCAAATTGTCATTGTTTGGGTTTCTCCAATAAGATAAAAAATTTTATTTATGGTTTTTCTAAAATAAAAAAATTTGAAAATCTCTAAACCTACTATAATATATAGGAAATTCATTTGAATGAGTCATTTCCCATTCTGGTTGTTGTTGAGGTATAAAGGTTATTTGTTGTGTTTGATATACACATGATGATAAGCAGAGATTATCATCATGTTTTTTCAGTTTTAAATAAAGGAGGCCAAAAGATATATCTGCTACAAAATTTCTACCCTTCGAAAAAGATATTCGCTATCGTTTTTCGCCAGAAAATTCTGTGTACTGATAAATACCTGCTAAAATATGTTTTTCAAAATCCCTTGATCCATTAGTTCAGGGATGAGTTTTGATGATGCCTATTTCAACCGAATCCTGGACAGCACAGAGTATTACTTCACGACCGAATGCTTTGCCAGATAGGTTTCGGATCGTCTGGGTCAAGTACGTCAGAATAATTGCTCATGGAATTTGGTAGTAGCACCCTCTCGCAAACGCTTAAGGCGGTCGGCGCTGGTCAGGCCCGTGGCCGCCTCCGACGCCTGTCAAATTCTTTTCAGAAAACGAGAATGCTTAGACAAATTTTAGAGGGCATATGAGTATGGGTCTAGGATGCATACTTTAACCTGGCGATGAGTGTCAAGGTCTCTTTCACCGATGGGGTGGCCTTGAATTTATAGTAGATATTATACCAGTTGGATGGTAATTAGGAGTCCTTCCCATTGGATGGGATATTTCTTCTTTTAGTCCGTATCGGATTTGGTACAAGATATAGAAGGAGTAGTTTACTTTGGATAGTTTTCTTCCTTATCGGGTGATGGGGATCCGATCTCGATGATGATGTATTATCGTTTCTTCTTTCTTTATTGGCGCAGATCCCGCTCGAAGAGTCAGAATGTCGTGGATTACCTTCATTCCTAACCGATAAGTTTAATCTAGATCGTCGATAAAGGTGATCGGGATCATTCCGCTTCGCATTCGTGATACCCTTCCCATAATCGCCTGGACGATCTCGTCGTTCAGATCATGAGCTCAAGTTATCCAAAATCGACTCTAAGCGACCGAGCCTTCAACTCCTCGGGCCATCATCAAGTAACAACCGGTACCTCGCTTGTACGGGCTGCGCTGACGCGCCTTCATCCTCGGAACATGTCTCCTCTCGGGGCCTATGAGTGGGCCTGAAGGTCATTTTTCTGCATAAACCCTATCAAGCTTCTAAATATTTTTATCTAAAATAGACATATTTTACATAAGCTAAATAAATAACGAAAAATAAAATCAGATCATGGTAGTTTTCATACATCCTGCTTTAATTCTAATTGCTTTTTGTTCTAAATTGTTCATACAATATACACTGGTTCTTAAACAATTTTTCAATATTTTGTCCAAAAAGATTCTATTTTATCATAAATATCATATCCAAACTCGTTTCTTTAATTACAAGTTTTTGAAATCGTTTCTAAGAAGAGTCAGATTTTCTAATCATATTATTTAACTTGGTTTCACGACATTGTTCAAAGAGTCTAATTTGTTTCTAAATCCTTAATATGGTTTTCTTGTTTTTCTTCTTGGTTTTTAAGCATTTGAATTTTTCAATAAAACAAATAAACCGGTTTTTTTGTAAATTTTGAAGATGTCAATGAAGGCTTAATGGTTTTCTATAAGCATATTCGAAATTTTGGTTTTGAAAGTTTTGGGGTTTTAAAGACCAAATGTTATCAACAATTACTTTATATTCTTCAAAAAGGTTTTAAGAATACAAAGACTGAAATTGAATATTAGGATTTAAAACTTCATTTAAACTAACAATTCCAAATTGAAATGTTTTTGCTTTTGAATTTCTCCTTTGAGTCATGTTCCTGTAAACAAAAAGTTAGTCATAAATAATTAAATCATTGATATAAATCTGTCTATTTAACTAATCTGCTAATATATTATCCTTTCCTTTTATATGTTCAAATTTGGGTTTAAAACCAATTAAAGCGTTCTGAAATTTTATCCATCTTTATATAATTTTGAAGAATTTTATTTTCAAATAATTTTAATATTTTACAATCATCTTAAAGTAAATTGTTCTTGGTTTAAAAATAATTGAAATTTTTCTAGAACTAAAATTATAGCTTCTATTTTTAAATCTATTGAACTAAGGTTCTTTTGATATTCATTAAAAGTTCCACTACAATATCTATAAAGTTTTTCTTCTAAATTATTGGTTAATGCTAAAAGAATTCCTCCTCATCCTGTTTGACTTGCATCTGTTTGAATTATTTTATATTCACTCTCTAATGGGAGATGTAAAGTTGGTAGATTTTTCACAAATTCTTATCTTTCAACTAATTTAATATCTTCTAAGTAAATATTACTCGCATTTTTGGTTTCACTATAAAGAGGTCCAGCTAATTGACTTAGGTTTTAAATGTAAGGTCTAGCATAATTTAATAATCCTAAAAAACTTTGAAGGGTTTTTAAATCTTCTAGTTTTTCTGGAAAATTATTGATTTTTTGTACTATATGCTCTTGAAGTTTTACTTGACAATTTTCTAATTCTAATCCTAAAAATTCAATTTGATTTTTAAATAACTTTATTTTCTTTCTACTAACTACCAACCCATTATTTATAAGTTCTTTAAAAACAAGTTCTAAATGTTTTATATGTTCATGAAAAGTTTTAGAAAAAACAAGAATATCATCAATATATACAAGAATAAATGAGTATTTACTAAATATTTTATCCATTATCTGCAATATTTGAGTGAGCGTTCTTTAATCCAATATTACTTACATTCCATTCATATAATCCATGCGACAAGAAAACGAGTCCATGGTTTGCTATCTTCATCTAATCTTATTTGCCAAAATCCACTTTTACAATCTAATTGAGAAAAATATCTACATCCTTGAATATAATTAATTAAATAATCTTTATTAGGTATTTTATATGCATCATCATAAGTGTTATCATTTAATCTTTTGTAATTAATTACGATCCTAACTTTTCCTTGTTTTTCTTCACTATGGTTTCTAACTAAAAATGTCGTTGATTTATGAGGACTAAAACTTGGTTTAATAAGGTTGTTTTGTAATAATTCTTCTATTTGTATTTTAAATTCTTTTGTATCTACAAGGTTACATGCAATATCTAATGTATTTATGGCTAAATCTGGATTTTTTATTGGTATTTTACAAATTGTTTTATTCCTAGTCCAATGTTTTTGAGGGTCTTCTCCTATAATTCCTATTTTTTCTGCTTGAGTTAAAAGATTTTTTAATTTTAATGCATTTTTTAAATTTTCTAAATAATCATTAACTATACTATCTTTTATTTCTTCTACTTTATTTATACAATGTGAAACTATGTTATTGGTTCTATTTTTTGTGTTTGTATAAGCAATTGTTGTAGTTTTTGGGTGAAAGCTAACTTGGTTATTTTGTATTGTTATACCTCCTTGTAAAGAATGTACAAAATTTAAACCTAAAATAAAAGCGATACAAAGTCTTACTGGTGACTAAAAAGGTTTCTATGTAATGTCATGGTTATGTTGTTAATTATCATTGGAATATTAGCTATATATTTTGTTAATATTAATTTTTCTTGATTATACTGTACTAATTCTACAAGTTGAGTTAAGGTTTGTTGATTTTCTTTTGGTACTAAAGTTTCAAATAAAAGGTTTTTACAAATATTTAAATATCGTCTACTTTATTTCAGCTTTTCTTTTCCTCTCTTAATAAATTGTTGGAAATGTTATTGATTTTACCTTATTTGCTGTATTTACAATTATTGTTCCTAAAGAATTTATTGATTCTTCTTCTTTTTGAGTTTCTTTATTACCTAAATTATTTGTCTTAACTTCTATGTAGGTTTTTCCTATTATTGTTGTCAAGTATTTCCATATATTATAAGGATTTATTTTACTTTCTAAAGGTTGTACTAATTTTTCTAAATCTAAAGGAGTCTTATTTCTAGGTTTCTTTTTTAATTCATTTTCTTCTTGTCCGTGATTCAATTTATTTTTATTTAAATTTTCAACTTCAAAAAATTATATTTTACTAATAGGTTCATTTTCTTTTTATTTTATTACTTCTACAATTTCCATAGTTTTACTTCTAAATTTCTAGGTTCAAATGGATTGATTTTATATTCTACACTAGATTTTGGTTTTTCTCATAAATTAAGTTTTTCAAATTGTTGGAAAAGATTTTCTATTTTTATTTTCTTCTAATTTACTTGTTTTCTTAACTAATTGTTCAAATATTTGATCTAGTTTTTGACTAAGTTTTTCTAATATTTACTTCAAATTTTGTTGTTCAATTTTTATTTTTTCTATTTCTTTTCTACAAAATTTATCTTCCTTAACCAGATGTTCTTTTATATAATCTAATTTGCTTCTAATTAAATTAAAATGTTTAAAATCTTTCAGTTTTTTTCCTAATTCCTAAGGTTGTATTACAACTATTTCCATTCTTCTTTGTTGAATTTCTTTGAATTTTTTTTCCGTAAATTTCTTTTATATCATAAATACACTCAAATGGTTTTCTTTCTTGCTTTTTATATTATTTTAATACTACTTTTGTTATTCCTAATTGTATTTATACTGGGTTCTTAAAATATTTAATTTATTCTTTTTTAAACTGAGGGTTCATTAATTTTTACAAAGTTTCTACACCTATTCTAAATTTTTACACTTAATTCTAAATTCTACTTCTAATTTTTAAGAACTTGAACTAACATAAAGATTATCTATATAATATTTAACTATTTCACTGAATTATGATTTTTGTGTGATTAAAATATTATTCGTAGGTTTTTTTATAAATGCTTATTCACACAAATATTTAAAGAGATATCAATATCTTTAAGAAGGTTTTTAACAGCTTGTTCTAAAGGTAGTTTATCTAAAATTTTCCTAAATTCTTCAGCATCATCAAATTCGACATGTTTCTTTTACACGATCGTAATCTAAATTATAAACATTAGGAAGATAAGGAATAAAAGACATAAAATAAACAAACAATTACTAACATACAAATTTTTACAATTTTCATGCAAATTATAAACATAGACTTAACAAAATCACACAAATTTTCACAATATCATTAACATACAATTTTCAAACGGTTTTTTCACAATATGACTTTAACTAAAGATAGCCAGATTAAATTTAATTTCAAAGTTTTAAATAATAATAATTAACATATTACGCCTCGATACTCATTCCTCTTATACACAAACAAACCCATCTCACAATTTTCCTCAAAACACCATAATCTAAATCGTATCAATAAAACATCATCGCACATAAGTGATAAACCCCCCACAGCATCGTAAAAGTTCCTAAACGCCTATCCTCGCTAAACGGCCAAAGCGTCGCCAAGCTACACTAAAGACTCATTTTTGAAAAATTCCCTCTTCAAAACATGCAGCTCAAAAGATTAATTATAAGAAAAAATTTCTTTTCAGATAAAGAGCATAACAATAACAAGTGATCCACGAGCTGATTACATTATTTATGTAAAAACATTTTAAAATCAAAACTCTATTTCCCTTATTTATCTTTTTACCCCTTTGTTCCCCTTAAATAAATAAAATTAACACAAAATTAAAGTAAGAACAAAAGAGATTTGGAAAGAAATACTTACAATTTTATTGCTTCAAACTTTTTGATTACAAACTTTTTGATTATAAGTTAAATATCGATATATGTTTGGTATGATTTATGATAAAATAAATGTCTAAATTTTTTTTTATTTATTTTTCATATTTTGTTATTCAAATTCTGAATTACTATTAGAAACAACCTTAGTAAATCTAATATATCATCTTAGTGAATCTAAGATATGATCTCAAAGAAAGTCAGATACACCTTTTATAATTGAGGTACGACTTTAGTGGGAACCCAAATGATTTAGTGAGCTTTAAAAACTATATTAGTGAAGTCAATATATGATCTTAGTGAATTTTAGATACGAGCTTAGTGAACCTTCGATACGAACTTAGTGAACTTTAGGTACAATCTTAATGAAGTTGAGGTACAAACTTAGTTAGGTTGAGATACAAGGTGGATGTATAAAAGAGTATATTTGTCAATTAAAAAATAGTTAGCACATAATGTACTATCTTATAACATTTTCTAAATTTGACATATTGTTATTGGGTTATAAAAAACTTAATTCTTAGAGTCATATTATTTTAAAATTGATAACCCATAACCACTGTTTTGAAAATCGGATCGGATCTACCACCCACCGACCACAAAATCTGGCCCCAAGGCTTCAATGTAAAACCTAAGTAGAATGAACAAGATAAGAACCGTTTGAATCGGTGGTTAAACTGGTGAACCGGCCGGTTCTCAGCGAACCGAGAGGTTCTCTCCCACAAATATATAGTGAAGAGAAAGATATATATATATATATATATATATATATATATATATATATATATATATATATATATATATATTTCAAGTTAAACGATGTCGCTTTCTTTTGTGATCGCCTAAACTCCGGGTGTCCGTTTACTCACCCACCGCTGAAAATCTATACATCCTCAGACACGAGACATATACCGAGTAAAATAAATTTCTCAGCCCACGAACCAATACTCAAAATAAATATCTTAACTATATTCTCATAATTTTCATGCTTGTTCTACAAAAAAGCTTTATACATATTTACAAAAATATTCATTTAAAGCCACATTTCGGCTTTCTTCTCAAAGGTACCCCACTGCGCACTGCCTCCTCGGATAGTCCCCTGCACTGAAAGGGGGGTCCCACGACTGTAATGTAGAAAGGTGCCCAAGCAGAAAAATTCTCCTACGCTGCCACTCCCCACCTAAAATGCATACGCAATGGCATATATACAATCAATCACATTTCATACAATTATTTTCTATATGAAATGTCTAGATCATGCATGATGCACCCCTGCTCACCCACCCGAGTCCCAACCGACTCTACACCCTGATGCCAATGTGAATAAACTACCACACACCCCCGACTAAACCATTGAAAACCTCCAATTTATTTATCAAAAATCGATTTTGATTCTTTCCTTTATTTTGTGGGCTACGATTCGGTTTACACTGTAAAGACGCCGCGACGCCTTTTTCAATATTTTCACGAACTCAGATCGTCTGGATTCATGTGGTTAACCGTGAATAACCCGCGACTCTCACTCTGTGACGACCTAACTCGTCCGCCCAAAACATGTAATTTATCATTTTGATCATTTTACACACTGCGAATTTCTAATTCCTGACTTTGTCCCATTTTTCCCGAGTTCACGACCCACTCACCAACACTGATGAATAAACCTTACCCCCGCACCCACACCCGACCGAGACGCGACGTGACTGGCGTATATTTAAAACGATGACGCCGAACGTGATTTTCCCCACGTTACATGCACGCAACGAGCACCATACGTAAAAACATTTCACACCACGATAATTATAATTTATAGCTATTGTTAATCTACCTCCATGCAAAACATATTAATACATCAAAAGATGCATCAATATCACATTTCCAAACTTAAGACGTTATTCAAGCAGTTCTATAACCCACAACGAGGTCTCAACTTGGGACCATTCAACAGGTACCCTTACGACTTTCCACAAACATGAACCATATTGGTTCCAATCATTGTCATCTCATCAACAAATCACAACATCTAGAAACTTCGCCTAGTAAAACCCTAACTCCCACATCAAGAACCCAGTCATGAATCCATACCCCTTAGTCCAAAGGCCTGAACTAATTCACATGGCCTCCCTCACAGGCCTCCCATAAAGAACTCCCATTTTATTGTGGAGTAAAAAGCTCCTTGCGCTTAAAAGGAAACCCTCAAGTAGAAAATATCCCACCTCTGCTTCTCAAGAAACTTCCAAAACCTGAGTCCACGCGTTGTCCCTCCTCGTATAGGAATGTCTCTTCTGTCTCGAAAGAATCCGACTACTATCTTCCTACTAACCTAGAGAAGTCGACGTTATCTCCTCTAGGATTTCTCCATGTTTAGCCACCGTGATCTCCTCTACACTATTTCCCTTGTCTTTTCTCTCCTTTCTTTTCTCGCTTTTTTCTCTTATCATTTTCCTTTCATTTTCATCATTTTGGCCCCCATTTTCTCTTTCTTTCCCTTCTTCTCTCCTTCTTTTTGGAGCACATCCCACATCCGGTCAAATGGGAGGAAATTGCCTCTTCATTTCCTCAAACCAAGGTGTGGCTCTCCCTTTTTCATGCATTTTCTTTTATTTCCTAAATCCACTTAATGACATCATGCACTCAAGCCGTTTAACGCCGAAATTGCTAACCCTTCTCCCATACTACTTAATTCAGCCATTACTTTGGGCTGCCAAGTGTCACTCCTTTATGGTGCCAAGTGGCATCCCCTTATCTCACACACAATACCCGACACCCCACGCCTCGAAACGCTGAATCCCGACCACCCCTAATCTAAACGAAATTCGACACGCAGAATGAAATTCCCTCATGTGGTGACGATTTCCAACTAAAAGACGCTTTCACATCCGAGATCTGTAAAATCTTGATTTTCAACCGAAATTTCTATTTTACCCTTTATCCAAAATTCGATTTTCAGACATAGCCATGGCGTTAGAAAATTTATAAATCTGTTAAAATTTAATCAAATACTACATGTCTACGATTCGAACATGAGTAAAAGTTGGCAAGAAACTATCATGCGATTATTTTAGATGTTAACAAAATTATATATTACTACAAATTAAGTATATATTTATATAAATAAGTTTATTCAATTTTTAATATATTTTCATCTTTAAACATTATACATATTTTCAAAATAAAATTTAAAATACTTTATTTATATAAAAAGTAATAAATAATATCTTAAAAATTATTAATTATATATTTTAAAATTTAAATAAAATATAAATAATATATTTATTACGCTACCGATTCAACTCAGGCCTCACCGTCGATTCGACTAAGAAACTCAAACGATAATTTTTCGATTCGGGCCATTTGACCGATCCGACTTTTAAAACATTGCACATAACCTACTTTTCCCAAAAGAAAAAGTGAAAAATAAAAATCAATAAATTGTTTAAAATGATTTTAATTATTTATCTATAATTGAGAAATTTATGAATTTCTTATTTATTAATAAATTAAAGGAAAAAAATGTGAATGGGGGTTTAGTTCCGCCATTCATGAATTATAACCGGATGAATGATGTTGAAGGGTTTGTGTTAAAGCAAAGCAAAGCAATGAATTATACGAAACTTAAATGTGCGGACATGATCTAAAATTGGATTGGATTGGATGGACCTGGACCCAGCACTAGCACTAAGCACTAGGC
The DNA here is from genome assembly GCA_016808115.1 of Tetrastigma voinierianum. Taxonomy (NCBI): domain Eukaryota; kingdom Viridiplantae; phylum Streptophyta; class Magnoliopsida; order Vitales; family Vitaceae; genus Tetrastigma; species Tetrastigma voinierianum. The sequence goes on along the minus strand of JAEQBH010004491.1, from coordinate 368,186 downwards.
GATAACGTTCGTTCCCAGGCCCTGGCCCTGGGCCACCACCTGCGCACTCACGTCATATCTCCCCGATAGATACTACTAGACTCCACAGACACCATTTTCCCTGACTTTACTCTCTCTCTCTCTCTCTCTCTCCCTTCCACAGCCACAGGGGAAGGAAGGAAGGAAGGAAGGAAAGTACGCCAAAAATCTAGAGAGAGAAAAATTATAGGAAGTAGTCTGCTCTGCTGCAACTGCAAATTGCAACACCTGGCTCCGATTCTCCGCTTCCCACAACGCGTTATCGCTTGCATTGCTACAGATCCAACGAATCAACAATTCACTCCCTCCGAATCCCGATTAGTACTCTTCTTCTCACGCCCCCGCATTACCTTCACTGCGATTTAGAGACAGAATCGAATCGAATCGAATTGGATTCAAATTGAAGATTGTGGATGATGTCAACTTTGATGCAAACCTTGATCGATCGCCCCTTTTTGTCCTTGTTTTTTTAGGAAATTTGGATTTTTTTGAGTGATTAGAAGGATTTTGAGTGGCTTTGTTTGGAGAAAAACTGTATAAATGGTTACCGGAAATATATTTCACTGTAGAAAGCATTCATGGCCGCCCCAGGAGTATGTCAGCCGGTCCACCTTGCACCAGGTAAGCTTTCCAGTCTAGCAAGTTTAAAATCATCTTGTTTGGTTGCACAGAAATTGGAGGATAAGAAAAGGAAGCAAGTAGGAATCTGACCTTTTTCGTTCCCGAGGATCTTTCTTCGCGGTAAACAGTGTCGGGTTTGGTTTAGGGAAGGTATTACGCGTTTTCGAAACGAACGGGATTTTGTTTCCTTTTTCCTTCGATTTCTCAGCCGCCAATTAAAAAAAACACTGGTTGTTTTATGACAGGTTTTGCATATAACGCTACTCAACTTAGATGAAGAAAAATGGTTGAAACGAGTCGGGCAACGCATGCGAACTAGCATTGTTGATCATCCTGGATTTCGAAATTACCAAAATAAATATTTTTATAAGATGGACAATTAAGATCGCCCTAATGAGTTATTTGTTCATTCGGTAGACCTATATAGTAAAACTAAACCCAGCTCAATCTCTTGGTTTTCGTTTTGTGCTTTTGGATTGAGGATCATAGTTGATTCTTAGTCATGCATTTGCATTCCCCTGTGTTGCAATAAGATTTTATTACTCTCTGGTTGATGCTAATCTGATTTTCTTTTCATTCCGAAAATGAGGCCTAATGCACCATGATCTTTGGCTTCGTGACTTATGTAAATTTTTAAGCTTGATACTTAGTAAGATTGCAGCTATAAAAAATTTATTTTGTAACGTTGGCTTTTTATTTCTTGCAGTGGCATCAGTTGCCACTGAGTTGGTAGCTCCTGAGGGTTGGCTCGAGTTGTCACAATATTTGAGTGACCATGGGAAGTTTGCAGATATGATTTGTGTAATCAAAAGAATTACAATAATAATAATTGTAACAATAATAATGAACTAGAAATGTCGCTCCGGTAGTAGCTGTAGTATGTTTGGATGTCCTCAGGGAAGTAAATTCCTCAACCGCTTTTGTTATATTATTGTGTGTAGAGTCACTGTGGCATGTGGAGCTGATACAGAAAATGATAGCAACACAAGATTGAATATGATAACACCTTAAGAAGCAGAAAACTGTTAAGAAAGTAAAAAAAAAAAAATTAATCTGCACCATCATTTGTGTTATAGCTCCATTTTTCTCTAGGCTCACATTCTTAATAATGAATTTTTGTTCAATTTTCTAGGGAATATGTATGGATTTATTCAATTTCATGTGACAATCAAACAGCTCAAATACATTTAAAGGGTGATCAGTCATGTTAAGAGAAATGGAATTCTTTGATTTCATTGATTAGGAGAACAAGGGATTACTCATATTTATACACAATAGAAAAGGAATTCTTTGGAATGGTGATCGCACTAAGTTTGAGAGGAATGGGCTGGACGCTAGAGACATCAGGTGGGTAAGTGGTATCGCCTATGGAAAGACATCAAAAAGAATGGCCTAATTCTCTTCTAAAATTCTATTTCTCCCTAGGAAATGGAAGGTCAGGGTTTTTGGAAGGATCTCGCGATGAGACTGCACGAGCCATGCCTTCCCCACTGCTCAACTTGGTCGCCCAACAAAGCGAGGGTAGCGTATCGCCCGGGATTTTTCTAGGGAGGACGTGGAGTTGGTCTCAGCCTTCCTTAGACCTTTAATGATTGGGAGACAAGAGCTGAAAGTGTTCCTTCTTTTTCTACACAAGAAGATTAGACCTGCTCAAGAGGATCGGGATCGTTGTTAAAGGAGTCCATTACTCATGGCTTTTCAGTTAGACATATGTAATCGTAGTCGGCTGCCTTCCCTCCATTAGACTTCCCCTCGAGATCCATCTGAACCCAACCCCCCAAAATCGGGCTCGCTTTGCCCCTGAACGCTACACGCCTGACCAACTAGCAGGAGGTGATTCCAATGAAGACAAAGCTATGAAGAGGATGAAAGAAACAATGTATTTCATTTATTATCCATTGAAATCTAGAGCCAAAGCAAAGGTGGGACCTTGGCAACATTCCAAGTTGACTGGTGTTCTCCCACTTCAAGTTCTGCCCAAACTTCTGGCTTGGCAAGAGTGCTAGGCATTGGCAAAAAGAAGAGAGTTTCTGATGGCTGTGGGTCTTTCAGGTTTATTCTGACGCCCGTTGGAAAGGAATAGAGTGGTCTTGAAAATGAGGCTCCCTCTCATTCATAGGATAAATCTTTCTTTGTTTCACTCAGGAGGCTATGTGTACAAGGTGGATAACTTAAATTTTTGGTGTTTTTGGCTTGGATGTGGTATAGAAGTAGTGTGTGAGTTTGTCTCTTGTAATTCTCTTGTGTACTTTTGGGAGCTTTGTGCCTTTTTCATTCTATATACTCGCTTACCGATCAAAAAAAAAAAAAAGAAAAGGAATTCTTTTTACTTACTGACTTGGTACTGTGAGATTTGCCACATATTTATACACAATAGAAGAGGATTAGAAAAGGAAACAACAAAAAAATAGAAACAAAATTAAAATTGAATAATAAAACTAAAGGAGAATAGAAAAAGGAAAGAATTCAAGTCCTATTATGAAACTAATCCTCAACACTCCCCCTCAACCTGGAGCATACAAATCATATGCACCAAGTTTGTCATGGATATACTTGATCTAACCATGTAGCCCAATGTACCAAAGAAATCACACTGAGTGGTTATCAGTCATGAAACCCAGAAGGTTTTTAGATTTAAAGGCCTGAGAGGGAGATGATGACTTAAAATCGATGCTTTGTGATCCAAACTGGGATGAAAGAGGGTCATGTGGAGAGGGACACACCTCATGGCACGACCGCCTTGTGTCTAGAGATGGTTGCCCGAAAGTGCCGAAAAACCTTGTGTTTATCGGACGCAGAATGTAAATGTAAAGGGAAAAGTCTCATTTTAAGCTTCAGATAGGCAAGGTAGGAGGCTATGAAGACTTATCGGCAGCACTCGGGCGTGAAGCACGTGGCCGGAAAGTGCTCCTCATATGCCCTCACATGGCGATGAGATTCAATGCGAGAAGAGTGGCAACAGTGTTTCTGTTGGTTTGGAAACAGCAACACCAATGGAAGACAAACTTAGCGCTTTTGGTGGAGTGGTTTCAGCCAAAAGGACGGAAGCTACACAATAAGGTGTCCTTAGCCAATGATGACCGCTCAGGGTTTCAAAGTGCGATTGATTTGATCGTGGAACGAGGTACTTACAAACTGTGATGGTCGTTTGAGTTAATCACATGGCAGAACCCTAACGACGAGTTTGATAAGACTAGAATGAGACACAATCATTAAATGGGTTGCTGGAATTGACTACACAACAAAACCCTAACAATGAGAGTATGATGACTGAATTAGATACAATAAGTTAGATGTGACCTAATGAGACAAACCATCGATGGATCACGGAATCACCACACGACTAAACCCAGCCCGAAATCTCCTAATCTTTTCCGCCTGATACCTTGTTAAGAGAAAAGGAGATCTCAATTTTCATTGATTAGGAGAACAAGGGATTACACATACCTCTTCTATGCACAATAGAAGAGGATGAGAAAAAGCAACAACAAAAAAATAGAAACAAAATTAGAATAGAATAAGGAAACTAAAGGAGAATAGAAGAAGGAAAAGAAGGAGAATAGAAAAAAGAAAAGAATTCAAGCCCTATTATAAAACTAATCCTCAACAAGTCATAACAAATCTAATTACGGATATACAAATATTCTAAATTAATATTGGTTGCTTGATAGCTATTCTTTTATTGTGTAAGAGCCATTATGTTGGTAGGACAGGCATTTGGACCATCACTTAAGTGCTATATTTGTAGCATTATTGTCTTGATAGTAGTCCTTGGTTTGTGAGGGGATTTTTTTTCTTCCACCTTGAACTGATTATTTCTTCTTATACTTGTTTGTAGCTTGATTTTGATAGTGCTGCCCCACCAGAACATGCCTGGAGAAGGCGATTAAACAGCCATGCTAACATTCTTAAGGAATTCAGTGTTACATTTACAGAAGCAATAAAGATGGTAAATCATCCTCTCTTCTTAAACTGGTTTAGTGGATTGAAAGACAAGCCTTGGATATTCTGATGCGTGTGTGTCATTTTCTTTTCTTTGTTTCCCTCTTTCCCCTCCCTTCGTTCTGACCTAATGATTGGCGTTTTGAATCTTAATGTTAGGTTCGACTTGGTATACGCTTGTGGTCCTATGTTAGAGAAGAGGCCTCTCAGGGAAGGGTAATTTTTTTACAGCTGATTTTTCATTTCCTTATGTCATGGTTGTTTAGTTGAGTCCCTTAACAGTTAATTTTGTTTTCTTAAGATGCTATTCTGTTACTTGAGCAATTTGACTTATTCCTTCCAATCTTTGTAGAAAGCGCCTATTGATCCTTTTACTCGGGAAACTTGCAAGCCATCAGCATCACAAGGGGTTCCTCTTGGAGGAATGGGGTATGTAGTGTGGGCACAATGAAAAACTGTATTTGTTTCTCCAGTGTAACGTTTTTACACATCTGAAGGGGTTGAATATTTTATATTGCAGAAGTGGCAGTATATCTAGAGGTTTTAGAGGAGAGTTCAGGCATTGGCAGATAATTCCTGGTACATGCGATGTCTCTCCTATCATGGCCAATCAGTTCTCTGTAAAGCTCTGTCCTCCTGTCTATCATCTTTTAACTTTTTTTCACTTTGTTATCAGACACTTATTTGTGCATACTTGACATTATTTTTTGTTATTGCTTTTATTGGATTCCTGTTTATGAGTGCTTTTGTTGAGTTATCTATTGTTAAAAAAATATTTATTTTAGATCTCAATTTTTAACGGATGACCATCCCAAGAACAGAGAGTTTGGTAGCCTTTTGCTTAGAGCAAACAAATTTTCGCATTAAGAAGTTTGGATCGGAAAACTATCATGTAACTAGGTAGTAGTGCATGTTATCCGTTTCAAAAGCATACTCCCAGTGTACTTTTGGGCAGCTTTGCTGTATTTTTTTATGATTAATACATGTTTTATATCCATCAAAAAAATTTTTTTTTTTGAGAAAATGATTGAGTATAAAGATTTTCCTGTTAACTTTTGGGAAATGATGCCAAAAGATGCTGCAAGAGGTCGTGCATATACCAAACTGGAACTTGGCAACTGAAACTTTGTGTGAGCCCAACAAATCCATCCCAGGGAGAATATAATTCAAGGGGCAAAGGGATTACCTACTTACTTTTATTCCAGAAGATACAAATTTTAATACTCTAATTTATTTTATTTATTTTTTGTGAAAAAAGTTTTGATGAGTATTTTTTTTTTTTTATGAATTCAATAAATATATTTAAAATAATAAATCCTTACTATATAAAAATCTATTTAATTTAAATCTCTATATTTTTTTTTCTTCTTTTTTCTCGTTATGAATGTAGGATACAAATTTTAATACCTAATTTATTTATTTATTTTGGTGAATCTAATAAATATATTTAGAAAATAATAAATCCTTATCATATAAAATATCTATTTGCTTCTAAGTCTTTAAGAATGATAATATTAATATTTCCATGTAATTAAGATTTTTTGTATAAACTTATATACTTTAATAATCTTTATATAGAAGAGTTACAAACAAGTAAAATAAGTTTAAGTTAAACATAAAATATATAATTTTTCTGAATTTTTTTATTCTATTTATTATTTTTGTGATTTCTTTTTAATATTTTTTCGTATATTATCATAGAACAAATATAGGATAAAGAAAAACGCTTTCCTTTTCGATTTAAATAAATGGTGGAAAGATAATATTCTTTTTAATTATTTTATTTTTATTTTATATCTTTCTAAAATTTGCATATTTATAAACTTTTTTCTATAAATTGTTTACAAAGAAAAATAATAGAATAATAAATCCTTCAGATTTTATTTTCCTTTTATATTTTTATGAGGAGAAAATATTGACACCCAATTTTCCATGCCTTTATATAATGGAAAATTAGAAATAGAAAAAATCTTTTAGAATTTTTGTTTTATTTTTTGGTTGATTTTTATTTATTTATTTATTTTTATTTTGTTGATACTTTTCAAAAATCAAATATAAAAAGGAAAATAAATCTAGAGGATTGTTATTATTTTTTTTACTGTAAAACAATTTATAGAAAAAGTTTTATAAATATGCAAATTTGAAAGATATAAAATAAAATAAAATAATTAAAGAATGTTATCTTTCCCCATTTATTTCGTCAAAAGAAAATGATTTTTCTTGTCCTATACTTGTTCTATGATAATATACGAAAAAATATTAAAAAGAAATCACAAAAATAATAAATAGAATAAAAACTAGAAAATTATATATTTTATGTTTAACTTAAACTTATTTTACTTGTTTGTAACTCTTCTATATAAAGATTATTAAAAGTATATAATTTATACAAAAATCTTAATTACATTGATATTAATATTATCAGCTCTTAAAGACTTAAACCAAATAGATATTTTATATGGTAAGGATTTATTATTTTCTAAATATATTTATTGAATTCACCAAAAAAATAAATAAATAAATTAGGTATTAAAATTTGTATCCTACAGCTATAACATATATGAGATTTAAATTAAATAGATTTTTATATGGTAAGGATTTATTATTTTCTAAATATATTTATTGAATTCACCAAAAAAATAAATAAATAAATTAGGTATTAAAATTTTACCAAAAATAAAATTTGATTTACTGATCTAAACTACAAGGTGACTTCTCTACTGAATGCTTGATCCTTTATCAACTGTGTGGAAGAGAATCTTCATTGGTTCAGTTTACTGGCGTGGAACATTTTTGTTTTGTTTGTTTTTTTTTGTTTTTTTTGTTTTTTTTTTGGTTTTAACAGGCAGGCATTGAACTTACTTTTATGGAGACCTGTAGATCAATGTGGCCCCAAAAGGGATTTTCATCTCCAAAACCATTAGAAGATACATGCATGAAGAACCATAAATTAATTATTGAATCTGATGCCTTCCAGGAGTACACCCTTACGCTTGTTTGATATTATCAATTGAACGGAAACAGCTTGTATTAGCCCAAGAAAAATGTGGGTTAATGGAGGCCAATGAACTTGGCTAGAGTTTGCAGTGGGATTCCCTTCAAGTTTCAAATCATTGGACTGAAAAGTTAGTAAGAACAATTAAAAAAAATTAAAAAGGGAAAAAGAAGTAAAAAAATGAAAAAAAATTGATGTTATGAAGTGCATAAAAATTGTCAGAATTGTCCAAAGAGCCTTTTGATTGAAAGTGACTTAAAATTTAAGAATCTAGGGGATGCTTCCAGCATCTGTTAAGTACCATGTTGTTTCTTGTGTTTTTGGATGTTACATTGGTATAAAAAGGAGCACACAATGTTCTTTCTTTCTTGTGAGGTTTTGCTTGACCTAGACCATGAGGATATTTATGTTGTATGGGTTATCATACAAAAGATCCATTTATCACTTCTGTTGCTTTTTCTATTCTATATAGTGGCTGTACATTCCTGGAATAAAATATTTTCCCATTTGATGGCATGATTCATCATTTTGTTACTGCAGATTTTTATATCTCGAGAAGGAGGGAATAAGAAATATGCTTCGGTTTTAGCTCCAGGCCAACATGAGGGCTTAGGGTAAGAGGAACCTTTATGATAATTTAACCTATCTAATTAAGAAGAATAATATGCCTCTCTCTCAAGGCAACTCTTGAAATTTTATTTGGTGTTGATGTTTTGCAAACTCATTCACATTGGTTAAAGGAACTTATTGGTTTTTTTCCTATTTTTATTAAGCTCATTTCCTTCCTTCTTGCTTTTCTTAAATGTCTAATCACAAGATGACCAGTTGAGCAGAATGAAATTAAACAATATCGTGTGGTTCTGATCCAAAAATTGTGGCACTCTTAGTAAAAAATGTTGCTGCTTTATATCCTCAATAAAGATCTGAAGTCAGACACTGCTCCGACGAACTCTCTGAAAGATTTTTTTCAGATTGTACTGTTTGGATTTCTGCCTCATTTATGCTTTTAGAATTCAATTGCATTAAATAAAATAATACCTAGCGTGATTGATTAATGCCTAATTTAAAGTCAGAAAATGCTTGCTTCTGGCTGCTTTTGAGATCTATGAAGTTCTCCTCGCATAAATTGTTTGGAATCTATGTGCCAAAGGGCAAAATGATAAACAGTTCGCTGCTTATCTTGGTGACCACTTATGGGATTGGGTACTTGGAACTCCTGGATTTATTTGGTCATTTGAATAATGAAGGAGAATAAATGCTTCCAGCATAGAGAGTTATTGCTACTAGTGCAGAGTGTGCCTTAGCTTTGATGTTATTCAATTACAGGAAATCTGGTGATCAGGGTATAACATCATGGGGTTGGAATTTGAATGGTCAGCATTCTACCTACCATGCTCTCTTTCCAAGAGCCTGGACAATATATGATGGTATTTATTTTATTTTATCCTCTTTATCACACAGATTTATGAACATTTTCTGGGTATTTTGATTTGAATGTACAATTCTGATATGCAGGCGAGCCAGACCCTGAACTTAAGGTGTCCTGTCGCCAAATATCTCCATTTATACCACATAATTATCGAGATAGCAGTCTTCCTACAGCGGTTTTTGTTTATACGGTATGTAATTTCAACTATTATGCCAGATACTTTGATTTTCCGTAATGTAGATTTGTTGGAAAGGATAATATTTGGCTGAGATTTATAGCTTATCTTGAGGAATTGCCTAGCTGTATTTTATATTTAAACATAGGCCTTATCAACTCTGTTATTAGGGAAGTTAGTTGTATAATTATTTTGTACCTTTTTTAGTGTGTCGTATAGCTCATAAATAGTATACGCGAGTGTCCTCAAAATCAATGAGATACCATTTTTTCACTCAAATAATTCTATCCTAGTATCTTGTTGTTTAGATGATCATCAAAGCAAGAGATTTACTTTGACTTTTTTTGCATCCTCAAAAAATTACCAGGACTTATTCCTCAATAAAATCCACATTTTTCTCTCAAATTAAAATCCTAGCCTCTCATGGTATCTGAAGTCTTATCTAAATTCACTCCTCGTTTTAAGCCTATTGAAAACCATGGCCCCAGTTCTGGTTTGCAGTTTGTTCAAATAACCACTATATGCCTGATGGAGACAATTATCTATGCTGGCCTCAATCAGTGTGTATCTGAGAGAGGAAAGATTGGTTACCTAATTGGGGATACAAAAGCTCATGATTTGAAGGATATGACTTGTGCAACTTAGGATGTAGAAAATCACATAGTTATGGCCTGACTTGTCAATACCACAGGTGGAGACATTGTTTCTAACCATATGTGCTACCCAACAACCAAGGGACACTGGGATAATATTCGCCAGGGGTGTTCTGACCTGGACAGTCAATCTAAGTGTACGAACTACAACTACAGTTTGGAGAAATTCAACAAGGGAGAGACAACATCACCTAATATTTCAATATTTTGAAAAAGGCTATTGTAGGACCTAGATATTTTCAATGGCTATGGATGGAAATCTTCAGATGATTGCAATTACCACTAGAAGACACTGTAAAACAATGGAATCTACAAAATTTCTTGTTGGTTTGGATGTAGGATTTGATGAAATTGGGGGCAGGATTATTGGTTGTGATCTTCTTCCTTCGTTTGGATAAGTATTTGCTGATGTTTGGAGGGAGGAAAATCATCATATTGTTAGGCTTGGAAAAAAGCAGCTGGGGCAACTACTGAAAATTCTATCTTAGTTACTGCTGATACAATGCAGGCAGAACTTTTAGTAACAGCACACAGCACATACCTGAGGACAAGCCTCAGATATGATGTGATTTCTGCAACAAAACCCGCCATACACCTTTAGACATGCTGGAAGATCCATGGCAAACCTTCCAGCTGAAGTGTGGCAAGCCTGGAGACCAATTTACTTGTGCAAATCGGATGATGTTGGTCCGTTCTATAAAGAGAAAAATAAATCATCTTCTAAAGCTGCTGAAACCCAATCGGAAGTTTGGTATTCCTAATGTTTCTCTCGCTCAATTAGGAAGCAACTCTAGCACTTTCTCCTGTCATTCTAGTCACACGCCTTAGATTGTGCTACTGATAATGGTAAACCTCTTTCATATATTTCTTTCTTATTTATCTTGTGCTGGAGATACAAAGGTTAGAATTGCAGATGGGAAAATTTTCATCTGTTGCAAGAAAAGATTCTTCCAAATTTTCTGAAAAAATCACCCTAAAATTTGTCCTTCATGTCCCTAATCTTGCAGATGATCTCTTATCCATGAGTTATCTCACTAAAGATTTCTGTCAATTATTGTGAGAGAACTATGCATTTTCTCATTGAACAATTGGAAAATATATACAGATAAGGGATTCACAGAAAAGGAAATAATCATTCCCCATAATCAGCCTAACTAAGGTATGTCTTAGCAATGTTTCACGATCAAGCAAAGTCTTCCAGGCTTCATGCGGAAGGCCTGGAAGCAAGTTGAAAGGCTACGTCGTAGAAAGATCAAGAGGCCTGGTTTCGTGGATCCGTTTTGGAGAGCTAGGGTTAAAGTCTTTGCTGAAGGGAGTGACAAAATGTTGTAAGGAGCGAGTACCAGAGGGATGTTATTTAGAATGGAAGGAAAAATATAGGATTTCAGGTTGAAACGCTGTCAAAACAGAGATTGAAGTAATCTTATTTTGCTCACATTTGGGGACGAGATGGCAAGAAAGGCCAAAATTTTCATCCCAAGGCAAGGCCTCAAGATGGATGGGGAGGTGCCGGCGAGAAAACCTGTGAGGGAGTCAGAAGGGGAATCGAGAGCAAGAACTGTGAGAAAAGGATCAAGGAGGGAGGTCAAGCCCTAAAGGGGATAGTAGAGAAAAATTCATCGTTCCTAGAGGTCATGAAGGGGTACATAGGGAGGTCGGAGAATGAGATTTGGGTAGAGGCAGGAGAAAATGAGACAAAAAGAGAGGTGGGGACATTGAAAAAATGCATGGTGAGAAGTCATCTCGTCTTTAACCATCCCTTCAAAAGAGGTGAGGACATGGGCATTAAAGGTTTGAAACTAGAAGGGGACCCAAAGCTGTTCTTTTAGTAAGAACCTCGATGCTCTTCAAATTGAGAAAGTCTGGGCAGCTGATAGTGTGATAGATAATCGGCTAGAGAAGATTACAGGAACATCCCAAAAAGCCAGAGAGGTGGAATCCGTCTCTGGGCCGTGTGGAGCGTTAAGAAGATCCAGCGTGTGAGAGTTGGTTTAGAGTGGTTTGAGTTGCCTATGTATCTTAGGACCCAAGAGATGTCAAGAAGATAGTCGAGTGTGTGAGGGTTCTAGCAAACATAAGATACAACTTTCAAATCGAAATAGCTTTGGGCAAGAATCCTTGTGAAGATAGGAAAAAAGGCTAGGCCAAGCACTGTCAATATTTTGGCGGGGGCTAGGAGTTACGCACTCCAAATATGGTGGGAGATTCAACCGTGGGTTACGGGGGTTTACCTTGGAAAGGAATTGCAGACTTCAAGGGGAAAGGTTACCAAGGAAGAAGATGAAGGTGAGTCACGCGCGGGTAGGAGCGTGTGGGAGGAGGGCATGTGTAATGATGATAGTCAAGGGGTAAGGGGAGACGTGCCAAAAAGGGAGGCAAAAATGGATTGCCCAAAGTCTGACTATAATTTCCTTGTTGTCTTGGAAACAGAAAGGGGATCAGATCACAAAGGAGAGATGGAATGGATGAAAGGGGTGGAAAAGTTGAAGGAAAAATGGGCTTTGGATTTTCTTGTGGGCCCCTCGAACCAAAAGGATTTAAGGTTTGAGGCCTCCTCTTCAAAGCCCGGGAGACTCTCTGCCCTAGCTCGTTGCTATGATCGGCCAATGTTGATGGAAAGGAAGTTGGGCCAAAGGTGCTATGGGTTGAGCTTTTCTGAGGGATCCAATAAGGCCTGCAAACCTAGCCCCCTATTGTTAAATAGGAGGGAACCACTACCTGAAGCACTCTATGCAACCGAGAGTAGCCCTACGTTTTTGAGGAAGGGGGATGAAGGCAAGGAGAAATCCAGCCCACCAAGATAGGTACGATGATTCTTTTAACAAAGGGGCTCAAGATACATCTTCTTCTTCACCTCCTACTTTTCCTTTTGACTGAACTCAACCACCAGGAGAGTTCTTTGGTCAGGGTGGGTTAACGGAAGGGGATAGTGAGTTTGGGGAGGATGAGCCATGTGTGCAAAAACCTCGAGGGTTCTGGTAATGAGGATGGTCTTTGAGAGGGGGAAGGAGATCGCTCTCAGAGAAGAGTGTCAGCTCACCTAGGTATCGATGCTGGGGGAAGAGGGACAGAGCGAGGAGGAGGATTAGTGGAGAGCAGGTTGCTTAGCGAGGTTTAGAAAATTCATGGGTCTCCTAATAGATGGTTACGAAGATGAAATTGTGGTTCTGATGAAAAAGATAAGTTCTAGAAGGAAGAAAGGAAAAGGAAAAGGAGGACAAATCAGTACGAAGTTTGGCAAAGAAATGAAAAAACTAGAATGGACGGTAAGGGATAGGAGGTATATGGATGGGGCCCCAGGAAGAGGGCCGAGGGGGAAGATGCAATGTCGTTAATGATGAGATTGAGAATCCTTTCTTGGAACGTGAGCGGTGTGAACGACCCTGAAAAGAGGAGGATCATAAAAGCTTTTATAAGATCCAAAAGGTGATTATCAAGCTTGTCAAGACAAACCCGAAGGAGATGACTGAGGGCTTATTGTGAAGCCTGGGGCTAGTAGATATCTCGATCGGGCTTTTCAAGCAAGAGGAGCTTTAAGAGGTATAGTAGTTTTCCTCGATTCTAGAGTTTTCCAACTCTATCGAAAGGAGGAAAATTCCAGATACATTAGTCGCTTAACTTCATGAAAATTTCTAGTGGGTGTTTACAAGGGTTTATGGTCCTACAGATGGTGGTAGTAGGGAGTTGTTCTGGGAAGAACTGGGGGCTATTAGAGGGCTTTAGGATGACCCGTACAGCGGGGGTGGGGATATACTAGATTCCTAGTGAACGAACAGTGGGAAGAAGTATATATCTGGTGGCAAGGGAGATTCTCCTAGGTGATTGATGAGTTGAATCTTAAAGATATTCCTCTTCAGGGGGGCTGCTTTACTTGGAGAGGGGGGGTTAAACAACCAAAGAAGGGCTCGCTTGGATCGTTTTCTAGTCACAGAGGATTGGAATGCTCACTTCGGAGGAATGGGACAAAGCTTACTTCAAAGGCCAGTCTTTGATCATTTTCCCATCCTCCTGGAGGGGGGAGGGGGTTTAGTGAGAGGCCCCCTACCGTTCAAGTTTGAAAATATTTGGATAAGGGATGAAAGCTTCAAGGATCTAACCAAGGATTGGTGGCCGAATTTGAGGTTTAATGGGACTCGAAGCTATATTATCTTAGAAAAAATAAAAGTTCTCAAATCTAGAATCAAAATTTGGAATAGAGAAGTGTTTGGCAAGGTGGAAGATAGAAAAAAAGTAGCCCTTGCTAGAGTGGATTTTTGGGATGAGTTGGAAGGCCAAAGAACTTTGACAAGTGAAGAGATGGAAGAGAGTGAGAGCCAAGTCTAATTATAAAAAATGGGCTATTATGGAAGAGACCTCCTGCAGACAAAAATCCAGAGAAATTTGGCTAAAGGAGGGGGATAGAAACACTAGCTTTTTCCACCGAATGGCCAACTCTCATAGGAGAAGGAGCGCTATTAACAAAATAAAAATTAACAGGGAGTGGCTTATTGAAGACTCTAGGATACGGCAAGGAATTTTTTAAGCTTTTGAAAATTTGTTGTTAGAGCCAGGGGATTGGAGAGCTAGTTTAATGAACCTAAGTTTCTCTAGAATTGCTGAGGTAGAAGCCGCTAGCCTAGAGGAGCCTTTTACTGAGGAGGAAGTGAAAGTAGCTTTGACAGAGATGAATGGGGATAAGGCCCCTGGTCCTGAAGGCTTTACAACTTTTTTTTGGCAGCACTGTTGGGACATAGTCAAGGAGGAGGTCCTGTTGATGTTCAAGGATTTTCATGGGAAAGCAAGGTTTGTGCGTAGCCTGAATTCAACATTTATTGTTTTGGTTCTAAAGAAGGGAGGAGTTGAGGACATCAAAGACTTTAGACTAATCAACTTGGTGAACAACCTATATAAGCTGATTGCAAAAGTCCTAGCCAACAGGCTAAAAAGAGTTATGAGCAAGCTGGTCAACATCGCTCAAAACGCTTTTGTGGCAGGGAGACAAATCCTGGATGCCTCTCTAATTGCGAATGAAGTGATCGATTCCATCACGAAGAAGAAAAAAAAAGGAATTCTCTATAAATTAGACATAGAAAAGGCATATGACACCCTAAACTGGAATTTTCTGCTCTCTTCTTTGCAAAAAATGGGATTTGGTGAAAGATGGATTGGGTGGATTAAGTGGTGTATCACTATTGTTTCCTTTTCGGTCATTGTCAATGGGAGCCCAACTGGTTATTTCAAGAGCACTAGAGGCTTAAGACAAGGGGACCCCCTCTCCCCTTATCTTTTTGTGCTGGGAATGGAAGTGTTCTTGATCTTAATTAACAAGGCAGCTAGTGGAGGGTTCCTATATGGTTTTAATTTAAAAGGTAGAACTGGGGAGGAGGTTCAGGTCACCCATTTATTGTTTGTGGATGACACTCTTGTTTTCTGCAAAGATTCAAGAAAGCAATTAATCTATCTCAATACAGTTTTGATGTGGTTTGAAGCCTTGTCTAGGCTGAAGATTAATCTAAGTAAAAGTTCTTTACTTCCCATGGGGAGTGTAGAGAACTCGGAGAGTCTAGCTCTAGAGTTGGGATGCAACGTCGGTTCTCTTCCAACTACCTTCCTGGGGTTGCCTTTGGGTGCGAAACACAACTCCACAAGGGTTTGGGATAGGGTTGAGGAAAAATTCAGGAAAAGGTTAGCCCTATGGAAGAGACAATACATTTCAAAAGGGGGGAGACTCACACTCATCCGAAGCACCCTCTCCAACATGCCAATTTACCTCATGTCCCTTTTCCGCATGCCAAAAGGTGTCATCAAGAGATTAGAAAAAATTAAAAGGGATTTTTTGTGGGGAGGGGGAAACCTAGAAAGAAAACTTCATTTGGTAAAATGGAAGGTAATCTGTCTGAGCAAAGACAAGGGTGGGCTGGGAATTCGAGGTTTGCTTAACCTGAATAGAGCCCTCCTTGGGAAGTGGAACTGGAGATTTGCAATAGAAGATAACATACTTTGGAAAGACATAATTAAATTAAAATATGGTGCTGAAGAGGGTGGTTGATTATCTTAAGACCCTAGAAGGACCTATGGTGTTGGCCTGTGGAAAGGGATTAGAAAAGAGGCTGCCCAGATGAGAGCTACTGTGCTGATTTTCCTGCTGGGATGGTAAAGAGTAAGATTGGGAGGATCAGCGCCAAAACTTTAGTATCACTTTCCCAGCTCTCTACTCCATAGCTAATTCAAAAGGGACTAAGGTGGTTGAAGTCTGGGATTTAGAAGAGGTTTCAATGATTGGGAGCTGGACATGGTTCAAGACTTCATTGCTATTGTCTAGAATAAGAAAATTGCCCCCACTGTAGGGGACAGATTGGTTTGGAAGAGGTATACAAATGGAACTTTCTCAATAAAATCCTGTTTTGACCTCTTGGAAGGAGAAAGTTGCTCTTCTGCCCCTTCAAAGCTTTTCTGGAACTCCAGTGTCCCTTCAAAAGTGGGGTTTTTTGCTTGGGAAGTTTGGTGGGACAAAGTGCTAACCATGAACTAGTTGAAGAGGAGGGGTTTTCCCCTAGCTAGCAGATGTCCACTTTGTGGAGAGACCGAAGAGGATTTGCACCACCTCCTAATACACAGCTCAAAGGTTTGGGAGTTGTGGAGTGGCCTGATATCGTGTGCAGACATTGCTTGGGCTTGCCCTTACTTGGCTAGAGATTTGCTAATGGGTTGGAAAGCTACTCCTATAAAGAAACATGATAGAAAAATTTGGTTGGCAACTCCATTGTATTTAATTTGGGCAATTTGGAAGGAGAGGAACAAAGTTGTTTTTGAGAATGCGGAGTTCTCCCTTCCTAGATTGAAGAATTATTTTGTATTAACCATTTGGTCTTGGGCTAACATAGTTCTGAATTAGGATTTTTTGTATATTAGGAGTTAGTTTTGGGGCTAGTAAGTTTTTTGTTTGCCTTGCTCTCTTTGTAGGTCTCTAGATCCCCTTGGTATATTCCCTGTATACTTTTGGGATCCCGGTGGCTCACTTTTGTGCTAAATGAATTTATTTGCCCTTGTCTATCAAAAACAAAAAAGGGTAAGTAAATATGGGAAAATATTCAGCCAACAATTATCCCTAATTTCCTGCTATCTATATTTTCCATACTAATTTCCAGCTATCCACAATTTTCATATTACAAATATTCTACACTCCCCCTCAAGCTGGGCTATAAATGCTTATCATGACTAGCTTGGAACATAATTCTTGGAAGTTAGGACGATGGAGAGCCTTTGTTAAGATGTCCACTGTTTGATGCTGTGTTGAAACATATTTATGGGATATTATTTGCCCTCAATCTTCTCATAGATAAAATGACGATCTATCTCAATATGCTTGACTGACTTTGCATGGCACTGAAGAGGCTTATATTGATTGATCAAGACCATGTCAACTGAACCTCTTGACTCAACCTTAAGTTCATGCAACCTCTTTAGCCAAATTCCTTCCCATATTCCATGCGCCAAAGCTCGAAATTCTACCTCTGCATTACTTCGTGCAACCACAGATTGCTTCTTGCTTCACCAAGTTTTTAAATTTTCCCATACAAATGAACAGTATCGTGATGTCGATCTTCGATCAGTAGTTGATCCAGCTCAATCAGCATTAGTGAATACTTCAACAGTTCTATTTGTTATTTTTCTGAACAAAAATCCCTTACCTGATTCTCTCTTGAGGCATCGAAGGATTCGATATCCAACCCCATGTGTTCCTCAAAAGGGTTGTTCATGAATTGACTAACAACACTAACTGAGAAACAAATATCCGGGCGTGTAAGTTAGGTAAATAAGTTTCCCTACTGGGCGTTGATATCTACCTTTATTCACTGTTGATATCTGATCTAGAAATCATCCCAAATACGTTTAGATTCTTCTAACCTATAATTAAGACATTGCTGCCCTGATCTTCTCTCGCTTTCAAAAATCCGCCTCGTTTAGAATTTTAATTGCATGCTTTAGTCGGGCGCCTTAATTTTGCATCAGCCTTCCAGATACGTTTCTGCAGGAGCACGGTAAGTTAACTATGGATCAATGAGTCCACAATACTTTGAGTTGGTGCATAGAATACGGAGGTAATTAAAATGAGGATAAGGGCTTGCTATTTGAGAAGTGTGGTCACCTGTAAGCAGAAGGATATATATAGATGCAGACAAGCTTGGAGTATAACTGAAAAAAGGTTAACCTCTGGCTATTGTGCTTTTTTGGAGCAAACTTTGTTACTTGACTTAGTAAAAAGCAAAATCTGGTGGCTGGAAGCAATGTTGAAACTGAGTTTAGATCAATTGCCCATGGAGAAAACCTTGGTTCTTGACTGTGCAAGAAATATTTTGAGAAATTGACAGGCCCAGCTGGCTAAGGAAGATAACTTCAAACTAATTTGCAGGAGACTGTTGGAAAAGAGAATATTCAACTGAGGTTTATTGCTTATCTCTTGGGTAGACCTTGCTGTAATTATCTAAATTAGGAAAGGTAGTTATCATGATTACCTTATTCTTTTTTTATTATAATAATTTTGTTTCTTTTTGAGTGACTTGTATAGCCTATAAGTAGAGAGTACTTGTATGTCATTCTCGTCATCAATGGAATACCATTTTTTTTTCACTCAAACAATTCTCTCCTAGTTTATGCATCAAGTTCCCTTATTTTCATAGATGAATGTGTTTCTTGTAAGTTATAACTTGAATACGATCCTAGATGTGTTGTACGTGCAAAGAATGCATTGGAAAGGTATAGAAGTGTAAAAAATTAATGGAAAGGCTCACGGTAATAATGCATAAAATCAGCATAATATTTTCAACTATTGATAAAGCATTTCTAGTTCTTTCAAATAAATTTAGGTCATTCAAGAGTATGGAACCGTTTAGTCATTTCACTGAACCTCTATCGTATTTGCACATCGAGTTCTTTAAATTGAACTAATGATTTTTTTTTTTAATCACGATCGTGTACTTGAAGACAGCAGGCAAAAATGTGTTTTGCTTTTGGAGGTAGAAATTTTCAAGCATGTTTCAAGCTAAAAGCAAATGACCAAGTTTCCTGTCTTCATCTAGAACCAAACTGGGGTTTATCTGGAATTGAAATAACCAACCAATGTAATAATTTTTTCTTTATTTCCTTCATTTATCTTAAAGGGATAAGTACAAGAAGGATGGTCAATCCTATAAAGATGAGCTAAGAAGTTTATGAAGTAACCAGCTGTCAAGATCGCAAGGGGAAAGAAATATAAAGAAGAGAATATAGCAGACTCCAGGGTTAAGAGTCTCCCTTAGAAAGGAGGCTATATTTTAACTCCTTTTTTGGGTAACTTGTTTGTGAATTGTTTGGCTGAATGGGGAACCCAAGAATTACTCACTAACATCATCTGATATTTTGTGTATCCAATTGTCAAAATTCCATGAACATCTTTTATTATTAATGACCCAAATAGTGTGACAATGGATAAAGTAATGATTGTTTGATTCATGTGAAGCATGATATTCTATATTAACTTTAAACTCTATGCTCGAGCTTTTGCAGAAATGTCATTTAACACAGACAAAGTTCGTCTAGTAGGAGGTTATGAGATTGATAGGAAAAAAACAATTTCACTACCAGTTTTCAGAAAATGTTCACAACAATTAGCATTCAAGAACAAAGTAGAAAGGTTAGGTAACTTCTAAATTGGCTTTCAGTGAAATTTTTTTTAATCAACCAACATTCCTCAGAAAGATGAATAGAGGTATAAAGGTGAAAATGAAAGAAACTCAGAAGCAAAAGAAAAATTTGTGATAGAGTATAGCCTGTGGTGTTTCCTCCCCGTGATAACTAGCTCGCCTACCTCTCTCGTCTCCTCATTCCATCCAAAGCCTTTACCTCAATCTCCAACTGGCTCCCCTTCCTTTCTCACCCGTGTCCCACTATTTCTTCTAGAATATACATACTGAAATGTAATGACTATGCCTCACTTCTAGGGTTGTTTTCCTTCTCCCCGCTTTCGCTCCTTTCACGAGACCCTCTTGCACTGAAATATTTGATTCCAATGTGTATTTTGAAGGATTCACTCACTACGGGTACGGAGTCAGTATGTGAGGAGGTGAAGAAGATTTATTTATTTATTTTGATTTAGTAAAAAGCAATATATTGACCCAAAAAGACAAAGAGGTCTCCAAAGATACACTAGAGTGTGTATACAAAAAAGTGGCTTAACAAAAATCCTCCAAATTTCTACCTATACCCCAACCATACAAAAAATCCACTAAAGAATTTAGTGTTATCAACACCATACAAGTTCGCTGGGTACATCATTACAGGCATGAAAAGTGATTTTCATTCTATGAGGAGATACCTCTAACACCACCCTATTTATAAAGACAACCGTCAAATAAGCAAGAGACGCTACCATCCAAATTTTCATAGTCACACACAAGCTACTATGCAAGGAGGGTTTCATGGATCGAACGAGGGAAGACCTAACCAAACTAAACAATGCTAGGAGTTCCATAACACTTTAGCTCTCAAGTAATAGAAGAGTAAATGATCATTATTTCTCTTCCGTTTCGTAGAAGGAAACATCGCATTGCAAGAATTACCCCTCTTCTCTTAAGCTTGTCTAGAGTGTTCACCTTACCCTATGACACTTCCGCAAAAACCACCTCGGGTTATGACTCATATGGAATGTAAATAAAAGCGAATTTGGGCGCCGGATTTGAACCATCTTTTATACAGCGAGTCTAGCTGAAAAACAAATTTCTTAGCTCCCTTTAGCAAATAACCTGATCCTCTCGATGAGGCATAATTTTCTCTCAGAGAGAATTTGAGGAACCCTTTTCACCTCCTCCATTTGCCAATCATTAAAAACTCCTTATAAAACTGGGACCATCCCCTTCGCCTCTTGAAAATCTTAGACATCCAAGCACTAACAACCCTCTGCAACCCTACGTTAAACATGATAGGGAAAAGCATCGTCGTGAGCACTCCACACCAAATATCTTCCAAACCTGTAATCTCCTCTGGGCTGCCTCCTAAGGAAAAGATAACATTTTGGAATAAGGTGCCAACCTTTCGATGTCTTTCCAAAAAGCCCAGCATATAACCACCTCTTAAGCTCTATCAGTCCACCCTCAACCACCACGTATTTCCCGCGATCACCCTTCTCCAAAGTGCTCCTTTCATTAGCAAACCTTCAAGACCATTTAAAATAGGGTCATCTAACTTTGAAAGGCTTTCTCACCCTAAACCTCCTAATTTCTTCCGAACATATCATATTCCATTTAATAAGATGTGGCTGGCCTAGATTTTCGCTCCCACAGAAATTTCTCCCCGAATTTTTCCAATCTAGCATAAACCCACCTGAACTTAATCATTGATAAAATTAAATAGGAAGACCTATAAGGTGTCAATCAACGTAAGCTTCCCGCCTTTAGAGATGTGGTCACTTTCAAAGAGGCCAACCTCTTCGACCTCTTCAACAGTCCCAAACCCTACGACTTCAGAGTCGTTGAAGTCCATATGTAAAGTGGGTAGAGAACCAACACCCCGCACCTAAGCTCCACAGCCAAATGCCTCCCCACGATTACTAACTCATGTTCACTAGATGATCTCTGCTTGCCTCAATTAATTTAACCCAAATATTGCTTCAAACCACATTAAGATCCATCCTAGATACATCAATTGCTCGGACTTTGCGTCACAAAACATAAAAGTGTCATCGACATACAAAAGATAGGAAATGGATGGAGCTCCCTTCCATCTACCCCCAACCCACAAATTTGATATAAAATCATCTTCTGAATCGCACGCCTTTAGTAGCCCTCTCAAAGCTTCCATACCAATCATGTGTGGATAGTGAAAGAGAAGCCCCTGCCTGCCTCCTAGAGCTCCTGAAGAAACTGTGGAGAGCTACTGACAAGATGACAGAGGAATGGTCAGGATATGCACCATACTTGGAGATCCAACCTAATCCATTTTCTGCTGAATCCCATTTTCTCCATAATCTGAAATAGAAAGTCCCAATTAATGTGGTCGTAAGCCTTTTCTTTGTCCAACTTACAAAGTAACCCGCTCTCTTTCTTCCTCAAAATCGAGTCTATTGCCTCGTTGGCTATTAAAACTGCATCTAGGATTTGTCTTCATTCGAAAAAGGCATTCTAAGCTTGGGAGATTAGCAAAAACTTTGGTTAAGATCTTGTAAAGACCTCCCACTTAACTGATAGGTCTTAAGTCCTTGAAGTCTTCAACGTTATTTTTCTTCGGAATTAGAACTAAGAAAGTAACGTTGAGACTTTTTACGAATCTGTTGTGTTCATGAAATTCCTTAAAGAATCCTTGGACTTCATCCTTCACAGAGTCCAAGCTATAGGCCCAAAAGGCCAAAGGATGAAGCATGATATTTATATTAAACCAAAATCCTACAAGTTTGAGCTTTTATGAGAGTTGGTTGTATAACAATTCACAACTCTTTCAAACATATAACACAATGTTTGACATGAGAGCTTTTTAGGGCCTCCTCTGTTGAAGCATGTCATTGGTATGCATCTTACTATTGGCCACAAGCCACACAAAAGCTTTAACCTTAAATGGAGCTTTTGAGGTTAGCAGCAATAAGAAGGGTGAGGATAGGAGAGAGAGGGGGGGTGGTAATTGAAAGAGCTTTTCAAAATGAGCCAACACTGTAAACCCCTAAGGACGTCAATGTCTAAACCTTTTCATTTGTAGGGTAGCAGAGGACTAGTATACAACAAAGAAAATAAGCATATTCATTGTCCTTAAAACTGAATATTGATTTGGAATTGGAACTGGAGAGGACTCTCCCTTAGCCAAGTACCCCCCCACAAGTTTTTTCTATTTCCCACCAAGCATCATGTTAAATTTGAGACCCTTAAAATGGCTTTGCTAGGGAATGGTGTGATCACCTGATAACTGAATTGACATCCTAACCGCTGGAGTGCAACACATAAATACTTGGAACGACAATGCTAAAAGTCTTGCTTTCTCTTGGGAACTTCTTTAACCATTCCTAGTGGGGTTTATTTGTTAATGAGGTTTCCCCAAAACACCATCCTCTATCTTACACATGAGATCTTACCCAACTAGGTCGTCTCTTTCCTTTTCACCAAACTTTGGCCTAAGGAACCCTCTTTTAATCTCTCAGTTAAAAAACTTGTAATCAAAGATGAGTGAGAGAAAATTTGTATATCTTCATTGATCATTAGTAACATATTTATATACAAGAGAATCTTAAATCAAATAGGAAAGAATATGAAATTTCCTAATTGGCTTCTAACTCTACATATTTACATTACTATAACACCCCTCTTAAGTTGGAGTATAGATATTGATCATACCCAACTTGTTACAAAGATAACTAACTTGATCCCCACTCAAGAATTTTGTGAAAATCTTTCCTAACTGTTCTTCGGTCTTCACATATTCTATAGAAATCAACCCTAACTGAATTTTCTCATGAAAAAAATGACAATTTATCTCAATATGCTTAGTCCACTCATGAAATATATGATTAGATGCTATGTGCATGGCGACTTGGTTATCTCACCAAAGTTTTGTTAGTATTGAAATTTCAATGCCCACTTCCAACAATAACTGGTGTATCCACATGATCTCATAAACAGACTGCGTTATGACTCTAATACTCCGACCCTATACTAAATCGGGAGATAACATTATGCTTTTTACTCATACGGCACTGCATTCCCTCCAACAAAGACACACATTCGAGGTGGATCTTCACATCCCTGCATCCGACCGCTTGCAAAGGCGAAAAACTCAATTCTGGTATGTCCATGATTCTTGTACAATATTCCACGTCCAGGAGCCCCGTTCAAGTAACATAAGATCTTCTATACAACTGTCTAACGACCGACCGAGTGGAGACATACGACTCACAACACTTAATGGTAGGTAATATTCGTGTGCTTATCAGAAGATAATCAATTTCCAACTAATCTTTTGTATCTCCCAGGATCTTCGAATAGTTCTCCTTCTTTAGTGAACTGCACATTAGGAACCATAGGAGTACTACATTATTACATTCACCCCCTATCTCGCATAACAAATCAATTTACATATCACAGATAACAAAATTTCCTGCTTACTTCGCCAAGCCTACCACCTATTTCAACGATCCTAAATCCTTTGTGTGAAACTGATTGTGAAGAAAGGATTTAAGAGATGATATACCTTTTAGAGTCACTCCTTGTGATGACTATATTATCTAGATACACTATCAATAGAATGATATAAGAACTAGAGTTCTTGTTGAAAACAAAATTATCAGACTTACTCTTCTACATGCTAAATTTCTCAACTGTCTGACAGAATTTACCAAACCAAGCATGGGACTCTATTTCAAGACATACGAGGATTTTCGAAGACGACAAACCTTTCTTGTCTCCCCCTGAGCAACAAACCCCAAAGGTTGCTCCATGTAAACTTCTTCCTGTAGATCTCCATGTAGAAATGCATTTTTGATATCAAGCTGATGCAAGTCCTCATTGTGAGAAGCAGCAAGAGAGATAAACAAACGAACATATGCCAGCTTAGCTACTAGAGAAAAAGTAATAGAATAATTAACTCCATAAGTTTGAACATAACCCCTAGCAATAAGATGAGCTTTCAATCTATCAACAGACCCGTCAGGATTAAATGTTACTGTAAACACCCAACGACAACCAATAGTCTTCTTCCAGTAGGTAAAGGTCCTAATTCCCACATGCCATTGTCATATAGAGCCTGCATTTCGTCCACCATAGCACTACACCGACCATGGTGAGATAAAGCATCTAGGATGGTGTTAGGAAGAGAGATAGGGATGCAATAAAGGAACAAGATGAAGATAACAAATGGTTATAAGAAACAAATGAAGAGATTGGGTGAGCACACTGACATTTACTTTTTCAGAGAGCAATTGGAAGATCATCATTATGAACTTGGATCTGATGACTAAGCAGCCAGTATTAGGCTAGAGACTGGAGGGTTTTGACGCTAAGAGTAGACCTGAGTAATAGGAAGTTTAATAGGAACGAGAGTTCGAGTTGGGACCGGTGAGGAAACAAAATAAACCCATAAATCATCATCCCCCCTTGACTAGTAATAGTAGATAAAAGGGAAAACAATCAAGTTTAGAGACTTGAGGATGAACATCTCGAACAAAGCATGTGCATCCAAATACCTTGAGCTCAATAGGGAACAACAAATTATTTGGAAACAATTGGTGGTAAGGGGTAGCCCAATTAAGAACCAATGAGGGCATCCTATTAATAAAAAACAAGCTATGAAGACTGGGTAGGCAGAAAAATGTTTAAGGACATTCATCTAGAACAAAGGGCTCGTGCACTCTCAAATAAGACGTCTATTCTTCTCTGCCACCCCATTCGAGAGAGATCAACACAAGAGGTCTCGATGGAGAATACCACAGAGTACAAGCTACGTGTCTCGACAAATATTCCCAAGATCATCACTTCTCAAAGTTTGAAATAGAAACAATGTTTGAATTTCAAAGACAAAAGGCACTAAATGAGAGAGAAAGCTCGTGAATCCACTTTTCATTAGATAAAGTCATGACACGAAAAATCAATAAAGGTAAATTCAAATATTTCAAATCTAGTAGACATATAATATGACAGTAATCTCATGAGTATTTATCTTCTAACTGAACTTCAAAAGGAGCACTTAGCTCTTTTATTCACTCTAGGGCTCAAATGCACAAGATGATGCTTAGCATATTGACATGACTCAGTTCAATGAGGATAGATTAGAAAACAAAGAATATAGCTTTTTCAACAGAGAAAGGGATGGATTGCCCAAGTAACCATGTAATTTGAACAGGGTGGCAACTCTAGAGCAAGCAATAGAATTTGGCACCTCTAGCTCAAGGATGTAGAGACCCCTAGACTCTCGCCCTCTTAACAATAATCCGCTTCCTCGAAAGATCTTGAATAAGACAATAATCATGAAAGAATGAGATGCTGCAATTAAGTGTACGAGTAAGTTTACTCACGAGAATTAAATTGAAGGAGAATTTTGGTAAACTCAGAACAGAGGTCAAGGGGATTAGAGGAGTAGACGACTATCCCCGACCGAGGACAAGATGTCAATTCATTTGCAACAATAATAAGAGGCGAGGCTGATCGAAACGTAAAGAAATAGACTAATTACATGTCATGGTTATGGTCCAGAGTAATGATGACCCATTCATGAAAATGAAATAAGACATTGCACTGATTTACCCTACTTCTACTAAATAAGCAGTGGAGAGGGAATAGAAGTAGACTTCAATGATTTCTAATATTGGCAAAAGTTGGCATATTCATCTACGGAAACTATAACTAACTGTTCCGAGGCACCACTAGCAAAAGGAACATAACATAAACCAGCTCTTGTTTACTATCCTGCATCCAGTATGTTCCAATAGAATACATACAACTTGGTGGTCTTTGTCAACCATAAGAATCCTCGGTTTTGGCGTGATCTAACTAAAAACAAGTCCTTGAAGATCAAAGAGGCACTAGAGCATCAGAAGGCTAAAAGTAACTGAAATGCTCGATTGAATCTCCAGCTAAATACTATCAAGATGCCGCAAAAACCCCTTTAATTGAGAATGAAATCAAGAAATCCCAGAGCCTGCTGCTAATCCAACTAAATATATTCCAAAATACCAAATGGATAATCTCCAAGGCAGAAAAGCCCTAATAAAAAAGACGAATAAGTCCAAACTGTACACCAAACACGCAAAAAACCACCAAATATTGAGTAGAGGAGTGCAAAGAGGAGGGTTCAAGTCTCGGACAAGGAGAGAAGGAGAGAACACCTTTGTAAAATGAAAACACCTATTTTCATGAAGAATAGGGGAGAAACCGGGCAGGCTGCACATCTTTTCCGCTAAAAACACCTCACTTGCTTGGATTTTTGCACCACAAAATACATAAATAGAATCTAGAAGCCAAGGCAAGCATCAGCGTGGTCGAGACTAAGGCAGCCTCATGCTGCTGAAAGTGCGTGAATTCTAAGTAGTAATTCTTCCAACTGCGCGTGATCTCACGCCTACTCTCGACTAATGGACATGAGATAGGCCAATCTGGGTGTTGTTCCTCCCGTGGTTGCCGAAATAACCACTCGACCACTTGAAAGTGGTGTTTCATGTTATAACATATATCTACTTTACATATAGAGTTGTAATCTATTATGAAACTTGTCTTATAGGGAAGGTTAGATTGACTTTTGTATATATATTTTCACAATGGTTCAATGAAAAATACTGGGATTCATTCCTCAAATTCTTTTGTCTTTCTTTCTACATGGTATTAGAGCCATAGGGCTTAAGCCTATGGCAAATTTTTCGAGGTTTTTCTAAGAACCTGAAGGCCGTGGGAAAGCTTTGGAAACACCACGATGTGGTGGTCCGTGGAGTCACATTGGGCCTTGATGTGGAGGAGCGCCGCCTTGAGATCTCGCCAAAGTCTAATGGTCGGAGGAGAGCGATGGGTCTCATGCGCAGCTTTTTCCCGCCGCAGCCTTTCTGCGTGCCGGAGCTGAGGGCAGCTTCACCGACAACCACCAGATTCTTCCACCTTGGTCGTCGGCCGCTGATAGTCCCTCCAAGCTACTTGCCTCCCCTTATCGGAGCCCGAAACAATGTCTTTTGACCAATTTTGTGTCCGACAACCATGTTTTCCTAGGGTTTCTTCCTACTTTCCTTGATTCCTTCGAGAGGTGTACCTTGAGAGGTGATTTGTGGTTTTTGGGACCTAAATACATTAAGGTGTGGTGTTTTTCGTGGAAAGGTGGTCATTTTCTTAGCAAGATCTTAGTTTTTAGTATTTTTCAGACTTTTAGAGGCCTGTTTGAGTTAGATATGCTTCTATGACTAAGCAAAGACCCTCAGGAGGAGTTATGAGTCATTATTGCCATAATTCGGGGCATCTACGCCGAGACTGTAGGAAGTCAAGAACATAACTCCATGTTTTAGTGTGCCTAACTATCAAGGGTGTTTACCCTAGCACTATGTTTAAGTTCTGGGTTAGGTAAACCTAACACATGTTTTATTTCCTCTTCCTCCAAATGGGTCATTGACTCTTGAGCCATAGACCACATGACAGATAATTCAAATTATTTACTAGGTTTCAACCACACCCTTCTACCTCTACTGTTATCCTTGCAGATGGTTAACATTTTGTGTCCTCGTAATAAGGACACCACCCTACTCCTTAACTCACTTCTTTACCTATGTTCGAAAGGCCACAATTTCTTTTTAATTTAATTTATGAGTAAACTCACTGCATAATTTAACTGGCAGTAGATTTACTTTTTCATGATCATTGTCTCGATTGACCTTCACCTAAACGGGTTGGCTGGTAAGACATAAAAAAAAAAAGTTCGGGGGGGTCTTTACATCCTGAAACAGGTGCCAAAGTCTCGTTGTTTGTTCCGAGTTGTTACCCTTTTCAATTACATCACGCTTGAATCATCTTTTTTCTCTTTGTTTAAGAAGCTATATCCTCATCGAACCGTGAGTCGGTCGATATGCTCACCATTGTGTGCATTTGAGCCAGAGTCAATAATCAAGCTCCAGCCCTTTGAGTCAGTCCATCTTGATGGGGTCCATGTCCGGGCTTGTGTCCCCAATCTGGTTTCTTGTAGATTTTGTTACTACGCTTAGTTTCCATGATTATTCGCGAACAACTTGCTATATTAATGAAATTTGGTTATTTTCACTTTGTTTTGCTTGGGAAATTCACACCCTAAGCCATGAGCTTATTCAAAACTGAGAGAAGTAGATAATGCTTAAAGAATATATGTCTCAACAATTTGAACATTATTCATGCTTTAGAATGAAATTCTTCATCGACATTGCGCGCTGATAATTTCAAACGGAGTTGTTGAAAGAAAATAGACACTCTTCTTGAAATCGCCGAGCTCTATTGTTTCAAAATGCACGTGCCTAAGCATTTTCGGGGTCGATGTCAAGTTTCCATAGTTTGCTTTGATTAATCTGATGCCTTCCTCTGTCTTCACTCGTCAATTCGCTTCAAACCCTTCTTTCCATAAATCGCTTCCTATCGCATTCTAGTATTCGAAAGTGCGTACTTGTTTCGAATGATATGTCTGTCTGATGTATCAACCCGATCCTAAGTCATCAAGTATCTTCCTTGCTATCTCTGAGTCTCGAAGGGGTATAGGTGTTACTCGTCCTAGTCTTCAAGTGGGCACCGGTTTTGGTCGATGTCAATTTTCTAGAACATTTATTTTTCTCAAGACCCGATCCACACTAGTCAGGGGGATGATGATTTGCTCGTTTATACTCTTGCCTCGCTAGCTCTGCTTTGCTCTCCCACTTATAAAGCCTCCCATTACCTGGTATACTGCGCCAAACCCCGCCTCGAGTCCAACACTCAGCCGCTCGACATTAGATTTAGCCCTAACAGATGATCTTCCTATTGCCGAATGGTAAACGTTAGTGTGTTCACCCAATTTCATTGCTCTTATAACTATTTCATTATCACATTCCTCTTTCTTACTGCATCCCGATTTTATTCTTCAACACGCCAGGAAGCTTTATAACTGACATATGTTCAACTTTTATTTCCCTGACTGCGACTTATAATTGGGATCTCCACCAACTTGATATTACAATACCTTTCAATGCTACCTTCGTGAGGAGGTGGTATATGATAACCCCAGGCTTGCTGTCAGGGGAGATAGTGGGAAGGTTTGTCATCTTCTGGTCTCTATGGTTCAAATAGAGTCCCAGGCGTGGTTTAAATTCAACAAGTCAGTTGAGGAATCCTAGCATGCAAGTGAGAAAGGTCCGACCACTCTGTCTTCTACAAGAACTCCGGGGTCAAGTGATCATTCTATTTGCAGAGGTGCATGATATTGTTATCAATGCATTTTAATCTAAATGTGATCTGATTTCTGCTCTCTCTGTTTCAACTCACACAAAATGACTGAGTGGCTAAGGACACTTCAGCATCGCTATACAAACATGAAAACTTTCTATCTCTAAAATAGAAATATACGTCAATTTACTGTCAGATTTAAATGCAAACCTACTGAGTTCTATATTTCAAAAAGGCATAATCTTACTAGAGAAGGCGTAAACATCTGAGGATCTTCGAGAGACATAAAGATTAGCTGGGAGGCCAAATTACCTTACAAAGAATTCCTCCCATATCTTCACTTAATGCTGCCAGAAATAATACATGTCCACTCCAACGGTCGACCATTGGGCAACTGTTGAACATATTCTATGCCACTGCTTGGTGCCTCAGTGACTTGGCATTTTATACGTAATCAGTGGCATAACAGACCGAGTGCTTTTCGACATATTAGGCAAGATCTAAGGAAGACAATATCCACTGAGGTAATCAGTGTGTTTTGAAGTAATCTGGGGCCTCATAGAAACAGAGTCTGCGTTTCTCAGATATTCAATATAGATTACGATTATCGGGCTCTTGTGTGAGATCATGTGGCTTTCATCAACTCTTGATGGAAGTCGATATCAGAGACACCATCCAAAGAAACTTCCTATGCTGACACCGCCGTTTCATCGTTTTGAGAATCCGCGAACCATGAACGAACTAAGCATATCAAATAGATTTTCATTTGTTCAGAGAAAATTCAACTCGCCTTGATTGCTACAAGTGATATGTAAAAGACAAGAACACCGGAGCGATATTTTCACAAGCCCTGCGATCAAGAATATATTTATAACAAGTTGACACACATTCATGTCCAACTTCATGGGAGCGCGGCAACATATATCTACTTTACATATAGAGTTGTAATCTATTAGAAAACTTATCTTATAGATTTGTAATATATTAGGAAGGTTAGATTGGCTTTTGTATATATATATTCACAATGGCTTAATGAAAAATACAAGAAATTCATTCCTCCAATTCTTTTGTCTTTCTTTCTACATTTCAAAATAATACCCCTATAGCTTCCTAGGGTTGGTTTGAAATTTAAAAAAAAATTTCCTTTTTGGGACAAATTCAAGCCTTAAGCTTTGATACCATGTAATCAAAGATGAATGAGAGAAAATTCGTATATCTTCATTGATCATTAGCAACATATTTATATATAAGAGAATCCTAAATCAAATATGAAAGAATAAGAAGTTTCCTAATTAGCTTCTAACTCTACATATTTACATTACTATAACAAACTAAATGATAAAAGATGCATTAATGATAAGAAAACATAAGAAGAACGAGAAATCCTAGCCATGAAATACAAGCCTGATTAAAAGATCTAAGAAAACCTCTGCTTTACAAGGAGAGTTGTAGAATCAGATCGTATCCCTTTAAAATATGAATTCAAAATTTATTTTCCCAGACTCTGAAATAACTGATTCTAAGTAACTCCTAAATCTTTGAGCATCTTCATCAGTAATTGTAAAAACTTGATTGGTTTAGCTAGAACTATAAGTGTGAAATATTTCATCGTATTCATTAGGCAATCCAGCTCTGATCCTATCAAATTATTGTACGCTATTAAGTTTCTATAATGTGTGGCTAGATGTTGTTGACCTGTATGAAACTCTTGGCACAGATAATTAGTTGAGCCATTGATTATCTTTCTGCAAGTGGATTTGAAGGAATCTTTATCTTATTTGTCTTCTTATGAGATCAAACTTTCTGTGTAGTTGGTCAACACTGGGAAGGAAAGAGCAAAAGTCAGCCTTCTCTTTACATGGGCGGTAAGCTTATTTTTCTAACCAAAATTTATTTTCACTGTTCATAAAATGGTAAGATTTGCCCTAGGCCTTTGGATGTTCAATCATCTTTGTTTGTTCTGCACAGAATTCAATTGGAGGAATCTCACACCTCTCGGGAGATCATGTGAATGAACCATTCATGTAAGAACGCGTGTTACTTGTGTTCTTTGTACAAAATGCATTTTTGTGTCCAGAAACTGATCTTAACTTGTTTCTCTTTTCTTTTGGTAGAGGTGAAGATGGAGTATCAGGCGTACTTCTGCATCACAAGCAAGTTACCGAACCTTAATTAACTATATATGATGGTTGGTTTGCATATTTCTCCTTGGATTATTTCAAATTTTGACCTTTGCACAAGCCAAGGCATCAGCATTTTGATTTCAAAATTCATTATAATGGTAGCTACCCATGATAAGTCAAAAAACGTTCAAAATTTGTTATGGCTCTATATTATTGCTACGGTATTTCATAAAAGTTGTCGGCAAAGGAAAATTGTTCTTGATGCTAAATTTTCAAGTTCATGCCTGAAATGAACTAGGAAACACAAATTTAGGCTTGGCTTTGCGCTACCAATATATAGAACTTGTGGAATCTTGTTTTTAAGTTGGATTCAGTTGGGGACTTGTAGAAAACCTTGATAAATAGTTTTAGCGTAGTCATTTTGAAGGTTAAAATTTTCTATTATCCGAAAAAATATGGTAAAATTAAATGGTCAAATTTTGATTTAATAGCCAAATGGTTATCATTAATTTTATCAGTCACAATTTACTGTTTGTTGGTCTTTGTAGAAACAACCAAGAGAGAATTAGAGGAAAAAATTATTTGTGTTTATTCATTGAATTTAACATGTGTATATCCAGGAGGGATAGTCTATATTTCCTAATTTGTTACAACTCTATATGTTAGAATTCCTAACTAGTTACAACTCTATATGTTAAGTTTCCTAACCAGTTACAACTCTGTATGTTAACACTTCCCCTCAAGTTGGAGCATAGATGTTAATCATGCCTAAGTTGTTACATAAATAGCTAACCCTATTCCCCACTCAGCCTTTATAAAATATCACCCAATCTGTTTCTCCCTCTTCACATATCCTATAGAAATAAACCGAAATATTTTCATGAACGGCTTGTCAATCAATCTCAGCTTAGTCTGCTCACGTGAATGTGATTCTGAGGTGGCAATATAAAGGGCAGCCTGGCTATCACACCAAAGTTTTGCTGGGACCACAGTCTTAATGCTGACTTCCATCAAGAGTTGATGAAGCCACATGATTTCACACATAGACTGTGCTATTGCTCTATATTCCGACTCTGCACTTGAACGGGAAACAACCTCTTGCTTCTTACCCTTCCATAAGACTAGATTTCCACCAACAAAAACACAAGAATCCGCATGATCTCCTATTTCCTCGACCTT
The DNA here is from genome assembly GCA_016808115.1 of Tetrastigma voinierianum. Lineage (NCBI taxonomy): Eukaryota > Viridiplantae > Streptophyta > Magnoliopsida > Vitales > Vitaceae > Tetrastigma > Tetrastigma voinierianum. The sequence continues at coordinate 335,210 of JAEQBH010004491.1, read as the reverse complement.
TACCCACCGCATCTGGGAAGCATTCAACCCTATTGTGCCCATGATTATTATATAGAATACCTTGTCCCGGAGCTCCTTTCAAGTAACATAGAATATGTTCTACAATTGCCCAATTGTCATCGGAAGATATGTATCACTTTACAATATCGATCGAAAGTGTGCAATATCGTAACGAGCACAAGTAGTTGAGCTTCCAACTAGTCTTTGCATTCTCAGCATCTCAAACAACTCGCTTCTCTAGTAAGGTGTACACTGAGCCATAGGAAACTACATGGCTGTTTCTCCCAATTTTCCGCCTCGCATAATAAATCAAGCACATATTTCCTTCGAGATAAGAAGATTCCATGTTTACTTTATAACTTCAATACCCAAGAAGACTTGAAGATCCCTAAGTCCTTTGTATGAAACTCGGGCCGTGAAGAAAGGACTTAAGTGACGTGATCTCAGTCACTCCCAAAGGATAAATATCATCCACATACACCACCAACAAATGATACATGAACCGGGCTCTGTGAGAAGACTAATGATCAGATTACTCTTCCGCAAACCAATTTCAACTGCTGGCTGAATTCACGAACCAAGCATGTGTGGACTCGTCGTTTCAGGCACGACTCGCTAACGAACCTTCCCAATCTCCCCCTGAGCAACAAACCCTGGAGGTTGCTCCATATATACCTCCTCCTGAAGATCGCCATGAAGAAAGGTGTTCTTAATTTCAAGCTGATGAAGATCCCAATTATGAGTGGCAACTAGGGAAATAAAAAGCCGAACAGATGTCATCTTAGCAACGGGGGAAAATGTATCAGAATAGTCCACACCATAGGTCTGAGCGTACCCTTTGGCCACAATTCGTGCTTTCAATCGGGCAACTGAACTATCCGGATTAACTTTGTCTGCAAAGACTCAACGACATCCAATGACTTTCTTCCTAGTAGGTAAATGTACTAAGTTCCAAGTACCATTCCCATTCAGAGCATCCATCTCCTCTATCATAGCACTATGCCAACCAGGGTGAGACAAGGCTTCCTGAAAAGTGTTAGGCAACATAATAGAGTCTAAAGAAGTAATAAAAGAACAGGACTGAGAAGACAACTATTAGGAACTGATCCGATGTCAGCAAATGCCGGAGGACCGTAGGATCGCGGGTTCTAGCAATAGTGTAGACCTGAGTGATAGGAGGCTTTACTGGAGTAGGAACAAGAGGGGCCACGGGGGAGGTAATAGTATACACTAGCAGGTCATCTGCCTCCCCTTGACTAGTGTGGGTCGGGGGTGGAGAGAAAGGGACATGTTCAAAAAACTTGACATTCGCAGAAACCAAGTACCCACGAAGACTAGGGCAGTAACACCGATACCCCTTCTGAACCTAGGAATAACCAAGAAATATACATTTTAAAGATTTATGGTCAAGTTTAGATACCTGAGGACGAAATATGCTTGGTTCTCTCAAGGAAAACTGGGTTAGATGAAATATGCAAGACGACTTGATTATCACATATAAGCTTCATTTGTTCATTCTTCCCAAATCTTAGCTCTCGGAGGAGATGCTTCAACTATATGAGTTCACATGTTGCTAAGGCCATAGCTCTATACTCAGCTTCAGCACTAGATCTGGCTATTACATCTTGTTTCTTACTTTTCCAGGATATTAAGTTACCTCCAATGAATACATAATACCCTGATGTAGAACGTCTATTTATGGGTGAGTCTGCCCAGTCTACATCACTATAGCCAACAATCTGGGTATGACCTATGTCCCCATACAACACCCCTTGACCTGGTGTTCCCTTGACATAACGGAGAATACTAACTGCAGCATCCCAATGACTATCACAAAGTGATTGTAGGAACTGATTAATTATGCTTACAGGAAAAGAAATGTTAAGCCAAGTGATAGTGAGATATTTCAGTTTACCTACAAGTCGTCGGTATCTCCTTGGATCTCGTAGAGGCTCCCCCTGAAGTACAAGTTTGACATTCGGATCCATAGGAGTGTCTACAGGCTTACAATCCAACATACAAGCGCCTCGCTAATATATCCATGCATACTTCATTCCGAGAAATAACCACTCCGAACTAGACTAGGCTACTCCTAATGCCTAGAAAATATTTGCGCCCTCAAGCCTTTGTTCGTGCGATCAAGAGGCGTTGTTCGGAGTTTCGAATACTATCCTACCATCATTTATACGACAACGCCATCCACATAAACAATCAAGCAAATACAACTGGCCCAAGAGAGGATGATGATAAAAACCCGAATGGTACGGTGTGGCCTAATCATGCCAAACTCCTAAACCACTGAGCTAAACTAGCTAAACCAAGCTCGAGGAGATTGTTTTAGACCATATAAGGAACAACGTAGCTTGCATACCAAACCAGACGCCATCTCGAGCAACAACAAAACCGTGGTTGTTCCATATAAACCTCCTAGCGAGATCACTCACGAAGGAAGACATTTTTATTATCCAACTAAAAAAGGGCCATGAGCTACGTGGCAGCCATAGAAAGAAGCAAGCTAACGTGATGCAAATTTGGCCATCGAGAAAAACATCATAATAGTTCGTTATATTAGTTTGGCACCATTGCAACCAAACAAATGCTGATCAACCCGCAAACACACAGCCTGCCGATCAACTCGCCATTAGGTCCCATCTTCATAGTATAAACCCAATGGCAACCAACGAGGACATGCTAGGAGGAAGAGCCGGCGTTCCCACGCGCTATCGAGGCGAACATCTGTTTCTCTTCAACCATCATCGCTTCCAACCGTAATGAGTAAGAGCCTCACCAGTGCTTTAGGGTGTAGAGAAGATATGTGGAAACAAAGGCAAAGTAGGGTAAAGATAAACAATGAAAGCTGAGAAAATTATAAACAAGATGTGGGTTACAAGTAGAATGAGTACCTTTCCAAAAGGCAATAGGTAGATCATTGCGGCGTAAACCCAGCGTGAGATGATGAGCTATAGAAGATGAACTGCCAAGAGGTCCTCAGAAGCACCATGGACGACGAGTATAAAGATGAAGTGGTCGTGTCACGACATCCGTAGAGGAGAAGGGAAATCTGGAGATTGTAAGACAAGAGGAATAGATAAGACATCAGAAATAGGAGGATGCGCTGCAGAGGAGAAGGAGGAACTGTAAAAGAAAGTGACATTAGCAGCGATGAAATAACGATTGATGTCGAGAGAATAACGTTGATAACCCCTCTAAGGGCAAGAATAATCCAAGAAGACACTTTGTGGCTTTGGCTGAGAGTTTGTCTTGCCCAAGAGTGAGAATATGAACAAAACAAACACAAACTAAGACAGAGAATATAAAAGGAGAGGTTGATTGGTTAGCGTGGATGGAATGAGAGATCTGATCATGTAAAACAAAGGATGACATACGATTGATCAAATAACATGTAGCTAAGATAACATCCCCCAAAAACGTTGAGGAACCTTATAATGGAGGAGGAGAGTGTGAGTTGTCTCAACTAAATGACGATTCTTGCACTCAGCCACTCCATTATGTTGAGGAGTGTAAGCACAAGATGATTGGTACAAAATCTCATGGGAAGACTTAAAAGAAGAGAATGACATAAAGAAATATTCCTTGGCATTATCACTTCTTAGAATACGAATAGAAGTATTGAATTGAGTGCGAATTTCAGCATGAAATTTTTAAAGATAAGTAACTGACTCGAGTTTTCATTAAAAATAACCAAGTACATTGAGAATAATCATCTATAAAAGTAACAAAGTAATGAAATCCTAAAGTAGATGTAGACCTCGAAGGACCCCAAACATTAGTGTGGACGAGCTCAAAAGGAGACTTTGTCCAAGGGTCTAAGCGCTTTAGGAATGAAACACGAGTATGTTTCTCAAGTTGACACGACTCACACTTAAGCGAAGATAAACTAGAAAATTGAGGAACCAGCTTCCGAAACTTAGAGAGGCTTGGATGACCGAGATGACTGTGGAGGAGGAGAGGAGCTTCGATGGAAGTGCAAGCAATGGAACAAAGAGGCAAGCTGGGGTGAAAGAGGCCTTGTGACTCTTGTTCTATGCCAATCGTCTTTCCCATGCTTTGATCTTACAAGGTTACAAAGTTGTGAGAAAAATGAAACACGATGAAGGTCAGAACTGATTAATAATAGAAGCCAGATTAAAGGAAGGTGAATATCATAGTGTGGTGAGTGAGGAAGGGAGGGAATGGCCAGGAGCCCGATGCCTTTAGCTATAGTTTGAGAACCATTAGCTAAGGTAATGATGGGTAAGGAGACGGAAGGTTAGAGAAAAAAAAAGGTCCTTATTGCAAAGATATGATCGAGGCTGCACAGAATCAAGGATCAAGGTGGAACAGATGTGTGTAGGCAAGTAGAGACATTATCAGTGCAGGCAGCAGAAGCAATGGAGTTAAGATTTGGTTGCTTGATGATACAAAGTGCTCCCTCATATTAATGGCGACGTAAGAATGATACAGGAGTTGTAGATGAGCTCCTGCAGAATGAACTCGAGCAATTGTGGATGATCGAGTGAAGCCAAATGAGCATTACAAGGAGGTCGACAATGTAACTAATAACATCGATCACGGGTGTGGCCAAGCCTGTTACAGTATGTGTAATGAGGATGTTGTCCTCTACCTCGGTTGTTATCGCGTCCTCCTCGGGAATCACTTCAAGAATAGGACTAAGAAACCATCACAGAAGTGTTTGGTGTGATCTTAGATCGTATGGTGAGTGTGATTGGAGGTATGATGAATGTCCCGAGCAAGAGCCTCAAATCAAAGTTTGGAATAAATTGCTCTGGTAGTATACGTTCTCGGATGTCCTCAAAATCTGGCCCAGGAGTTAAGCGGAAAAATGATCATGTAAAGACCTCGATCCATCTTTTTGTTGTAGATGCCGTTGTTAGTAGATTCTTGTGACAAGATAGATGTCTGGGATCATCCTTATGGGCGAGACGTAGTCCACCGTAAGAAGATATATCCATGTCAAGGCTGTTTTGAGTGGCAATGGAGGATGTGCTCGATAGAGGCTAAGCGTCATTAGTGTATAGTTTCTTCACAGATTCCAGTGGAACAGTTTTATGAGCCACAATATTATGTAAGTGTAGCATATAATCAGTTTCGAAGGATATTTATAGTAGCATAGTTTTTCTGCCAGTCGTTTATCTTGAGGATACTTGTGTTCGTAAGATTATCTCACGTAACCATTACCAATAAATGAGGATCCGCAAGATCAGCCCATGATTGATAATTTTCTCTCCCCATGAGTTTATCGAGAGTAATCATAGGAGTTCGAGATATAAAGAATTAAAGTTTGACATTTATGGAGTCAGAGGCGTTTTTAGCCATGAGATGAGAAATCATGAGAAGGTCAGCAATATCAATTGTTCTGGGCTAACTGAATGAAAAGCAACTCTCCAAGGTCACGAGTGTTGTGAAACTTCAAAAACACAAAAAGAGGTCGGGTGACATAATAGCTTCGAGAAGCGATCCAGGGCTTGGTGGAAAAGGAGGGGTTTTGGCGGCCAGCCGGGACACGACAGTGGCTAGAAGTTATCCGGCGGATGACATTGTTGGAGGCGCGTGGCCAAGCGATTGCCTCCACGCGCCAGCGACGATGGCGTTAAATTCCAGTGCGGATTGAAGATGGTGTGGGAGAATTTACTCGATGAGGTTTCCATCGAAGGATGGGTGGAGAAGTGCTTTTGTTGGGTGTTTGCCTGATAGGGCGGAATGGAGGTCGTCAAAAAAAGTTGTCGACGACAAGGTGTTCCGACGGTGGCTTTGGCTTTTGTGAGGCTTTGTGATGACTATAACACGACCGAAGTGTGATATGGTCGTTGGATGGGTTGTCGGAAATGACCACACGACGAAACCTTAACCCTAATATTCAAACTCTTTAATGGCTTTGATACCATGTTGAGAGAAAATGAATACTCTGATTCTCATTAATTTACAAGGGAGGTAACATACATATTTATACTCTAGTGTTAGGGCAAAAAAAGGAAACAAAGTTAGAGTTTAATTATGAGACTAAAGAGAGAGGGAAAAAAATCCTAAATGGATTAAGAGACTAAACCTTAACAAGACAGAAGAGTAGTGTATGTCATAAAATTAAATACATGAATTCCTGGCAGTTGTTTGACAAGGTCAATGCCATATGCATATCCATACCATGGCCATTGCTAGGTAAGCCTGAATTTCCTATAGTGGTATTTTGGATTATTCTTGTGTAGTTGACGAATTCATAGGAGGAGGTGATTTGACAGTGCAATTAGATTTAAGATCATCCAAAACTTTCACATGTAGGTCTATGTGTTTGTCGGTTTTGTTGTCATGTAGATCTCTTAGATATGACCTAAGAAGATTGTGGTCAGATGGTTGAATCTATTTGTATCTTATGTTTCAATTTAGATATTCTGAATTGTGAAGAGAGAAAATAGAGAATTCCTAATTTTATTATTTCCACAGAATAATGAATCTAGTATCTACATTACATATTGGACTTATATATATACACACTCATAGGACTCTGTCTGATGGGACAATAAAGGAAAAAGAGTACAATGTCCCAACACTCACTTATTTGAAGCATATGTCGCCTGCACGAGCTTGTTACAAATGTATTTAATTCTGGACCTCGAGGGATTTAGTAAGATGTGCGCTAGTTGATCATTTGAATTGACAGCCAGTAGCCACCATACGATCACGATTTTCTCCCAATGAAGTAGCGATTCTGACTTTCAATGTGTTTGGTGCTGTGGAAGGCTGGATTGGATTACTGCAATGTAAGCGACACAGTTTATCGGATGAGCTTCATCACGATGCATCCTTTCCAAATCTCAACTCTACGGAGAGGTGTCTCGACCATATGAGTTCACATATTTACTTGAGCCATAGCTGTGCCGACCAGCTAGATGTTCCCTTTTGTTGTTCACTGCTAACTGAGTATTAGGTTAACACATTGAATACACAATACCGGAGATTGGAGCGTCTATCACGGTAATGGTGGGAATGGTGGAGTTTACCTGCAATCGTCGATATCTCCCCCGGGATCTGAAGAACTCCCATCTGCAGTACAAGTTTGAAACATTAGGATCCATGGGAGTGTCAGCAGTTCTGATCAACATAGGTTTCTTCGAATGTCTAAAGCATACTTTGGGTTGGGATGAACTACACGAATTGGATTGTTTATCTGAGATTCGAGAGGAAATACTTGAGTTCCCCAGAGTCTTTAGTTTGAAAGTGGTGAAAAGATGTTCTTTAGTTTACGAATACCATCGATCCTTTGCGCGTAATGACGATGTCATCCACATAAACAACGGATAAATCTGCCCAGAAGAAGTTATGATGATAAAGCGAATGGTCTGTAACACATGCTGTGAAGCATGCCAAATTCTTGAGCAATAGAACTTCGCAGTATTGCAGAAACCATGCTCGAGGGTGTTTCAAGCCATATAAAACTAGTAGCTTTGCCCCTCTTGATTTCCTACGAGCAACAAAAACCCGGGTGGTTGCTCCATATAAACTTCTCGGCCCAGTCACCATGAAGGAAGGCCACGGGGACGGCGATGATAAACACGAAGGGGCTGAGAAGATGAATCATCAAATCTGGCGGAGATGATAGGAAGGGGTAAGACTTCGATGCAGGAAAGACTCGGAGGAGGAGAAGAAGAAGGGGGAGTCGAAGAAGGTGACATGTTGGGAGAAAGTATCGATGAGTGCGAGAATAACAGATAACGCCGAAGTCGGGGTAGCCTAGGAAGATGCGCCGTGGCCTTGGTGGCTTGTCTTATCTGGGTGAGAATATGAACAAGCAAGTCTGACCAAAAGCAGAGGAAGGGAAATAAAGGTAGGTCGGAAAGAAGGGAATGAGAGATACGGCGTATAGCCAGATGAGAGACATACGATTAATCAAACTAACAAGGCACAGAGCGGCGTCCCGTAAAACGAAAGGGAACATGATGATGGAGGAGAGTGCGAAACATCTCAGCCAGATAGCTGAATTCTTCGTTGGCTACCTGGAATTTTGTTGAGGTATGAGCCTGAAAATGATGAAGGATCCATGTTGGGACATAATGGAATAAAAGGGGTGCAGAAAATATTCTTGGGCATTATCAGCTGTAACCGCCGTGAAATATTGATGAACGAAATTTCGGCGCAAAATTTACGGAAATGAAAATGTTGCTTTCGGTTTTCATTAAAAATAACGAGCATCGAGAATGGTCATCGTGGTGACAATCTGACCTAAGTGACGGAGTGAGGACTGAGCATCGGTGTGGACAAGAGGCGAAAGGAGATGTTACTGCGGTCAGTGTGGCTGGGGCAGAGACACGGTATGTTTCCCCAGTGAGCGGGACTCCTGTAGTGGCGGCAAGTGGAAAACGAGGGACCATCTTGGAACTTAGAAAGACTAGGGTGACCCCGGACCAGTGGATGAGGAGTGGAGCATCGGTCAAGGCATAAGCTACGGGAGACCAGATACAGGTGAGGAGGTGATAGAGGCCATGTGACTCACGTAGATACGTCGTCTTCTACAATGCTGGTCTTTGCAAGGTCACAAATTTATCGAGAGAAAAAATAATGGAGCAGGTTAAAGATGCAGTGATTTCTTGATGAAATAGATTAAAGGACACTCGGGAGTATAAAGGATGAAGTGAGAGGTGGAAGGAGAGATGAGCGAACCAATACCTTTAGCCACGGTTGAGAACCATTAGCTAAAGGTAACAGTGGGTAAAGTAAGGAATTTAGTAGTAAGAGAGAGAAAAAAGATCTTTATTACGAAATGTGATCAGACACAGTCAGAATCGAGGTCGAAGGGTGTGAGTAAAATGACAGACATTACAGGTTTGGGCGCGAGGCAACGAAGCAGTGACATTGTGATGGCGAAGAAAGGCATCATGCTATTGTCGGTGGAGACATGCTGAGATGTCGCGGGAGTCAGTCTGGGCGGTGAGAATCGAATCGAGCGGAGCCGTGTGCGAGTCTTGGGGAGGCGTCATTACAATGATAACATGATCACGGGTGTGGTAAACTTGGCTGTGTGGGTGAGGACGTTCGTCTGAGCCTCTCGGGTACCCTTCAGATCCTCCCAGAAGGTTAGTATGAGAAACTAACAGAGAAGAATCTAAAGAAATTTATCGGATAGTGTGAGTCTGTTATGTGGAGGAGATCACAGGAGGAGGCGAGCAAGCCTGCAGCATCATCGGACAGGTCAGTGGTGCAAGAATTTGATCTGGAGGTCTAGAGATCCCAGGACGGAGACTGACAGTGGGATCATGAGGGCATCGGCTGGCGTTTGTTGAGCTAATGATCACTAGTAGAGGCATCGTGTCAGGGAACTCCTCTTAGAGGCAATCGATAATATAATTAGAGTAGATCCATGTCTTGTTGGCGGATATTAACAATAGCGAAGCCACCTTATAAAAATTATTTGGATATCATTAGGTATATATTTACGATTCAAAACTTAGAGAACCATGTCTTATGGCAGAAGATGAAGCAAAATTTTGGATCATGAAACATATAATACGCTACATAGTTGTGCATCTATTTTCTTCGATTGCACCTTATGCTTACTAGTTATAGCATCCTATCAGATTGTAATAAGATGATCCTCATAACCATGTCCCATGAACTGATTCCCACGAAGCGACGAGGAAGAATATTCTCACTACCAAGCAATTTTTAAGATGTGATAGTGAATCCGGTACCAGTAAAAATAGATTTTGAATTGCCATATCATGGCGAAGGTGAACCACGTTTGGTTGAAGAGAGCCCTAATAAGAGGCGAATCTGGTACTGTGGAGCTTGAAGATGAAAGCGGGGGACTGGCAGTGAGAATCACGTGAAGATGAGCGGCGGCGAAGATGAGGCGGGGCGCGGCGGAAGCAGGACAAAGGTGGAGAAGGAGGGCTGGGTTGAACCAGCGGGAGGATGAGCTCTCAAAGACGGCGCGAGCGAGCCATTATTGTGGATCAGTGATCGCTGGGGAGGAGAAGAAGAGGCAGCGCACTCAGCGCCGGCGCGTGTGAATGACAGGCTGGAGAAGGCCTCGCGTGACGGCGCGTGTCTTCTACGATTTCTTGGCGGGGTTGGCGGGTAGATCGACCTCGTCAGCCTCGAAATGTGGTTTTCGTGGGAGAAGAGCTTCCCGAAAAGTCGCGGCGCGATGGCGTAATTTGCGATGAAAGTCGTGGCGGAGACGGAGATCGAATGAAACACGATCACCCAAAAATTGGTTTCTCTGTTGGCTCGATACCATGAAGAAGAAAATGAAAGGTCACAGTACTATTATTCATGAGAATAATAAGTCCCAATGCTCTACATTCATGTGGACTTATATATATCATCTTGAGCTCACATCTGATTAGGACAATAAGGAAAAATGCAAATATCTAACATGAATGAATTGGATGAGATCTTGTAATATTTTATAGGCCTTTTCAATCGGGGTTTCACATAAGTGGAGGTCCTGGTTTGATATTTTGGTTGAATTATTATTTTTGTGATGGAACTTACCACAAACAATATTTAAATTTGGTTTCTATTTTCATTGTTGTATGATTAAGTTCATTGAATTAATTTTCATGTTGCTGAATTCTAGTCATTAGAGGATTAAAGATAAATTTTGTAGGACTGCTAAAGAGAACCCTCCTGTTACTTTTGCTATAGCTGCATGTGAAACTCAGAATGTTAGTGTCACTGTGTTGCCATCGTTTGGACTCTCTGAAGGAAGTCAAATTACAGCAAAGGCTATGTGGGATAAAATGGTGCAGGTAACAATCCTACTGTGCCTTTATAATTTTTGAGTTCCTGTTCTGCACCTCCTACTCAGACCTGATCTTTGCTTCTATGTTGGACATTCTGATATGCACTCTATTCTTTCTAGGATGCCCTATTGAGTTACTCTTTCCAATTTAGTGACCTCACATAACTACTTGTAAAGTTGTGCTTGTTTGGATACACTTTCTTTTTTCCTTTCTGTTTTTAAAATTTCAGAAAAATAATAGTAATAATACAAGGTAAAAAAACTCTGTGAGGCTTATATAAAAAAGGAAATGATGTTAAAAACTGTTAAAACAAATTGAGTCATCGACAAATTGTTACTACAAATTTTGAATTTATGAAAGTGATTTTTTTAAAACAAGGTAAATCTGTACTGTTTGTACAAGATGCTCTATTAGAAGTTTATGTATTTAAAAATTGTTATAACATATATCTACTTTACATATAGAGTTGTAATCTATTAGGAAACTTGTCTTATAGAGTTGTAATCTATTAGGAAGGTTAGATTGACTTTTGTATATATATATTCACAATGGATCAATGAAAAACATAAGGAATTCATTCCTCCAATTCTTTTGTCTTGCCTTCTACATGGTATCAGAGCAAGGTTTTGAATTTGTCCTAGAAAAGGCAAATTTTTTGAGAGAATTTTCGGAAGAACAGAGAAGAGGAGAAGAGTCGTAGGGTGTTTATTTGAAACACCACCTTCATACACGTGGTGACACCCCTCCTAGTGGAGGAGGTACACACAATGAATTACCCCACTGCCTCCCGGCACTGAAACCTAGCCAAGATGAGCCACACGAAATGGCATCAGGATTTTGCCTTGTTTCACATGCATCAAGTTATCGCGTGTGAGGTGGCGTGTGATACTCGGGGCGACGCTACTCTCCTCCAACGTCGATCGCGACAAATTCTCCCACGCCACTTGCTTCCCTTTGTCCGAGCCTTTACAATAAGTGGTTTTTCAAACACTTTTCTATCCAATAGCCTTCTTTTATGGGTTTTTTTGCTTGTTTTCCTTGATTTCTTTGAGGTTCAGAGGTGTCAGGTGGATCAGAGCCACGCTTCATTCCAAAGGTGTTGATTTTGTGGAAATGTGTTCTTTTTCTTGCAAGATCCTATTCTTTTCTAGTATTTCTGATTTTCAGAGGCTCGTCTTCTAAGTTAGGATCTGCTTATGACTCAACACGAAACCCTCAAGAGGAGTTGTGTGTCATTATTGCCATAATCCAAGACATATGCGCTAGAATTGTAGGAAGCTACAGAATAAAAATCGAAGATTTCATTATGTTCATCATCATAAATCACTTTAGTCTGCATCTACTTTTACTAGTACACTCGTCGAGTTAGGTAAAACCAACACATGTTTTATTTCCTTTTCCTGCACATGGGTCATGGACTTGGAGCCAATCAATTACATGATAAAAATTCCAATTTATTTACTACGCTTTCAATTACAATTTTCTATGTCTATCAAGTTACTCTACAGATGAGTCAACATCTGCGGTCCCTCGTTGACAATTCATCCGACTCTTCTAATCACTTTGACCTTTGTTTTGAGTTTACCACAATTCTCTTTTAATTTCATTTCCATGAGTAAACTTACACGTACACTTAATTGTAGTATCTCATTCTTTCCTAATCATTGTTTGATTCAGGATCTTTTAACAAAGCGGATTATTGGTCTAAGACGCAAGTCTAGAGGTCTCTACATTCTTGAAACAGAGGTGCCAAAGTCTGTTGCTTGTTTTGGGGTTGTTTTCCCATTCGAATTACATTGTCGCCTAGGTCATCCTTCTCTCCCTTTGTCGAAGAAGGCATCCTCGCTTAGCCTATCCTCATTGAACCATGCGTCACACACATGCAAGCCTTCATTAAGTGCATTTGAGTCTGTTGAGAACTAGGGATTATCCTAAGAATATCATCTGTCGACTTGATCATCCTAATATTTCCAAGTTTCGTGTGGTTCTACCGTTTTCTAGTACGTCACCGATTGGGTGAGTCATGTTGGCAGGAGCATACTCGTATCCCGTTCCCCCGGCGCTGGAAACTGATGAATGAAGTCTCCTTCCGAGGCTTATCCACAACGATGTTGGGGTCCTTCTCGGATTGAGTCTATAGGGTTAGGTATTTTGTCACTTTTATAGATGATTATTCTCGTTGTACTTAGGTATTTTTAATGAAAAATCGAGGCTGAGTTATTCTCACATTTTCCGTAAGTTTAAATGCTTGATTCGAGCTACCGATTTAATACTTTAGTCGGCATCATCACAGAGTGATGTCTGAATATATTTTGCACAATTCTCCTCCTTTATGTCCTCACATGAGATTCTTCATCAGTCCTCTTGTGCTTATACTTTTCAACAGAATGGAGTAATTTGGCCATGGCCGACATTTAGTTGGCTTAGTTCGCACTCTTGCTCCATCATAAGGTTCCACCAGCGTTTTTGGTGGGATCTTATCTTATTTAGCTTGTTATTTGATTAATCGTATGCCATCATTCGTCTTACATGATAAAATCCCTCATTCTATTCTTTTTTCAAACCAACCTCTCTTCTGCCTTCCCCCTTGTGTCTTTGGTTGTGTCTGTTTTGTTCATATTCTTACTCCTAAACAAGACAAGCTTTTAGCAAAAGCCACAAATGTGTTTTCCTCGGTTATTTCCGACTTCAACGAGGTTATCGTTGCTACTCTTTTGATACACATCGATACTTTGTCTCTCCAGATGTCACCTTTTTTGAGAACTCTTCTATGTTGTACCCTTTCCTTTACTCAGTTACGATGTCATATTTCTGGCCACGCTAACATCGTCTTAGATCTGCTCATCTGTACCTCAGCTCTCCTTTCCGACCATTGCGGGTTTATACTTTCGTCGCGAAACTGCGACATCGAGGCCTCCAGTTGACTCATCTTCTATGGCGCCCTCCTCTACGACGTCGGTCTTGCAGTCTCTCGCTGATCTTCCCATTGCCGTTCAGAAAGGTACTCGTTTCTGTAACCATCTATTTATAATTTCACGACTTATGTGGAATTATCTTCACCATATGCAGCATATTTCACCTTATCTTGTTTCTCTTCCTAAACTGCATGTGAGGCACTCTCTCATCAGATTTGAAGCAGGCAATGGTTGAAAAATGGGTACACTCTGCATTCCTCGGCACATGGGACTGGTCACCTTACACCGCTAGTAAGTCTCTATTGGTTGTTATTTGGGTTTATCTTTGGTAAGATTGATGCGGATGGCGAGTGTGGGCCGTCTTAAAGGCTCGTTTAGTTGCAGGGGTATACTGAATATATGGCTCTAACTCTTTATGACATTTTTCTCCATTGCGAGATGGCTTCCATTCGTCTTCTCTTCTCCCCCCTTCATTTGCTGAGATCTTGGCCCTTATATCAGTTGGACATCAAGAATGCATTTCTCCATGACGACCTTGCTGAGGAGGTATATATGGAGCAATCACCTGGATTTGTTGCTCACGGGGAGTATGGTTTGGTATGCAGGTTACGTCATTCCTTATATGGCTAAGCGGTCATGAGCTGGTTTGGTGCTTTAGGCCCCGTGGTAAAGTCGGTATATTCAGATCGTGACCGCTCTGTCTTCTATCATCATATCGTCTGGCGGTGTCATATGGTTGTTTATGTAGACCCAGCGATTGTTATAGCAGACTGATGATCGGGATGGTATTCGGAAACTTAAGCGACATCTCTTGACCACTTTCGGACAAAGACTTGGGAAGCGAAGTACTTTAAGGATTGAATGAAGCTCAGTCTAAGTCGGTGTGGTTATGTCTCGGAGTATGTCTTGGATATATTGGAGGAAACGAGTATGCTAGGCTAATGGCTTGTAGACACTCATATGGATCAATGTCGAGTATGCTGAATAGGGGAGCCTCATGCAAGATAGGAGAGATATGAAGCGACTAGTGGGAAATGAGGCTACCTCCATGGCATCGCCAGGCCCCGGACTTTTCCTTCCCTATGAGTGTAGTTAGTCAGTTCTTGCAGTCACCATGTGACCTATGTGATAGTCATTGGGATCTTTGTGATTAAATCTCAGATTATATCCGAGAATATTGGGTCGAGAGGTGTTATATGAAAACAAAGGTCACACCTAGGTTATTGGATATTATGATGCGGGCCAGGCGGGTTCGCGCGGACGGAGGCAGCTCCACTTGAGGATATTGTGTGTTTATCGGGACGGCAATATCTTGGAAAGTAAAAGCGGGGATGTGGTGGCGGTCCTAGTCTTTGAGTTGGTGTCGGAGGCCATGACTTTGGCGCTTGTGAGCTCGTATGGGCTCCCGAAGCGAACCTTAAAAATTTAAGATTTGGGAAGGATGAACAATTTGGCGTGTGTGTGATGTGACGGCCCACTTCTTCTTGATCTTTCATGAGAGGACGAACATATTGAAGTGGTATCGCCGTTCAGAGAAAGATTGCGCCGGGATCATGCTTCTTAGTTTCGTTAACTTCAGTGGCCAAACTAGCAAACATTTTCACTAAGTCTTCGGTCAAAGTTGGTACATTTGTAACAAGCTTGGTGCATATGACCTATATGCTCCATCTTGAGGGGGAGTGTTGAGAATCAGAGGATATTCTTAGGATATTCTTTGGTTTATTCCCTTCTTTTCTTGTATAATATTTTCCTTCCTTTTTGTACTTTATTTATTTCCTTTTTTATGTTATATAAGTAGGTAGGACTTGTATTGTTCTTTTTTATGAATTCAATAAAGAAAAACACTCTTTTCTTCTCTCATTTCACAGAGTCCTAGAGTCAATAAACGAGCTTTTGCTCCTTTTGAGTTAGTTCATTATGATGTTTGAGGTCCTTGTCTAGTTTTGTCTTCGATTGGGTTTAAATTTTTCGTTACCTTTGTGGATGATTTATGTTATGTCACTTGGCTTTATCTAATTAAAAGTTATTCTGAGTTTTTTTCTCATTTTAGTGCCTTTTATGCTGAAATTCAAACACAATTTCATGTCTCTGTGCAAACATTAAGAAATGATAATGCCAAGGTATATTTGTCGGAACCTTTTCAGTCCTTCATGTTACAACATGGGATTCTCCATCAGACCTTGCTTGTTGATACACCCTTTCAAAATGGGGTAGCTAAGAGAAAGAATAAACATCTTCTTGAGATAAGCAGGCCACTTTTGTTCCAAATAGATATCGATCCACTACAAACATTTTGGTAGCAATCTCTAACTTGTTTTTTTTTTTTTTGGTGATTGACAAGATGCCCTCATCGGTTCTTAATTGGGCTACTCCTTACCACCAGTTGTTTCCAAATAATCCATTGTTTCCTATTGATCCCAAGGTATTTGGATGCACATGCTTTGTTAGGGATGTTCGTCCTCAAGTCTCTAAACTTGATCCGAAGTCCTTGAAGTGTCTCTTTGTGGGATATTCTCATGTTCAAAAAGGGTATTGGTGTTATTGTCCCACTCTTCGATGTTACTTTGTGTCTATTGATGTTGCATTCTTTGAGACTACGCCAGTTTCCCTTCCATCTACCGTTACAAGTCAGGGGGAGGAAGAAGACTTGCTTGTTTATACTCTTGCCTCACCCATTGTCTCCACGAACTTGCTTACATCGCTCATATCTACACTGCGTACTTGACACCCCACTGATCTCGAAGCTCTCCACAGTAGCCGACATGGGATCAATTCGATGTAGTCTTCCTATTGCTCTCCGTAAAGGTAAACGTTGGTGTGCTCATTCGATTTATGACCACTTGTCATCATGTTCTTGTTCTTTTATTGCATCCTTGGACTCCATTTCGTTGCCTAACAAGGTTTCTGAAGCCCTCGCTCACCCTGGTTGGCGTAGTGCTATGATAGAGGAAATGGATGCTTTGACTGACAATGGTACTTGAAACTTGGTTCGTTTACTTGCTGGGAAGAAAGCCACTGGTTGCCGTTAGGTGTTCACAGTGAAGGTTAATCTCGAAGGCTCCATTGCTTGGTTGAAAGCCTGCCGTGTTGCTAAAGGGTATGCCCCCAAACCTATGGCGTGGACTATTCAGAAACTTTTTCCCCTATTGCTAAGATGACATATGTTCGGCTTTTTATTTCCTTGGTTGCCACTTATAATTGGGATCTCCATCAGCTTAATATTAAGAATGCTTTTCTTCATGGCGACCTTCAGGAGGAGGTGTATATGGAGCAACCTCTAGGGTTTGTTGCTCAGGGGGAGATAGAGAGGGTTTGTCATCTTAGAAAGTCTTTGTACGATTTGAAACAAAGTCCATGTGCGTGGTTTAGTAAGTCATTGTTGTTAAGGAATTTGGTATGCGGGAAGAGTAAATGCGACCACTCGAGTCTTTTTATAGGAACCTCTGGTTCGGTATCGTTCGGTTCAGTAGTGTATGTGGATTGACTATTGTGCTCCTTGGAAGTATTTCACAAGGTATCTCATCTCTTAAGTCCTTGCTTTAGAGCCAATTTCATACAAAGGGCTTAGGGATGCTAAGATACTTATTGGGCATTGAAGTTATGCGAAGCAAAGATGCAATCTTCTTATCTCAAAGGAAATACGTGCTTTATCTATTGTATGAGATTGGAAAGTTAGGGGTAAAACCATACAGTTCTACTTTAGTTCCAGGCGTACACCTTACTAGAGAAGGCGAAACATTTGAGGATCGTAAGAGATATAAAAGATTAGTTGGGAAGCTAAATTACTTTACAGGCACTCGTCTTGATATTGCCCACTCAGTCAATATTGTAAGTCAGTACATGTCTTCTCCAACAGTTGATTAGAACAGATTCTATGTTACTTGAAAGGAATCTCGGGACGTGGTATTTTATATAGTAATCATGGGCATAATGGACTTGAGTGTTTCACAAATGTTGATTGGGCAGGATCTAAGGAGGAGAGGAGGTCCACAACAGGTTATTGTGTCTTTGTTGAAGGGAATCTAGTCTCATGGAAGAGTAAGAAACAAAGTGTTGTCTCTCAATCTAGTGCAGAGTCTTAATATAGAGCGATGTCAAAGTTCGTATGTGAGATTATGTGACTTCATCAACTATTGATGGAAGTCGGCATGAAAATATTAGTTCCAGCAAAACTCTGGTGTGACAACGAGGCTGCCCTTCATATTGCTTATAATCTGGTATTCCATGAACGAACTAAGCATATTGAGATAGACTGTCATTTCGTTCGGTATCTGACTACGGCTTGGTTTCTATAGGATATGAAGGCGAAGAACAATTGGTGATATCTTCACAAGAGAGCTCTAAATGGAGACCCGGGTTGGTTATGTATAGCAAGTTGGGCGATTAATATCTATCTTTCCGACTTGAAGTGTTATAACATATATCTACTTTACATATAGAGTTGTAATCTATTAGGAAACTTGTCTTATAGAGTTGTAATCTATTAGGAAGGTTAGATTGACTTTTGTATATATATATTCACAATGGATCAATGAAAAACATAAGGAATTCATTCCTCCAATTCTTTTGTCTTGCTTTCTACAAAAACAAAAACACAAAAGTATTTAAATGGATGCTTATTTATTTTTTAGACTTTAAGCCCCTCCTGTTATTCAATATAATAAGATTTGACTAAGTTTGTTCTTTATGTTGTAACTGTTTCTGATGTTGTTACTGTCATATTGGGCAATGTGAGATTGATACCATTGTTCATGTGTGACAAGGATGGGCAATTTGATCGGGAAAACTTTAATGCTGGGCCAAGTATACCTTCATCACCTGGGGACACACTTTGTGCTGCAGTTTCAGCTTCTGCATGGGTAGAGCCTCATGGGAAGTGCACTGTTGCTTTTGCTCTTGCATGGTCATCTCCAAAAGTAAAATTTTTAAAGGGCAGTTCATACCGTAGGTAGTTGTTTGTGTACTCTATTCATATCTTTGTCTGTTCAGAGTTTGCAGATAGACTATACCTGTTTGTCGTGTGTGTTTATTTACCAAAGAGTTGGATTGTACCCTTTGCAATTTCATTCCAGTATCCTTCTGAAGTGGAAGGTGCAGAGACACATGAAAAAATATGCGAATGTACTATGAATGCTGTTGTAGTATAATATGTCAATTCAAGTTCAGAAATTTTAGTTTTCCCTGTTAAAAGTTTCTTTGAAGTACCTATATGCCATATAAACAAACATGACACCTGATAGTATTTATTGAGTCCAAAAGGTGTCTGTTTCTTTCTCTCTTTTTCTTTCAATTTTTTCTGAATGTTTTGTTACTTTGTGTCTTTTTCTGCAGGAGGTACACAAAATACTATGGCACTTCTGAAAGAGCAGCTTTGAACATAGTGCATGATGCACTGACAAGTATGTAGATCTGATCTGGGTTTCTTTAGTTTGCTATTGAAATAAGTTCTTGACTTATTGAAATTCGTTTCCTAGATAATGATATATGGATCTGTTTCAATTTCTTCAAAGATTGTTCCTTGAAATGATCCTAATTTCAGTATCATCTGCATGTTGAAACCTTAATTTTTTTTTGTTGATTTATTTATTTTTATCAGACTATAAGCAGTGGGAAGAAGAGATAGAGAAATGGCAAAGTCAAATACTCAGGGATGATAGGCTACCTGAGTGGTAATTTTCACATCCATTGTATTATTTTTCTGAACAGATATTAATCTAATTACTGGCGCACACCCCTATTTTTTGCATTTTATTAGACATGCAAAATCCACACATCAATGCATACAAATCACCCCATTTTTTCATTCAAAAGCAGTATAAGCTCATGTTTCTTTGGAGATTACTGTAGGTTACTCTCCTAAGTACCCCTTAATTCTTTTTGGGCTTTAGTATCATGCATATATGTTCTCATTATGTAGGTTCCATTTTGTTCTTCTAACCATTTAGCAATTATGGTGACCTTATTTGTCCTCACAATATCAGTCTTTTAAGTGTTTCAGTATGATTGAATAGAGTTTGTTTTGTGCCCAATCGATGGCAACAAGACTAGTAATCTGGAAAAACCTTCCACACAAACAAAGTGATATAACCCTTCTGTTTGTGATGATGCTTAAATATTCACAGAACCTAATGTTCTAGACCTTTTCCTTATCATTGTGGTAGATATATGACATTGATCCTATGATGCAGGTACAAGTTCACATTATTCAATGAACTCTACTTTTTGGTTGCTGGTGGGACAGTTTGGATTGGTAATCACCTATACTAACTTCATTGCTTTACATCTTAATGAGTAAACAGAGAAACAACATACTTCTAGCATATCATCTTATATAGCAATCACCCCTCCCCTCATCTTGCATCTCTGGTCTCGGTTGTTAACTTGTAAGACAATCATGTAATGTTTTTATATATATCTATTGTGTGTTAAGAATGAATGGAATTAATTTCTTCACTTGAATTATACGAGAAGTAGAAATACTCTCCGTTTTGTAGATACAATACAGCCTATGAAATAGGAAGGAAAGCTACAGCTATGTAAAGAAAATATGCAGCTGTACAATTATGACTAAGCTACAACTATGTAAGGAAATATACAACTAAACAATTCTGACTTTTAGGAAATTAATAAGATCCCTATAATTACAAAATATACAGCCAAGTTTAAGAAGACTGATTTGCCCTTTTGATATCCGGTTGACTCTTGTTATACAGTCAACTTACAGCTATGTAAGGAGACCGATTTTCCATACTCCCTCTCAAGCCGGTTGGAAGATGTCGTTCATTGCCTGCTTGCTTACCAAACTATCAAACTGTTTCTTTGGTAGACCTTTAGTGAGAACGTCTACGACCTGTTTAGAGGTGGGAATGTAGGGCATGATAATCAGTCAATTTTCTAGTTTCTCCTTGATAAAGTGTTCGTCGACTTCAACATGTTTAGTTCTGTCATGGAGCACCGGATTGTGTGAGATTACAATAGCAGCTTTGTTATCACAAAAAACCTTCATAGGCGAGGGACTAATAGTTTTAAGTTCTTCAAGTAATTGTTTGATTCACAAAACTTCACAGATACCATGTGCCATTGCTCTAAACTTAGCTTCTGCGCTACTTCTAGCCACCACATTTTGTTTTTTACTACGCCAAGTTACAAGATTTCCCCCGACAAAGACACAATATCCTGAAGTTGATCTTTTGTCTGTTACACTTCTTGCCCAATCTACATCAATAAACACTTCAACTTGAAGATGTCCCTTGTTTTCATATAGAATTCCTTTTCCTGGTGTCCCATTCAAGTACCTTAAAATTCTGTATACACCATGAAAATATCCTTGATTAGGTGAGTGCATGAATTGACTTACCACACTCACTGCAAGTGCTATATCAGGATGTGTATGGGAGAGATAAATCAATCTCCCAACTAAGCGTTGGTACCTCTCTTTGTTAACCATTTCTTCCGGACTTGTAGGCTGAAGCTTCAAATTGGTTCTATAGGGGTTTCAACTGCTTTGCAACCGAGTAAACCGGTCTCTCCTAGCAAATCAAGTATGTACTTTCTTTGAGAGATAAAAATACCTTTCTTGGATCTTGCAAACTCCATTCCAAGAAAGTATTTTAGAGGACCCAAGTCTTTGATTTCAAACTCACGAGCGAAGGCTTTCTTTAGTTTATCAAGCTCACTGTCATCATCTCCAATCAAAATGATGTCATCCACATGAACTTTTAATACTACCACTCTCCTTTCACTTGAGTGTTTGTAGAACATTTTATGATCGGCTTGACTTTGTACATACTCTTAAAGCTTGACGACCTTTGCAAACCTATCAAACCAGGCTTTAGGAGATTGCTTAAGACCATACAATGACTTCTTTAATCGACAAACTTTCTTTTCTCCAAAATTTTCTTCAAGAAAACTTTTTGGTGGTAAGTCCTATAACCCTTCTTTCTCCAATCACCAAGGCAGGAAAGCATTCTTTTCACATCTATTGTTAAGGCCAAGTCGTGTAATGCAAGAGAAAGTAATACTTGGCTGGAATTGATTTTTTCAACAGGTGCAAAGGTTTCTTGGTAGTCAATTCCATAAGTTTGTGTGAAACCTTTAGCAATTAACCTTGCCTTATCTTTCAATGCTCCCATCAGACTTACATTTGATTGTGAAAACCCACTTGCACCCTACTGTCTTCTTCTCCCTAGGTAGATCAACAATTTCCCAGGTTTTATTTTTTTGCAGTGCCCTCATCTCTTCATACACTGCTGACTTCCACTCTGAGTGTCCTAGAGCTTCCTGTGTGTTTCTGGGTACAAACAGGTGAGAAACATTTGTTGTGAAGGCTTTGTATTTTTTTGAAAGTCTATGGTAGGACAAATAGTTGGCAATAGGATGTTTGGTACAATTCCTAACACCTTTACGAATGGCAATAGGATCATCAAGATCAAAAGAAGATAAAGGAGTAGAATTTATAGGAAGATTACCAGGAATTGGAGAATTAGGAGATGATGATTGCCCATGCTTAGGATTGATTGGTAGATTCTCAATATTGGGATTAAACCTATTTCTAGTGTAAACACGCAGCTCAGTAGACATAGGTGGTAAAGTTTTTGACCCTGTTTGTGATACGGTTTTACTAGGCATAGATAGATCATTATTTTCCGCATTTTCTCTTGGGAAAGTATCCATTTCCTGATTTATTTCAGGGAAAAAAATTGTTGGTTTTGGTTGTTCTTCTTGTTGCCAAAACTGATCTTCATTCAAATTCTCCCCCTGAACTGAGGTTTCGGTATAAAATGGAATTGTTTTCAAGAAAATGAACATCCATACTAACATGGATTTTTTTATTGACTGGATTGAAACACTTGTAGCCTTATTTATTAGGAGAATATCCTAAAAAAAAATACATTTTTCAGCTTAGGGACTCAAATTTGATCGATGATGGATGGAATAAGGAACAAACACCGTACAACCAAAAAGTTTTAAAGGGAGATTATTGATCAAGCATGTGTTTGGAAAAGACTTTTTAAGAGTTTGTAAAGGAGTTTCATAGTTCAAAACCCTAGTAGGCTATCTATTAATCAGATAACAACTTGTTAAGATTGCATCTCCCCAATGATGTTTAGGAACATTCGCATGAAACATTAGAGTCCTAGCTACTTCAAGCAAATGCCTGTTTCTATGTTCTGCAATTTTATTTTGTTGAGGAGTATCTCTACAAGTAGATTGATGTACAATACCTTTTTCTTGAAAAAAATCTCCTAAACATTCATTAAAAAATTATGTTCCTTTGTCACTCTGAAGGATACTTATTTTAGGTTGAAATTGGTTTTCAACCAAAGAGTAATGCAACCTTATTTTTTGAATTCATTAGGTAAATGTTACAGGCATGAATTACTGTAATGAACGCTACAAACCATTTTTTCCCCGGTTAAAGTAGAAAATCTTAGAAGGACCCAAACATCACTATGTATTATATGAAAACATGCCAGCTTCAACACGGTCTACTTATAAACACTTTGATGGCTTTTAGCCAAGAAACAAGTTTCACAAAATAAGGAGTTACAATCCACTCCTTTAAATAAATCTGGAAATAGGTACTTTAAATAGGAAAAACTAGGATGTCCTAGTCTATTAGGCCATAGTGTTATCTGCTCAAGAACAGGATTTGAACAGACATTACCAATCATCATCCCCGTGTTCAAATCCTGGAATTCACAACTAGAGACACCAAAGATAATACGACAATTAGAATCTTTAGATAAACAACTCACTGATAAAAGATTACAAGAGAGTTTTGGAACATGCAAAACAAATTTCAAAATAATCTTTTCTGACAAACAAATTGAACCTTGGCCAGCAATGGGAGATAAGCTTCCATCTGCAACAAACACTTTTTTATTTCCGAAAAGGGGTTCATTAGAAGAGGAGTAGGCACACAAAGATCTACCTGTCTGAGCCAAGGATGCTACAGGAGTACTGGGAGTCAGCCGAGCAGATTTCAGCAGTTTAAGCAGATGCTCTATCTGTTCTTTGCTCAAGGAGGTGGTCTCAGCAGTATTTGCTTTGGCTGGGGCACGATTCAGGTCATTTTGTTTATTCTTCCATTCTACAGGTTTCCAATCAGCAGGTTTTCCATTTAATTTCCAGCAGGTTTCATGAGTATGTCATGGTTTATTGCAAAAATCACTCCAAACCTTTGGTTTGTCATCTTTGTGGTGCTGGGTATTTCGAGCGCGATAGGCGGCAGCAGTAGCAGTCCCCATTAATGCTGAATTTTCCACCAGTCCAGCAGTGCTTTTCTTGCCATGACAGTTCATGTGGTCTCTACGAATCCTGTGAAAACTCACCGAGGGAAGGAGGAGGTTGAGGACCTAAAATCCTGCCTCGTACTTCATCAAAATCAGCATTCAGCCCAGCTAAAAATTTGAAAATACGCAAGTTCTCCTCCTCCTTAAAATAATTGCAATCATTTGTGTTTTTCCACTCACAAACATCATTGAATAAATCAAGATCCTGCCATATACCTTTGAGAATGTGAAAATATTTTGTGACAAGAATTCTCACCTTGATAGACTTCCCCAAGTTTGAGTTGTAACTCATATAGTTGAGACCGATTCCTAAGATTAGAATACATCAAGGTGACATTATCCCAAAGGGCTTTGATAGAGGGATAACACATGTAGTTTGCACTTATTTCCTCCTCCATAGAATTTGTGAAATGAGAAAAGAAAAGAATGCTTTTCTTTTATTGAATGAGTGAGTGAGTATTACATAGTATAAAGACACCTATATATACACACAAAAGAATGGAATAAAAAGGAAACAAAATAAAGGGTAAAAGGAAGGAAAACAAAGTGTAAAAGGAAGGGGGATAATGTACACAAAAGGTAGGAGATAAATCAAAGAATATCTAGAGAATATTCCATGATTCTCGATGATTTCCTCGTCGATATGTTTTCGCAAAGATGCTCCAGCTTTAATAAAGATGTATTTAATCCTATGTTGACGGCAATGCCACACCTGAGGTGTTCCACGATGGAGTTGATGTGATCGGATTGAGGGTCGTTGTAGAAGAGAAGGGCCTTCGGAAAAGATCCGACGGAGAAGGTCGAAGAAGATCCGACGGAGAAGATTTGTAGAAGAAGATTCGACTAAGAAGATCCACCAGAGAAGATATGATTGAGAAGATTCAATTGAGAAGATCCACTAAAGGAGATCCGACTGAGCAAATTCGTCGAAGGAGATCCGACTAAGCAGATCCTCAAGAGAAGATCCGACTGAGAAGATCCGCAGAAGATCTACCGAGAAGATAAGTGGATCGGTAAGATCTCGCTTGAAGAAGATTCACCGAGAAGATCTCGCTTAAGAAGATTTGATCGAGAAGATTCCACTTGAGAAGATTCCATCAAAGAAGATCTGTCGAAGAAGATCCGCCTGAGGAGATCCGACTAAGAATATCCGACTAAGAATATCCGTTGGAGAAGAGGGCTTACTCTAAAACCAATCATGACTCTGATACCATGTGAAATGAGAGAAGAAAAGAATGTTTTTCTTTTATTGAATGAGTGAGTTAGTATTACATAGTATAAAGTCACCTATATATATATAAAAAAATGGAATAAAAAGGAAACAAAATAAAGGGTAAAAGGAAGGAAAATAAAGTGTAAAAGGAAGGAGGATAATGTACACGAAAGGTAGGAGATAAATCAAAGAATATCTAGAGAATATTCCATGATTCTCGACACTTCTTCCTCGTCGGGAGCATATAAGCCGATGCACCAAGCTTGGTTATAAAGATGTATTTAATCCTATCCGGCGCCGCGATAATGCGAGCATTCGAGGTGTCTCCACGCATGGAGCTGGCGTGGACTTGATCGAGGTCGCTGTAGAGAAGAGAAGGGCCTCTCGAAAAGATCCACCCGAGAAGGCCTGGGAGAAGATCCACCGGTAAGATCTACTTAAGAAGATCTGACTAAGAAGATCCACCAGAGAAGATATGATTGAAAAGATCCATCGGAGAAGATCCTGAATCGAGAAATCCACCGGGCGGAGATTCGACTAAGCAACTGGTCGTGGCGAGATCCGGCCAAGCAGATCTCAAGAGAAGATCTGAACGGTAAGATCTCGCTGCAGAGAAGATCTACTGCAGAAGATACGTAATCGCTAAGATCCGATCGAGAAGATCCGCGAGAAGATCTACTGCGTAGAAGATAATGTGACTGGTGAAGATTCAAGTGAGAAGATCCGACCGAAGATCCGCCCGAGGAGATCCGGGATTTAAGAATATCTCGGCTGGAGAAGACGGCTACTCTAAACCAACTATGACTCTGATACCATGTGAAATGAGAGAAGAAAAGAATGTTTTTCTTTTATTGAATGAGTGAGTTAGTATTACATAGTATAAAGGCACCTATATATATACAAAAGAATGGAATAAAAAGGAAACAAAATAAAGGGTAAAAGGAAGGAAAATAAAGTGTTAAAGGAAGGAGGATAATGTATTAATTTAAAGGTAGGAGATAACCAAAGAATATCTAGAGAATATCTCCATGATTCTCAATATTCTCCCTCAAGCTGTGAAAGATATGTCACATGCAATCTTTTGCCTCATATAAAGACGATTAATCCTATCCGATGTCATACAACGCGACACCCATGTTCCAATGCACGGGTTTATGTGACCGGATCGGGAGGGCTGTTGTAGAAGAGAAGGGCCTCTTAAAAGATCCGGTCGAGAAGGGGTCGGAGAAAATCCGACGGAGAAGGTCAGAGAAGATCCGACTGAGAAGATCCGTCGAAGAAGATTTGACTAAGAAGATCCACTGGAGAAGATATGATTGAAAAGATCCACCCTGAAATATATTCCAATCGAAAAAATCCACCTAAGGAGATCCGAGTGAGCAACCGCCGGCGGAGATCCACTGCTGCATCCTCAAGAGAAGATCCGACCGAGAAGATTTGGTCGGTAAGATCTACCGTAGAAGCATACGATCGGTTCGCTGAGAAGATCTCACCGAGAAGATCTCACGTGAGAAGATCTGTTGGAGAAGATCCGTCAGAGAAGATCTGACTGAGAAGATCCGCCTGAGGAGATCCGACTAATATTGATACAAGAAGGGTAGGGTTGATCTCAGAAACTTTCTAAATACGATAATAGTCAGAAATAGAACTCACTAGATGATAAATACAAAAAAAGAAGGAAGGAACAGAGGGAATAAATATCCAAAGAAAGAAGAGGGTTTCAATTAGGTTGGCTCGATACTCATAGAAGAATGAATGGAAGAATTTCTTCACTTGAATTATAATGAGAGGTAGAAATACTTCCCTTTAGATACAATACAGCCTATGAAACAAAGGAAAGCTACAGCTATGTAAAAAAATATAGCACACCATGACTAAGCTACAACTATGTAAGGAAACATACACTCAAACAATTTACTTTTGTGAAATTAATAAGACCCCTATAATTACAAAATATACAGCCAAGTTTAAGGAGACTGATTTACCCTCTTGATATCTGGTTGACTCTTGTTATACAGTCAACTTACAGCTATGTAAGGAGACTGATTTTCCATAGTGTGCTATATTGTATCATATGTAGTGAGTTTTTTGAACAGTGAAAACTGAATACGAAAATATGCATACATGTGCTTGTATATTGGAAACATGATGTATCGAGTAATGAAAATCAGTGAAAAAGAGAATAAAAAAATGCATGCATGTGCTTATATATTGGAAACATAGAGTATAGAATAATATATAACCAATTTTATGAAAGTGGAAATTAAGGAGAGTTAAATTATATCAATACCATATGAAAACACTAAATACTAGAAGTTCTAAAATATTCATTTTTTTTAAAGAATCTGATGAATTGGTTGATCACAGGGAAAAAAGAAAGGAAGAGAGAAGAAAGAAAGAGGAAACGAAAAAGGGAAAAAAACCTAAAATTTTTAAATTTCTAATTCCAAATCCCAACTAGGTGTATGCACTTATGCCTTTATGTCTTGTTTTATGATTCATCATCATGAATATAACTTTTCATATAATACTATTTTACATGTCTCTCTCTCTCTCTTGTGATGAATTCATGGATTTTGTTGTATGTTTGAAACCATCACTGATTTCTCAACAAAATAATTTTTGAATTCTATTTTTCTTAAAAAATTATCGAAAATAGTTGAAGGTGTATGTATTGTTGTATCAGGTATAATGTGTACAATAACTTATATTAAAGATTACAATACGTATCGATTTCCACAAAAAAATGCATTGTAATGGTATTTCATGTCATGTATCATATCATTGTATTGTATTGTGTATTGCAAGTTTTTCAAAACTATGTTT
This sequence comes from Tetrastigma voinierianum, assembly GCA_016808115.1. NCBI lineage: Eukaryota > Viridiplantae > Streptophyta > Magnoliopsida > Vitales > Vitaceae > Tetrastigma > Tetrastigma voinierianum. The sequence goes on along the minus strand of JAEQBH010004491.1, from coordinate 307,201 downwards.
CTAGTAACACAAATTTGATGAATCCTAAGTTGTTCTTAGGCAACATATATTATCCTTGTGCCACTCCTTTCCAGTTGGTATTTTACTTTTAGAAGCCAATTGTATCTAGAGAATCATCTGGACATCTACAAAAAATAAAAAATGAGAAGTAGAAATTAAAAAAAAATAAAAAAAAATAAAATGTCAATACATAGATTATTTTTCAAGTTTACCTTTTATCTAATTCTTGTGGTTGCATGGCATCTGTAAAACAATGGCATTATGGCTATTTTCATTTTTCCATACAGACTCCTCCTTGCCTGCCACAAGCTCAACAAATAATTTGCATCAATCAGCAGCAGAGGAAAGCACAAATGTTAATGTAACTGTAGCCAAACGTAGAGGTGCTGCTTCCGGATATCATGTTACTGATGGTTATGATGCAACGACTAGGGATGGATTAGGATCTGTACATCCTAAAACATTGAAGAATCCACAGGTTGTGACGGATGATGTGGGTCGGTTTTTATACTTGGAAGGAGTGGAATACATCATGTGGTGCACGTATGATGTCCATTTCTATGCATCTTTTGCACTTCTTGAGTTGTTTCCCAAAATAGAACTGAGTATCCAGCGGGAGTTTGCAAAAGCTGTTCTATCAGAGGATGGAAGAAAAGTCAAGTTTCTTATGGAGGGAAATTGGGGAATTCGCAAAGTGAGAGGAGCAGTTCCTCATGATTTGGGAACGCATGATCCGTGGCATGAAATGAATGCATATAATATACATGATACAAGTCAATGGAAAGATTTGAACCCAAAGTTTGTGCTTCAGGTGTACAGAGACTTTGCGGCAACAAGGGATTTTTCATTTGGTGCCGATGTGTGGCCTGCTGTGCGTGCTGCAATGGAGTATATGGAGCAATTTGATAGGGACCATGATGGGCTAATCGAGAACGATGGGTTTCCAGATCAAACATATGATGCTTGGACGGTGCATGGTATAAGTGCTTACTGTGGCTGCTTATGGCTTGCTGCACTTCAAGCTGCAGCTGCAATGGCACACCAATTAGGTGACAGGCCCTTTGCTGAAAAGTGCAAAAGCAAGTTTTGTAAGGCCAAATTAGCTTTTGAAGAAAAATTATGGAATGGTTCTTATTTTAACTATGACAGGGTCAAGAAAAACAAAATCTGTCCAAGCTGACTTGGGCCAGTAGTATCGCAGAGGGGCGTCGTCAGGTCATTTCCTTTTGATGATCACAAAATCAGAAGTTGTCTCCAGAAAATATATGATTTAACAATATGAAAGCTATAGAGGGAAGGAGATGGGTACACAAGGCCAAGGTAAAATTGGGTAAGGAAGGAATGACCACAATGGTGGATGAATCTTGTATGTGTCATGAAATATGACTTGAGTCACCTATGCTGTAGCAGCTACCATGATCCTTTCTGGTATGGAGGAAACGTTTCTTCACCACTTATAGCTATATTTTCACCGCTGGTCATCCGAAGAGGAGAGAATGTGGTGTTATACTTTTATTAGTTAATAATATTGGAAAGGTATTTTTGCTTATATTAAATTAATATGGACTGTCCTTTCCTGGATGCAAAACGTACGTTTGATGGATTTTTTTTGTTTTGGTAGGTACTGGTTTCAGAGTCCAGAAGGATGGACAATTGATGGGCATTTCAGATCGTTAGTATATATGAGGCCACTTGCAATTTGGGGAATGCAATGGGCTTTAACAATGCCTAAGGCCATTCTGGATGCCCCGACCATCAACTTCATGGACAGACTCCATGTATCATCATCATCATCATCATCATCTCCTTACGATGGAAGTAGACTATCATCTCATGACATGCCCATGCCCATGCCCGGTCCCGGACCCGGGGTTCGGAAAATAGCAACTAAGTCAAGATGCTTTGGAAATTCTGTATTTCATTGTTCATGTTGAATCGTTGATGTTGATGATGATGATCGGTGTCGTGTTGTGTTGTGTTCTTCATCAATCAAGCTCCATAAAATTTGTAAAATGACGTCGTCATAAATTCTTTTCTTCCTTCCTTCAAGCCTCTTCCACCATAACTAATAATAGGCTGGGGAGGTATAATTTTATTAACACAATAAAATTGGGATGGTTGACATCTCTTTAACTCAACACTAGTTGGTTTATTATTATTGATTAACCTTTATTGGAATCAGACATTACAAGGGAACCACCCTTCTCAATGATTACCCCTTATTTATGGTGTTAATCATCAAATCATCTTCCACTCCGCTTCTGTTAAACTTGGCTAATGGGGAATAGGGATGATCCCTCTAAACAATACAAACGAATTGGCCATTATGTAAAATCCCAAGGTTGTCGGAAATGCCAAGCATAACGAGATGAACAACAAAAATGGCGGTCGGTTAAAGAAGTTTTGCTTGTTGATTCATGTTTTCGTTAAAAAAAAAAGAGATAAGACATGATAAGCTCTGACTAACTGCAGATCCACAGTAATTTCGTGAGATGATTGTAACACCTCAAATTAAATACACTGCAGTTTTGTTTACGCTTTCAGAATATAAGGAAATAAAATTCCAGATTTTCGGAATTTAAGCCACAAGAAATAAAAAAGTTAATAAAACTAATTAATCCAAGAGTCAAGGGTAAATCTAAGTAGAATCGCCACATTGGCGACTTAAATATAAAGTTCAACAAGAGTATATGTTAAAGCAGGAATCATGATAAAGCTAATCGCAAATATAAATTTAAAATGTATCTTTAAAGTAGGTTAAATTCAATTAACTGACAAGACCAAAATTGGTCTAAGCATTGAGGAGAAGATATTTTCATTTCGTGGATTAGGTACGGTTGAGGAAGAAGAAGCCATTGGGTTTCCAATTGTTCAAGCAAAGGAATGAAAAGAAGAGACAAAGAGAAGAATACCAAAGTGATGAAACCTATATGTATGCAACTTGGTATGGATACTTGCTTAGGTTTGCGATTAAACAAGTGATTGCTTACAGAAACCTCATAACTCTCTCTTTTGCTCATAGATGGCGTTCACAACCATATCTTTCAGATAAAAGATTTTGTTTATATTAGTTCACTATGGGGGTTTGCTTGGGTTTTTGGTTTTGGTTGGAACTTTCGGATGAAAATAGGCAAACCTGCAGAATGGGCGGTGAGCACCACGGAAGGAGTACTCCGCACTCAAAAGTTGTTTTTGGTTTGTATGATATTGAGTACCGGTATCGAAAGTTGAGTACCCCAGATCAGTTGCTTTTGGTTCACAGGATATTGAGTACCAGTACTTAAAGTAGTTTAAGGTTCAAAGGATATCGAGTACCGGCATCAAAGCGAGTACCAAGACGAAAGCCGAGTACCAATAATTAAACAGCACCAGATTTAAAGTCGTAGTGATCAAGATCAAAGCTGCTTTTAAGGTCTCGAAAATTTACCCTACAATCCATCCAGTTATGTTATTTCGCTAATTCTAGCAATCATCCATCGGATTAATGAGAATCCTATTAAGTGAATAAATGGTCTACATGTATACAAGTGTATGTAAACCGCCTCGACCGCGTTCGGAATGGTCTCACGCTTATCTCGACGATCCCGCTGGCTGGGCAGACTTCGCTTTCGCTTCTTTATTTGCTAAAGTGATTAAGAATAATATAACAAGCCCAGAAGAATGGCATCCATACCGTTTCAAATCGAATATTAATGAATAGCACCTCCGACAAGTGCTACGACACCTTGCTAGTGCTGCACTTCATTACGCGGGGCGCATGTCTCGATCGGGCGTTACACTCGCAAGGCTACGACACTCGCTACGTAAGAAATCACGCTCGCTCGCCGATCTCGCGCTGGGCCAAGCACACACTGCTAATGCGGGCGCACACGCTCTGCTCGCGGCTTTGGCACCCTACTAAGCAACACTCAAGTATGCGTGACGACGTCGCTCAAGATTATATCGTGACCTTCGTACCTATTATGCCGCATTCCATTCATTGTTACCGGTCTATACAGATAAACATATATAAGGAAAAGTATCCGAATAAATGATGTGTGAAACATTTATATGATAAGAATATGAATAATGAACAATAAGAAAGATAAACAATCGGGCTCGCCTGTTTCGTATTGTACCTACGCACTTTCCGTACAAGACTTCGGTTCCTATGGGAGATATGAAACTCAAGAGGCACTATGCTATACGAAAACTCATGATAAAGCACTAGGCTACGAACCTCGACATATGCATTATGTTATGTATCTCAGAATTTGCGGACCACTTTAAGTGGTCATATCTCGTTGTCTGCTTCCATTGCTTGAGTGTTTAGCACGTGTTTCATCCGTGTAGGTATTGAAGAGGACATATGAGGCATTCCGCATACAACAGGGCCAACACAACAATAAGAGTCCAATTGTCGGTTTTGATTTTTTTGTTTGGAACGTAATGTAAAAGCTGGTAATAGTGGAATTTGTTTATGTACAAGTAAATGAGACTCAGAAATATGTACATGATAGTTTAAACACCACTACGGTGATAGTACTAGAAGTTTTATTTCCTTATGGATTTATTTATGAAATACGTCCACCAATGTCCGAAAGGTGCATGAGCCTTAGTCTGCGGTCGCACCCCTCTCTTCGCCAAAGTGGGTAGGGCGGATAACAGTGCCGAGTTTGTGCTTAGTGTTGTGGAAAATTGTTTATTAGGTTTGAATAAAACGGATAGCACAGTCGCTCAACGCGGATGTCCTTGTTTTGTATATTATCTAGAATGGATTGATACCACGAAGCTGTAGAGGAAACAACTGAAAGCGTAAATCCTATGAATCTTGATCCATCAGTCTCTGGTCCGTCTGACTCAGTTAGAAGTGAACATGCTTCAACTGAAGTGTTATTGAAAATTTCTCAAGATATGGCAAGAGTCTTAGATTAACTCACGACCCCTCGAGCTCCGATTGATTCTGTAAGAAAGCATGGGGTAGAAGAATTCCATGGTACAAGTTTAGAAGAGTCTGATAAAGCCAAGTTTTGGCCTAGGAAATTACAAAGAGCTCTGGACAAAGTAAAATGTCCACCTGAACAAATGGCTAAATGTGCGGTTTCATTGCTGCAAAGTGTAGCTTATGATTGGTGAAAGCTAGTTCAACAGTCCATTGTTTGTAACCAATTTTTCATGGGACTTCTCATTCGAGAATTTCGTGACAGCACATGTCACCGATGACTATAAGGAGACCAAGTGGAAGCAATTCCTGAAAATGAAATAAGGGAATCAGTTGATAAAGGGCGTGAGTATGAAAGGAGTTATCACTTAGGTAAGATATGCACTAGAACTGGTTTCATTAGAAAAAATTTTCGATGTAGACAGTTTGAGGATGGCCTAAAGAAGTCAATAAAAAGGTACCTCACAGCTGTTACATTGTTTCAAGTAGTAAATTTTTATCAGCTGATGCAAGCAACTATGAAAATAGAGAAATAAAAAATGAAGAGTCAAGAAAGAAAGTCAAAAAGAATGTCAGAAAGAGGTAGTTCCTCCTCCGGTAAAAGATCTAGAGAATCTCAAGTTGAATCGGTACAGGGTTTTGCTACGAGAAGTAGGAGACAAGGACCTACCATGACACATGGTTCCGGTAGAGGTACTTCAACTGATTAGAGGAAGACTTGAATGCCTAGTCACATAATGTCATTCGCATTTGCGTATGTGGTAACTGGGGGTGTTTTATAGTGCACCGAACTATCCGATAGAAAATTATCTGTGAAAGATCGAGGACTCGTAAATCTCAAGGAAGTGGTGAGAGGATCAAATGTACCCCATTGATGAGTGATGTAGGTGTAGAATAAGGTAACTGGGCAGAAGAAAGAAGAAATATTGTATCGGAGACTAAATCACCCTACTACTACAACCCTAGCTCGAGCTTATGCTATGAGAGCTCATGAAGATCAGGATGCACTAGGGGTGATTGCGGGTAATTTCACTCTTTATGACAATGAAATGCATGCTTTGGTAGATCCGGGTTCTACATATTCTTACATATGCATTGAACAATTGACCGATAAATTGCCACAAGAGAAACTGCTAGCATATAACATGCATGTTGTCTGTTCCTCAACATAAGTGTTGTGAGTCAACCGAGTATATAAGAACTATCCTCTAAGGGTTCATGATAGAGAGTTTCCGATTGACCTAATTGCTTTACCCTTCCATGAATTTGATTTGATTTTGGGAATGGATTGGTTATCCAAACATCGGGCTATAGTTGATTATGATAAGAAAATAGTATTGCTTAAATGTTCTGACCCATCATAGGTGACTGTACAAGGTATTCGATCTGAACCAATGTCAAATGTAATTTTAGCTATGTAAGCCCGACGTTTTCTTAGGAAAGGTTGTGAAGCCTTTTTGGATTTGGTACTAGACTCCAAGAGAGGATAGGTAAATCTGGGCAGGTGAGGACACTACTATAAACCAAAGAAATGTGAATATTTACGTATCATAAGAGTCTTAAGTATTACACTCAGAATTGAACTAACAATGACATCATATGGGTTATAATTTTTCAAGGACTATGATTGCTTAATTGATTACCACTCTGGAAAAGCTAATGTGGTGGCAGACGCATTAAGTAGAAGAAATATTTCTGTTTTGTCCTTGAAACACCATGCATGGAGATTTGCATATGATGGAGCTTTGTTAGATCAATTGAGAGTTACGCCCACATCTTTGTTCATATGATCATAGATGCTCGGGAAGACATATAAAGCTAGTAGTATGAGTATAATTAGTCAAATGGAGACAAAATTGACTATGGTATAGAAGAACATGAGAATGATCGCACAAGAATAGGAATATGTTCTAATATTCAGAAGTGAAAAAAAGTAAATGTATGAGGACATAGTACTCACAACTTTTTTATTCAGTATGAATTTTGAGAATTAATTTTTTAAGAGTTCAGCAACATCTAACAACCTTAGAGTTGAATGAGCTGTCGTGGTAAAGTTCTACACAAAACTTACTTCAACTAAGTGCTGTGTTGAAAAGGATAAAGCCGAATTAATTCAAGAGTCAAGGGTAAATTGGTAGAATGTCACATTAAGGACTTAAAGGTCATAAAAGAAGAAGATATGTTAAAAGTTAGAATTATGATAAGTTAGAATTGCAAATAGAATGAAATAGAAGGACCTGAATGCAAGGGGTGAAATTTGACTCAAATGGATAAGACCAAAAACTGGTCTATGGATTGAGGAGAAGACATTTTCTCACTTTAGGGATTAGGGCACTGTTGAGGAAGAAGAGCCATTTTTGGGTTTCCAATTATTCAAGCAAAGGGAAGGAAAAGAAGAGGAAAAAGAGAAGAAATCAAGGTATGGAACCTATATGTATGGAACTTTGGTATGGATACTTGTTTAGGTTTGTGTATGGAAAGTATGGATTTGTTGGTTAAGAAACCCTCATAACTCTCACTTTGCCTATGTTTGGGTTAGAATAATCTCACTTCATGTGATAAGTGATTTTTGTCGGTATTAGTTTAGTTTTTGTGGCTCGTCGGCTCGGGTTTCGTTGGAAATTTCGTGAAAAATAGGCAAACTCAGAGAACTGAAAGGAGCAATCATAATCGAAAGTTGAGTATCAATACCGAAAGCTGCTGGGTTTGGGTAGGATATCGGCATTCCAGACCGAAAGTCGAGCATCTAAGACCAAAGTTGTTTTTGGTCTAGAGGATATTGAGTACCCAGATCAAAGTCGAAAGTACCTGGTGACTAAAGTAGTTTGTGTCTGAGAGGAAAACCGGGAAAATCGAATACTAAAAGCCGAGGCCTCAGACCGGTGTTGAGTACTACTACTAAAGTCGAGTACCAAGATCGTTGAGTACTAGCACTGAAAGCGTTAGTACCAAGATCCAAAGTTGTTTAAGGTCCAGGGTCAAAGTACTGTCCTTCAATCCTCTTTTGTTATGTTCTTCCATTAATTCTAGCAATCATCATTGGATTAATGAGGATCTAATAAAGTGAATGAAAGGATCACATGTACCTGGTATCTTGTAAATTTCTCACCGAACCTCGGCGCCTTGCGGCTTACAGCCGTCTCTCGCGATCTGGACTTTATTTCTTGCCCCTTATTAGCTAAAGTGATTAAGAATAATATAACAAGCTCAATAATATATATATAATTGTATGCCTACCTAAGACCGAATAACGAATGAATAAACACCTCTGATCAATGCTAAACATACTGTAGTGCTGCACTTACGTGCACGTGGGTAGTGGCGTCTACGTTTCAATGTACGCACTCTTGCTAGTGCTCACGACACTTATCATTACTTGGGCAAGCACATCTACGTTCGGTGCTTGACACTCTTGCTAGTAACTACGACATACATTGCGTGGGCGGGCCCGCGTCTCTGTTGATCTTGAAGCCATCCATATTTAATCTTAGTGACATATTGCGTGGCTGATCACGTCTCTATTGATCTTGTACCACTTTGCCCGGGTACCTATTGTCTTTGCGTCCCTCTCATTCATTGTTACTGGTCTATACAGACTAACATTTATATAAAAAGTATTTGAATAAAATGATGTGTGAAACATTTATATGAATAATGAACGAAAGAAAAATATAATCAACTTTGAAAGTTTAATATTTTGCAAGTTTACTGCGAAATTTTTATAGAAATAGTTACTTAAAAAAGTATAGTTTAGTTCTTATATTAAAAAATGTAAATCATTTTTTAATCTTTATGGACCAAAAAGTTAAAAAGACCATCACAATTTTATAAATGTATTGATCATATCAATGTATAAAAAAATTCTGAATGGCCTAAAAAAAAAAAAAAAAAATTATGAATGGCCCTTGAGGCCTAGCTCAAATGGTAATAGGGTGAGATCGAGGCGGGAAATTCATGAGTTCAAATCCTTGTAAGAACAAAATATTAGTGATATGCAAAGTGAATAGAAAAAAAAAAGGTTATATATATATATATATATATATATATATATATATATATATATATATATATATAATTATGAATGGCCCTTGAGGCCTAACTCAAATGGTAATAGGGTGAGATCGGGAACGGGAGGTCGCAGGTTCAAATCCTTGTAAGAACAAAATATTACAATGTGATATGCAAAGTGAATAAGAAAAAAAAGTTATATATATATATATATATATATATATATATATGTTTGTAAGCAAAGATGTTAACGTTAACGTCTTTGTTCCCTTGGACATGAACCAAAAATCGTAAGAATAACGGAAAGTAACCTTGTCCCCTTGATTATAAAAAAAACGAAGAGCCATAAATTTGAACACAAAAAGGAATTGATGTGACTCATCAAATGAAGCAAGCTGTTTCAAATGCTTTAAGTGATTCATTGCAGATTCAAAGTGGGCCTATTACAAGGGCCTAGGTCAAAAGGTTCAAAGAAGCTTTGAATGGACTTATCCAAGATATGTGGGTCAAACAAATGATTTGAGAATCTACAATTGTCAAGAAGGAGCTAACCATGATTCAAACAACTATTAATGTCAAATATCAAGTTGTTGAAGGCTTTTGTGCTGAAGACAAAGCAAATTAAGTAGCTTGGGCTTATGCCCATACTTAGGGAGGCTTATTTGAGCTTCAATTTGTTTGTTTTGGGTTGTATGTGTGGTCTTAGATATCTTCAAATGGTCTAAATGAATTTCGGCTTTTTTTGCAAGTTTGATTAGCTTGTTTTCTAAGTTTTGGCTTTACAATTTTCTAGAAGTTTTTAATTTATTGTTTCTCCAAGGTGTTTGTTCCCTATGCTAGTTAAATCAATCTATATAAACTTTTGTATCTTGAATTTTGAGCATCAATGGATATTTTGATATTTTGAATTTTCAGAATTGAGAGGAGTTCTTTTCCTTAGTTCTTCATTGAACTTGTTTAAACTTATCAAGGATTGATCACCCTTGTAGCGTTCGTAACACTTAGGTTCTTGTTTCTTTGTATTCAAGGGTTCTAGTGGACCACCCAAATTTGATTTTAGCTTTTTGTAGTGTTGTACCTTTGATTGTGGGTTCGTAAGATCTAATTCCTTGTGGCTTCACACCATCGTGGTATCAAAGTTTCAATTATAAAATCAGGTTTCTATATTTCATCACTTTGTGTTGCTTCTTCATTATCTTGGTTTGCTTCATTACATCTCTCATCTTCAAATCCAAATTATGTTTGCTTTCTTTTCTATCTCCATTATGCCCATATCCTGATTTTGTTTGTTTTTCTCCACCTTTTCATCTTTCTCATCACCATATTTAGTTTTCTTGAATTAGATATCTTCTCATCTAATTTTAGCTTTTCGGGGTTGTTTGTCTTGGGATGCCATTATCTTAACTTTCAATGGGTTGCATTAGAGAATACAAGTTTAAGGGTGTATGTTGGCATGATGGATGATTATGGACTTTTGCCCAATGGTGATTGAGCATTAATTAACATCTACTTGTCTAAGGTATGAGATACAAAGGCAATTAGCTTTATCATAAGTGGGAGTTTGTTAGAGAAGTTCTCTAAAGGTAATCGCCCTTAGCACTTATTGTACGTATTACATATTATTTAATATGACATACATTTTCACTAATTTGATGTTCATACATTGAATTGATATAGATCTTTAATCAAATTAATGAAGTCCATGAGACATAACATAGCATGAAGAAGATCATGATGATATTATGATAATAATATTCCTATCATGTGCAATTATGTTAGTATCTAAATTATCCCTAGTCATAGGATTAACGAGACTGGACATTATTAATTTGGACAAACTAGCATATGTCATACTCATTGATTAGTTCAAGTAGTGGATCTTATAAATTGTGATCATGAGTTGATTAGAGTTGACATGTAGATGCTTGCTAAGAGTAGCTAAGTACATCGGTGACCTGCCATGAGACAATCATATGGATTATCTATTGAGTGTTGATGATAGTCTCATCATAGCAATGGTGTAAGTATCCTTAGACTCGAGGTGCTCAAGGATATCTTGAATGTTGATTATGTGCTTTGACTTCATTCCTTGTTGCCTTCCAGAGGTCGCTTGTAGGGTGATGATTGGGTACAACTTGAGGTGACCGAGAGGTAATTAGAGTAGCCAACAAGGTTACCTCCAATAGGAGAGTAACACCTATGGCCTCTTGTTGGGATCCTTACTCAGGGATCTTTGGCCAAAGTGGAAATGCCATGAAGAGTGTCTTCAGGTGCATAATTAATGAGTAATGAGTTCGAGGACAAGATCTAATATCACTTAGGCTAGACGTGGTGTAGGCAGTCTACACATTGTCTATGCTCTTAACCGAGTGGGGTATAGTTTGGTGAAAGGATGAATTGCATGGTATTTGTCTATTGAAGGGTTAGTAGTCAGACCACTGACTCTTTGGTCAATTGAGGGTCATGATGTGTTACTAGATACCACTCATGACTTGCTTGATTCAATGGTTGAATCTAGTGACCAACATAACCAAGAACCTAATGGGTCACACACTTAAAAGATGAAGACTTGATATAAAATGAACTTTGATGTGATCCAATCATGAGGGACTTAACTTTGGGGATTAGACCACTCAGGGATTAGTGGAATCTTAGGACTAAGAAGGCATTTAGAGAATGTGATGTGAACCTTGTATGCTTTCGTGGTTGCGAGATCCACCCAACGATGCGGATTATCCCTAGGACCTTCAAATATGACTGAAAATGATCCCATCCCTTTGATTATATTGAATCAAGAGTTGTAAGTGTAGTGTAGCGTCCTGGTCCCCTTAGTTATAGGCAACCAAAAGTCGTAGGAACAAAGAAAAAGAACCAAAGAACCTCGTCCCCTTGATTATGGAAGAATCAAGAGTCATAGGTTTGGCACTACAAGGATTAACCTTGATAGGCTCAAAAGTTCTCACAAGAACCGAAAGAGAAGAAAAACTTCACAAGAGTATTGAATTCATTCAAGTTGTTTTTGAAAGCTTACATCAAAGGCCCTCATATAGAGTTTGAGATAGCTTAAGGACTAAGAAAGAAAGGAAAAACTTGCTGAAATTTTCAACATTGACAATCCAACTTACTTAAATGAAATTGGAAAATTACCAAACCAACATAGAGGTAATTATCCTTATCCTTATTGGGAACTTACCCTTGATATTCATAACCATAAAAGATATAAATTTGACAAAAAAAAAAAAAAACAACAACAACAACAAAAGAGACCAAATTGATAGTTGATGATTTGCCCCATAATGGATAGCTATCAAGCCTTGACCAAAAAGCTAATTTCTTCTGAAAATAAGCCTCTGATTAATCATAATTGATGAAGCACGAATTTCCTTACTTCTTTTGTCCCTTTTAATAACCAAATTCGTGTGGATGATCATTGAAGGATCCCGACCCGGATTAACCTCATGAACCCAAGGGGACCTCCCGGCACTCCAACGGATATAGAAACTTTTCCTCAAAACAATCAATTAAAATCCATGGAGCGAACCCTTTATAATCCTTAACATATCTTTAGAAAATAATGCGGAAACGAAGTGGTAATTTTTTTTTTCTTTTTCAAACATGTAGATTTTTCGAGAAAATCGACGAGTTTCCTACATTTTGGACTTTTCCCAAATTTACAAAAGCATTAAGCATTTAAAAACACTTCCTAAACTTTAAATTTTCTATTTCCATATTAGGACTCTCGTCCCTGACCAAATCAAACAAATAGACATACATATACATTTTATTTGCTTCAAATCATCAAAACATTCAAACCTTCTTCTATTCAATGCACATTTTATCAAAGATTGGGCTTGGCTGGGACTTAAGCGAAGCGCCTCGTACGCAAGTCCGAGGATCAAAGCCCGTAGTTCCTTTTCAAAATATATACTGCGTATACATATATACATGACAAAATATTCAACATATACAATATGCAAAAATATATATACAATGCGGTCATGTCGATCCTCGTTGTGACTCAGCTGTAGCGGATGCTCTGGCGCATCTTGTCTCTGAGTCTGAAAATGTTTTTGAAACATACGAAAAGAATGAGCTAAAGGAGCTCGGTGAGTGTACATTTTATTTAGATAACATTTTCAATATATATGAAATGTAATAAATACTTATACAATTAAAAATCAATTTATGCCTTAAACTTTCTTTCTTTCTTTATTTTCTTTCTTTACGATGGAACCCTAGGATAAACACACCGAGCAGTTTCGAATGCTTGACGGTGAGGATGATCTCATTCGATCATAACCACTACGGCTGGAGAAACTCATGCATAGGGTTCAGTCATAGCACTTTATCACGTGTTAGGATATTATTCTAAACACCTATTTCCCTCCCTCAGTTAGTAATCTATAACTTTACCCTTTAAATCATACAGCAAAGTATCTCGGCGATGTCCCAAGTCATAACGGTCATATAGGGTTAGGGTAACCATCGGTAAAACCTTCTTTAAAATACATTTCTAAATCCATTTAAACACTTTGCTATTATTTATACATTTATGCATTCTATACACATTTTAAACTTCCGCAATGCCTTAACACATGCATACGTATATAATTTAATATAAATATATATATATATATATATATATATATATATATATATATTGATGCAGATAAAACATTTATATGCTGTAACATTTATATAAACATTTCCGTTAAACTTTTTCGATTTAACATTAAAACCATTCACTTTTAAAACTCAATTGTCAAAATATCATTTTATACTCCTGCAGTTCACGCTCAATCTCTAAACGCTTCCCGTCGAATTCGTTTCGGTCCGATAGTCCTTTTCACATTTTCAAGAAAACCTGACTACATTAACCATAACTTCCATTTTAATCCACCATACACACTCCGCGAATACGACAACGTATTAATGCTGCGTGGCGTAAAACTTAACGTACTTCACCATAAGTCACTTTAGGGTCACACAACATTCATATAAAGCCAAATTAACAATTTACCCTTGAGCACTAAAAAGCCACAACAAAAAAATCATACATTTGGCAACCTTTTTCCAACAATACTTTATGGACTTTATTACCCAAAAATTATTCAAAAGGTCTTCAAAATTTATGAAACTCTTCAAATCAGTCCTTTATATATCCAATGACATCTCTTTAAATTTTCAATTAAAAATTTCTTCTCTAAGACCCTCAACCACATAACCCTGATTACAACATGTTTTGATGCCAATTTGGTTAACTCAGCTTTGAATCACCTACTGGTATCCTTGATTTCTGGGGTCTTAACTCCATAAATTAGAAATTTCTTCACTCATTTGAATCTATGGTTCTGGTTTTTAGTACTCCAGTGGAATCACCCAATTTGGATCACCAAAACTCAAGTTATTGTATTTTATAGCTAGATTACTTAAATTGGCAGAACAAAATCTGCACATATCTCCACTTGGAAATATTTATGGGCACTCTGGGGTTAAAATTTGCTTGCACTTCCTTCAGCTAACTTATTCCCCTAGAAGTATATTTTACCCAGAATTTTGAGTCACTCAATTTGAATGAGTGAAACTCCATTTATGACGGCTGCCCCTGGCAATCGTAAAATAGAGCGTAATCAGTGAAGCTACACGAGCTCACCTTTCAGTCGTATTTGGGAGCAGAGCACAATTTGCTCTTGGTCCCTTCTATACATTTGTAGCCCTATCTCTTATGATTATTTAACAATTAGAATCAATTCATTTGGATGATTCTAACTTAATCTATAGCCAAAACAAAAACAGGGGTTTTACAAAATTTTTGACAGCAATTCCTTTAAAAACCAAACATTCTCCTTTGTTTTTTACAACCAATCCTCAAAACCGTAATACCTAAATAATCAACATGAAAGTCATTCAAAACCACTCATGCACTTGTATTGGTGGTTTGGAACTCCATACAACAAAACCCTAGGTAAATCTTATGAATTCAACCAAAGGTCCACGATTCTTCTAAAACCATATAAATATGATGATTCCATGTTTATTTTCCACCAATTGAGGTTTTACTCTCATAACCCAACAATTCAAAGGTTTGTGTGATCTTTCACCAGCCTAGACCAAGGCAACTAATTCTCCATACCAAACCTTAATAATCCAATACCCATGATTCCAGCGAGCACATGCACGAATTTTTGGACTTCTTCTCTTCTCCTTTTCTTCCTCTTCTTCCTCTTCCTTGATCTTCTCTCCTCTCTAAAACGTGAGCCCTAGCCTTTTGAGACCAAATGATTTAGCTTCTTGTTTTCCCATTTTATATTTTAATATTTCCTTTAATTGCCATCGAGTCGCCGTCCTTTTAATTTTCAAATCAGTTTTTGTTATTTATATGATGTACACGTCTCTACTCACTTAATGGTTTCATATCCTTTTTATGAATTACAATTTAACCCTTGTTCAAGTACTACAATTAAGGGTTCCATAATTTATAATTTACCAATTTCATCTCCAAATATTACAATGCTGCCAATTGCTTTCAAGTATCGCCCTCTGGTATCATGTCTTGTACGCACTCTCTCTTCGGGACGGGCGTTACAAAATCCTCCTACCTTAGAACATTTATCGTCCTCCCGAAATGAATAAACTAAACTCGAAAAGAAAGGAAGGAAAATACTCATTCGGAAAATAATTGAGGAATGTGTAGGCTGCCTCCCAGGCCTCTTGGTTTAAATGAGCTTCCTCTTGTATGACTCCTCCACAATACCTTCACCGGCGAGAATAGTCTTGTGCGCGAGAACTTGCCTCTCGAGGGTCGAGGATCTTGCCTTTGGTTCCTCTTCGTATGTCAAATTCTCTTATATTTCCCGCTGGTTGCTCACGCGATACATGTGAAGGGTGCAGTATGTACGGAGCATAGAAACATGGAAAACATCGTGAATCACGTCGGAGTCGGATAGCAGCTCCAGTCGATGTGCACCTCCCTGATCCTCTCAACAGTGCCGTATGGTCCGTATACCGTGGACTTCGACTTTCCGCGTTTCCCATATCTTAGTACGCGCTGTGAGGAAATCGCCAAAAATACCATATCCACTCGGGCTGCAGTCCTACAGCGATTAATGACATTACTTTTACTGTCGGTCTTGTGAAATTTTCAGTCTATCCTTATAACTTTGATCTTATCACAAGTCACTTGGACAATTTAGGACCTACTAATTTCCTTTAAGCCTACCTCGTCCCAGCGGATTGGAGTTCGACATTTCGAGTCCATGTGCAGGAAGCCTCCTGGGGGCCATTGTCTGGCGATAAGCGTATTGTATGCAAACTCCATCGAGGGGGTGAGATGGGTGTCCCGGCTCCCTCTAGCTCCATAACACATACTCAGCATATCTTCTAAAGTTTGTATAGTCCTCTCGGATTGGCCCATCCGTGCGTGGATGGCTTGGAATCTTGAAATGTAGTCTAGTGCGAGGCATTACGTAGTAGACCCCGAAAGCAGTGAGGTAAACTGGGATCTCTTGTCTAAAACAATGGGCTGACGTGCCATGCGATTCGATAATCTCTCTAACGTATAATTGAGCTAACTTATCCAATGAATCACTATTCTTGATAGGTAGGAAGTGGGCTGATTTCGTCAGTCTGTCTACAATCACCCATATCGTATCATGGCCACTTCGGCAACGTGGAAGTCCTACTACAAAATCCATAGTGATTCTCTCCCATTTCCATGAGGATCGGGAGTAGTGTAAATAGATCTACGGAGGCTTACGATGTTTGCTTTCACTGTGACATGTGAGACACACAGAGACGAACTTCTGATATCCACTTTTCATACCCCTTCCACGGTAGTGTTCCTTTGAATTTATGATGCATATTTTAGCTGGGATGCATAGCATAGCGGAGGAATGGGCTTCACCTCCATAATCTCTTTCTCTCCCATCACCATCCCAGTACACACAACCTCTGTTCCATGACCACGGTACCACTCCTCTCTCGATGACAATCCCCTCGTTGCCCTGAACTCTACTTCACCTCTCAACTTCCTTTATCTTGTGGATCCACGAATCTGAAGCTTTCTAATCTACGTCTATCAATATAGGGCGTACATGAAATGTGGCTAACAGTACTCACGAATCTTGGTAGTTTCAGTCCCACACAGAACCTCAATTCTGTAGTGAGGAAGATGCACGGCCCTCGAAGTGTGATAGGGAACTCATGGGTCTCTACTAAGAGCATCTGCTACCGTTCGTCTTTCGAGGATGATATTCAGTGGTACATTCATAATCCTTGATCGGTTCAATGCTCCCTCTGTCTCATGTTCGGTTCCTTCTACGTAAACCGAATCTTTGCAAAGCTCTTATGATCGTAAAAATCTACGGGGCACCCGTATAAGTAATGCCTCCATATCCCATGTCTGAGCTACTGCATTGCTAGCTCAAGGTCGTGTGTAGGATAATTCTATTCATGCTTCTTCAATTGCTGAAGCATAATACAATCTGTCATTACGCATTAACACACAACCTAGGCCTTGCACAGGGGGCATCATGTGTCTTCTAAGCCATCACCCTTTTTGATGGAAGTGTAAATCTTGGAGGCGAGGTCAATCTCTTTTCCGAGTTCATGACTCTGTGTGAGCCTCGACCAGAAGCGGTTCCTCTTTTCTTGTCAATCTAGTCAAAGGTGCGGCTATCTTTGAGAATCCCTCAACAAACTTACGGTAATACCCTGCCAAACCTAGAAAACTCCTTATCTCTGTAACACTTGTAGGAGGTTTCCAATTCAATATAGCTTCGACCTTCTGCGGATCTACTAAGACCCCCTCTGCAGAAACTATGTGTCCCAAAGGCGACAATCGAGCCAGCCCGACCTTGCTTGAGTTTGGCATATAGCGGAGATGTTCCACATGATGTTTGAGACTATCTCGAGTGCTCTGCATGTTCTTCTCCTTTGCCCGAATAGATCGATATCTCGTCAATAAACACGATAACAAGCCCAGTCTAAGTAAGGCCTAAAAAATCCTGTTCATGAGATCTATAGCGGTTGGGGCATTCGTTAGTCAAATGGCATGGTAGAAACTCAAAGTACTATCTGTGTTCTTAATCTTTGTCTTGGAAACATCCTCATCATGAACTCTCAACTGATGATAACCCGACCTCAAATCAATCTTGGAGAATACCTTAGCTCCCTGTAACTGATCAAAGAGATCATCAATCCTCGGAAGCGGATACTGATTACGTATTGTTACCTTATTGACTACATGTCAAATACATATTGCATGGCTATCCTTTTCTTCACAAATAAAACCGGTGCTCCCCAAGGAGACGTGCTCGATGCAGCGGGCCTTGTTGACCATTTCTTCCATACGCACCTTAAGTTCTTTCAATTCCGCGGGGCCATCACGTAGAGCGCTCTCGAAATCGGTTTATCCGGGGGCTAACTCGATCTGAAAATCAATCTCTCTATCTGGGGGTAATCTTGGAAGATCATCTGGAAACACATCCGGAAATTCTCTGACTACCGGAATGTCTTCTAGTCTTACATCATCCTCTCTCACCTCAACTACATAGGCTAGATACCCTGGATATGACTTTCGGAGCATCTTCGACCATTACAAACATCCTTTTCGAGACAATATCTTCCTTACCCCCACAAAAAAGTAATCTCTGGTTCCCCTGGTCTCTGAAACTTGCTTTACTCACAAGCAATCCATGGTGAGCATGATGTCGAGAACAACGATCCATCCTAATATCATCGAGAATCTGGATATCGACAATACAAATTGGCCTAAACTCCTTGGCCTGTGTCATCTCTACAACCCATGTATACTCTATACGCTATAAGTGAATCTCACAGCCCAGGAAGGGAGACTACCATACTACAATCTATCGAGTTGTATCTCTATATTCTTTGTGCAATAAATTTCATAGAAATAAGCAGTGAGTAGCACCACAGGATCTATCAAGACATAACATCGTATCAAGCTTGGATAGTACATGTCATGACTTACCTCGATGCTACATACGCCCCTGTTGGGTGGTACAACCTGCTTTGTGTGCGAGGTCGTCCCATACGTCTCTGGATGGTGACCTCTACATTGGTCCTCGAGGTCTAGTAAATGTAGTGGGGCCCTGCGAGCCCTCTCGACTCGACCACGACCTCTACCCGGCCGCAGAATAGCCTCTGTCTGTCTGTCCATCTGATGCGAAACTATTTGTGGGCACTCATGCGAAGTGTCATTGTCATACTTAAAGCTGTGTCATTGCCCAATGCGCACTCACCATAATGGTTCTTGAGCACACTCGCTGGACCTTGAGCTACACATGTGGCCTCAGACCACACAGCTTGGCTGCCACCGGCCGGGCCTGCGCCACCGGTCCTTTAATGTCTTTCTCCCTCTTGGGCGCCTTTGTGGGTGCTCTGAGACCCACGTCGGCCAGCTCCCGTTACGTCCTTGATGGGGCGTAGCCTGGGATTTCAACCCGTGCTCCTCTCGACCCAACTACGACCTACACTACACAGTCATCTTGTATGTGGAACATTGACACTATGTGGTCCTAATCATTTGTGGACTAAGACCTCTGACCAAACCTCTTGGTCTTGAGCTTGTCATCCACGGTAAATGGAACATGTCTGACGAGCTCAGAAAAACTCCGCTCATAATCTGTCACTGAGAGTATCCCCTGCTCCAGCCTAAATAACTCCTCAGCCTTCGCATCTTTGTAACTGGCTGGAACAAACTTATCTGTAAACTCTTCTTTGAACTGTGCCCAGGACACTTCCTCTGGGCATCTCCTCTGACCTCCACCACTCCTAACACTGTCATTAGGAAAGGCGGAAAAAGTGACCATCTGCTCGTACATTACACTTCATCTTTGGTAGACCAGCTCATTCCCTACATCCGCAGTGAAGCCTTTTAAGTCTCCCAATCAATCATAGTTCCGTACTAGCTTTTGCCTCTCTAAAAAAACTTTGGCTCGAAGTTTGTCGTAATGATGGCCCAAGAGTGACCATCTGCTCTAAAGGTATCTGTCCTCGCACACGACCTCAGGGCGTGACATCTGTGTAGTGGTTGAAGGCATGGGTCCTATGTGTACTATGGGTGAAGGAACATCGAGACTCATCAACATGTTCTCGGGTGGTGTTTAATGCCTCGGGAGCACTCACGGTGGCGGAGTGCGACCTCGGCAGCGCATTTTTCTATGAATTCAAAATTTTAATATGTCATATGTCACGTATGATTTTAAATCACATAAATAATTTATGCAATTTTAAATAAAACATTAAAACAATCATATGAAAATAAAAATTTCAAATCTTTATAACATTTCAAAACCTTGGCTCTACGATACCACGTTGAGGATCGGCCGGATTAACCTCATGAACCCCGAGGGGACCTCCCAGGCACTCAGCGGATATAGAAACTTTTCCTGAAACAATCAATTAAAATCCGTGACTGAACCCCTTTACAATCATTAACATATCTTTAGAAAATAAAGCGGAAGTGAAGTGCTAAATATTTTTTTTTTTTTTTTCAAACACTTAGAATTTTCAGAAAATCGGCCAGAGTTTCCTCTGTTTTTCGGACTTTCCCAAATTTACAAAAACCTGATGAAAGCGTTTAAAAACACTCCTAAACTTCAAATTTTCAATTTCCATATTAGGCTCTCGTCCCTGACCCAATCAAACACAATAGACATACATATACATTTATTTGCTGAAATTATCAAAACATTCAAACCTTCTTCTATTCCCAGCACATTTTATCAAAAAATTGGGCTCGTAGGACTTAAGCCCTCAGCTGCAGTACCTGCGATCATAAGGATCCAGCCCACGCGTGGTTCCTTTTCAAAATATATACTGCGATATACATATATACATGACAAAATATTCAACATATACAATATGCAATATATATATACAATGCGGTCACATCGTCTCGTCTCCTCGATGGCTTTCGACTCCTTTTACAGGGGGATGCTCTCTTAGGCGCACACTGTCTCGGGTCACAAAATGTTTTGAAACATACGGAAAGAATGAGCTAAAGGAGCTCGGTGAGTGTACATTTTATTTAGATAACATTTTCGAAGTATATAGCAAAGTAATAATACTTATACAATTAAAATAATTTATACCTTAAACTTTCTTTCTTTCTTTATTTCTTTCTTTAAGTGGAACCCAGGGGATAAACACAGAAACGGTTCCCGGATCTTGTGGTGAGGGACGATCTAATTCAGTCATAACCACTCGTTGCGGAGAAACTCACGCTTTGCATAGGAGTTCGATCTGTATATCACGTGTTGATCATTCTCTAAACACCTATTTCCCCTCCCTCGATTAGTAACCTATAACTTTACCTCTCTAAATCCTTACACGCTTAAGAGTACCTCGGTCGATGCTCCAGTCCTGTGATCATATAGGGTTAGGGTAACCATCGGTAAACCTTTCTTCAAAAATACATTTCTAAATCCATTTAAACACTTTACTTTATTATTTATACATTTATGTTCATATACATTTTAAACTTCCATAATACATACTTTTATGCATACATATATAATTTAATATAAATATATATATTGATGCAAGATAAAACATTTCCATATGCCTTAACATTTATATAAACATTTCCATTAAACTTCAGGTTCAAACAAAAACCATTCTTTTAAAACTCAATTGTCAGAATATCATTTTTACACTCTGGATTCACCACTCAATCTAACTTGCTTCCATTAATTCCCGTTTCGGTCCGATAGTCCTTTTCACATTTTCAAAGAAAACCACGACTACATTCGCCATAACTTCCATTTAATCCACCATACACACTCAACGAATACGACAACGTATTAATCGCCTGCGTATAGCTTAAAACTTAACGTACTTCACACAAAAGTCACTTTAGGGTCACACAACATTCATATAAAGCCAAATTAACAATTTACCCTTGAGCACTAAAAAAAACCCTAACAAAAAAAACCACTCATTTTGGCAACCTTTTTCCAACAATACTTTATGGACTTTATTACTAAAAAATTATTCAAAAGGTCTTCAAAATTTATGAAACTCTCCAAATCAGTCCTTTATATATCCAATGACATCTCTTTAAATTTTCAATTAAAAATTTCTTCTCTAAGACCCTCAACCACATAACACAAGTTACAACATGTTTTTTGATGCCAATTTGATTAACTCACCGAATCACCTACTGTTATCATGAATTTCTGGGTCTTAACTCCCATAAATTGAAATTTTTCTTCACACTAATTTTGAATCTATGGTTCCTAGGTTTCTTCTCCAATTGGAATCACCCAATTTGGATCTTAAAAACTCAAGTTATTGTATTTATAAGCTAGATTACTCAAATTGTGAGCCAGATACGCACATATCTCCATAGGAAATGTTTATGGGCACTCTGAGTTAAATTTTGCTTGCCTTGCTCGTGTATACGATGTGCTGAGTGTTTAGATCATGTTAGTGATTCAACTCATTCTCATTATTCATTATCGTGGCGTTGTGATCATTGATCTTCAGTCCGTATTTGGGTGGAGCGAATCTGTTTCATCGTTCACTCCGTTATCTATCTCGCATTGGCAGTGATGAATGGCGGTTGCCGTCGCAATAGTAGACGGGTGCGACGTTTGCATCGCCAACGCGAACGCGTAAAAATCCCTCAAAGCCGTCGTTTCAACCGATCAACGCAAGTCGCCAACGCCGGCGCGGTTGATGGACGTTGCCGAGACGATGCCGGTGGTGAGGCGAGGCGATTCGGGTTCGTCGTCGTCAAATCGCGCCTGTGAACGCATTTCAGGTCATAAAAGTCGGTAGTCGAACAACCGATGTGACAGACAGTCTAGTTTTCAGACATTTCTATTATCTTATAAGCATTTGATTTATTTATTCATTTAAATTTTAAAATTTCGCGGAAGCATTTCATTTTAGGTAAGCCCATAAAATTTACGCATTCAAAAAGACTCATACCACTTACATTTAACAAAATGCATTTACAAAAAAAAAAAATAATAGTTCGAGTTCAAAGCTGTTTTACAAAATATAATGTTGAAAGAAATAGAGTAATGCATATGTGAGCATACTCGCGGTTCTTTCTCTATATTTCACGATGCTCCTCGATTTGGGTCTTGCTTGATTGTCTATCACTCGGTACTGCGCATTGATAAAACAATACCTTTAAGCATTTTAAGTGCTTGAGTGGTTACATCTGATTCACGTATTCCATTTTCGTTCATATAATCATGTTTATCAAAATAATATTATAACTCAGGTGTAGTACAAAGATGCCATACAAATACACTTTTCAATATCATCGTTTCGTTTTTTAGGTTTGTGGTTACATATAGCTATAGAATTTGACATCACGGCGGTCGGTTAGTGAATCTGCTGTTTGTCATTCGGTAATGTGGTTTCACATTCAATATTACCGTCTCACATATGACTATGGTGACATTCTGGCAGTTCGGTTGGTGAATCTGTCGCATTTGTCATTCGGTAGTAATGTGATTTCGCGTTCAATATGCCGTCTCACATATGACTATAGAAATCGACATTCGGCGGTCGGTTGGTGAATCTTGTCACATGCGTCGTCATTAGCAATGTGATTTACGTGAACCATCTGGTTACCATATGTGAGTCGATTCGTGAATCGAGTCATGGTTGTCAATATCGTTTCAAAATCAATTTACTTTTATGCAGTAAATTCACTTACAGTTCAAATACTCGCATACATGCATATATTTGGCAAACAATTCGAATAACAATGATTCAAATCAATATATATGTATATTTCACAAATAGAGAACGGGAACAAGTATAGAACAATATTGGAATAAAGAACATTTAGAGAACAAACAAAGAATAAAGAACGGGTATAGAACAAACTAGAATAAAGAAAAAGTATAGAAAAAACCAATTATCGATTCCGTTTCTTTCTCGATGTCAATCCTAGGTCAGGTTATCGTCTTCACCCGCACCTAGTCAAATACAATTTATTCACTCTTAGTGATTAAGCAAATAATCATACTAAACGAACTCGGCGAGGAAAGAAACTTTGCGGAGGCGCGAAGTGCGATACGTTTTGACTTAGATCTCATTTCTTATTCCTCTATGAGTCTACTTTGCTTAGAAATTGGAATCATTCCAATCGGATTATCAAACTAAAGTTATGGCATTTTCATGCCAACTAGTCGGTTTCACGATTTTTACCCTCGAACCGATTTGCAATATTCATTTTCCGGTGCCTTGTCTGCATATTTGACACTGGTTCTTTGTACTCATTAAATCTAAGGTGCTACAAGAGGTTCTCCTCCAACTGGAATCACCCAATTGAACACTAGGAACTCAAGATACGTCGAGAAACAACTTCGGACTACTCTATGATGATAAGCGATGCGGGGAGTGGCTTGCATGACCCCACTTTGAGTGAATTTTGGGCCACATAGAGTCGAAATTAGAAAGGTAGCTATTTCCATATGTTTGGTTTCCTTAGATTCTATTTTAATTTTCCACTTGAATCCTCCAAATCAGGATAAGAAATGAAAGTTATGACCAAAATACAAAAAATGGTCGAAACAGAAAGGAGGGTGTACTCTGGTGACACCCCTAACGTGTACTCTAAGACATCGGGTTCTGGAAGGGTGTACCGGTACACATTCAAGGTGTACCAGTACATGTCCCCCGAAAATGCCTAGAATGTGTATTTTCTCCCATTTTTCCATATTTTTGATACCCAATTCAACCCAATACTCCATAAACACGTTGAGACCACTCCAAATTCATCTTATAATCTCTTTTATACTCAAATTATCATTCAATACATATCTTTCATCAAAACCTTTCATGATTTTCTCCCAAAAATAACTCTAATATGGGTCATAACCCATACACATACCAATTACAAGAATTTGTTAGGGTTTGTTCCAACCCAACCCCTTTACTTTGCAATTAAACCGTAAATCCAACCTCAAGGGGAGGATTCCATGTTTTTCTACCATTTGGGGTTTTACCCACCTAACCTCATCAGTTAAGGCCTAGTGATCTTCCACAAAAACCCTAGACAAAGGAGGAGAATCTCCAAACCAAAGCCTTAGGAAATCAAAATACACTTGATCCTAAAGTTGAAAACATACCTTTTGATCTTCTTTCTTCTCCTCTTCCTCTTCTTCTTCCTTTCTTCTCTCCCTTTCTTCTCTCTCTTTTCCTCTCCCCTCTCTCTCTCTACGGTTTGGTCCTCCAAAATGAGACCAAATTTTGCTCTTATCCATGTGTTGTTAAGGCCATGTTTGGCCCAAGCAAGAAAATCCAATTTTTTTTTGTTTTTTTTTGTTTTAAGTTTTCATTTTTGCATTTAGGTCCTTAGACTCCTTTCTTTTTGCAAAGCAACTTATACCATATTCTAATTTAGCCCCCTCATTTCTCTCTTATTTCAATCCAACTTATTTTATTTCCATTATGGCTCCATCTCTACTCCTTTAGATTTTTATATCCCTTATGGTACCAAATTTTATCCTTGTTCTAGGAGCCCAAATTTCCGGTTCACTAAATTTATTTCATAACTTGTCACTCATCAATTTCTCCTTAAAACCTAAGTTTGGCCTAATCTACCTGCATTATATAATAAAATTATCACACAATGAAACCCTAGGTAAAATCTTATGAATTCAACCAAAGGTCCACCAATTCTTCTAAAAACCCATATAAATATGATGATTCCATGTTTATTTTCCACTAATTGGGGTTTACTATCACCCTTTAACAATTCAAGGTTTATCATAGTGTTTCACAAAACCTAGACCAAGAACAACTAATTGCCCATACAATATATTAATAATCAAATACCCATGATTCCAATAAACACATCTACAATTTTTGGTTCTTCTCGCTATATTCTTCCTCTTCCCATGGAAACTATATCTAGTATATTATTCTCCTCTCCAAACGTGAGCCTAGCCTTTTGGAGACCAAAATCAGGATTTGGCTTCTTGTTTCCCATTTTATATTCTAATATTTCCTTTAAGAACATTATCAAGTCTTCATCCTTAATTTTAAATGGAGTTTTTGTTGGCCCATAGTGGCTGTCTACTAAATTAATGGTTTTCTATATCCTTTTATGAATTAAATTTAACCCTTGTTCAAGTACTACAATTAGGGTTCCATAGTATAATTTCTAATTTCATCTCAAAATGTTAAATGCCCAGTGCTGCATTATCACGCCCCCTACAGTATCATGTACTGTACATTCTCTCGGGACGGGGCATTACAATCACCATCAATAGCCTTGATGATATTTATGATCTTTTGGACTTCTTTGTTGGCTTTAATTCCTCTAAAGGCTTGATTTGGCTTGAACTCTTCTTGTAATGGGTTGGCCCCGAATGAACTCATAAGTGACCCGTTTAGTGCTTTGGAAACTTCTTGGCCCTTGCTCTTGTAATAGGCTTTGCTTGGCATACAGGTGGTTCTTACTTTGAGTCTAGCCTATGTTCTCATCATTCCCTCCTTCCTCGAAAAGATTCGTCCTCGAATTAGAACCTACATCAAAAGGAGAAAGATCAGACCCATTGAAGGTTGCACTAACATTGAAGATTCGTCTTCTTTCGGTTCTTGTGATTCAATGTCCTTAAAAGAGTAGAAAAAGTCCTTAATTACTTCGGTTTGTCCATTAGTTTGGGGGTGACATCTTGTTGAAAACAAAAGTTTAGTTCCTAATTTTCCCTACAAAGCTTTCCAAAAGTAACCCAGAACTTAGTATCTCGATAAAATAATAGTTCACGAACACCATGCGAAGCGAACAATTTCCTTAAAGAACAAATCAAAGCCACATTGGTTACCATCATTGGATTTACTTACGTAACAAACGATGAAATGCTGCCTGCAGAAGAGCTATCTCTGACTACAAGTGATCCTTGCCTCTTGATGCAAGGCGACCTTAGAGGCAGAATCGTGAATGTCAGCCGGGTGTGTGGGACGGGTAAGAGATTGTGCGCTACAAAGGCTTCAGGCGTAACCAGATTTTGCCACACTGTTGCACTTAATGGGTTCTTTCTCACATCTCTCCTCATTTATAGTAAAAGTGTTCATTTTAAGGTGTCAAGTGTTTCTTATGCACCAAATGTCCCATTAAACCCCTACCCTATGTGCCTCACGAACAAAAGCAGCTCCTCATGGGAGCACTATTACGCACCTGACATTTATTCTTTAAGCAAAATATGCCCACTCCCCAGATCATAAAATTTCTAAGCGAGATTTTTCACATTCACGTAAGAGTTGCAGTCATTATCATTTTCTTCTAAATCCTTTACATGCTCAAAATATAAGCACCTTTATACTCAAGAATATGAAAGTGTGTGTAGCCGGATAAGCATCATACTATGTTATCCTTACCTTTCTTATATAACATGGATGTGATAAAGAGGAAACTCTCGATATTCGATCACACATTGACGTGATGTTTTAAATTTACCACTTGTCCGCTTGAGTGTTTGTAAGATCATGATTCTGCGTGTGAGGATGAATTCTTTATAACGATAAATGTTACCAGGTATGCCCTCACCAAAGCGTAAAGCTTCTTCACATAGGTTGGATAATTTAAGGCAACACCATTGAGCTTTTCACTAAAATAGCTTGGTGGCTTCCTTTCTGCATCAGAAATAGCAACGTTAAGATCTGCAGTACAACTCATCAGTGGGTCATCTAACCTACTGTTATGGGATGACGATGCTTTACCCGTGTATGTGTTGTTGGCGCGACAATCAAGCTTTGGAAATCCTCCCCTGAAACCATCTTTTCTTAAGTCTGAAACAGACTATTACGCCACCTGGACCTTCTACAGGCTCACCTACTCCATGTCGCTGCCATGAATTTCTTTGCTTGGCGTTGTAGCTCCTTTGTTTATCGGCGCCAAAGCCAGTCTATAAGTACAGTGGGTTGGAATTGTAGCTCCCGGGATAAAGTCGATGCGGTGTTGATTCCACCATGAAAAAGATGTGAAGGCTTACTCATGAATGCTCTCCCGAGAATACATCTGAAATACCTACCATCTTATAGAAGAGACAACACTAATGAAAAGATCAAAATCGTTAAGTTTAGAGAAGCGCCTCTTGTGCGTACAAACATAGGCTTAACATAAAGACACTCTTGATCTCACTTCTTTTTCATAGAAACTCTTCTTTGTTTTCGTTTCTTTGTCATTGTTTGATTTTTCTCTCTCTCATATTCTCTCTGTTTCTCGCTCTCTCTCATTCTCAACAATTTTTGCCCTCTTGTTTTACCCCCTCTTGCTCTTTTCTCTCTTTCCTTCTCATTTTTTTGAATCCTCTTGTTTTAACCTCCTTGATCTTCTTACATGCTTTGGTGTCAATGGTACCATGATTTAAGCTTATGGTTCTGGTGAAACAATTAACTAGCCGTGGTTGGCTTTTCTGTCAAATTGCGTCTTTTGATAGATGTGAGAAGCATACCATAGGGACATCATAGAACCTCATCATGATACTTCCCTATGGAAGATACCTTGCCTTTTGCTGCACTTTTTTTCCCATAGGCTGGTAAACCCAGACTGCTTCAGCCCATTTCGGACTAGCCTGGCGGATCGCTGACCAGCGATTTGCTAATCGACCCATTTCTATCTGAACTGCCCTCATGATAATGACCAATGACATCATAGTTTCACGGTGTAAAACGAGACAAAATCATAAAATGTTAAAAAAATTTCACAAATTTTACAATTATACCAATCACATAATAATATATAAATATATAAAATATTAATTCTAAATAAAATAATAATAGTAAACAAATTTAAATAAATTATATATGATAGAACATTTATTATAAC
Organism: Tetrastigma voinierianum; assembly: GCA_016808115.1. NCBI lineage: Eukaryota > Viridiplantae > Streptophyta > Magnoliopsida > Vitales > Vitaceae > Tetrastigma > Tetrastigma voinierianum. The sequence continues at coordinate 278,444 of JAEQBH010004491.1, read as the reverse complement.
CAAAGTATCAAACTCCTTTAGGTAAATAATCAGGAAATAATAAGTAACAAGTTAATAACATGACCGAAAAGAACCCAAATTCAAGTATGTCGAATGAATCATAAGTGCCTGCAATCTTAAATCCTCATCCTCTATCACATGTAACAATATGTATGTGACTCCTACATTAGAAAGATGTTAAATCCTCGTCTTTTGTTAGTCTCATCATCTCATCTGTTAAATTAGCATAAGTTAATGGTAATTGTACCGAAAAGGAAATGCTTCATAAATCATGTAAAAAGTTAAACACCAACACCTTGAAAAGCAGCAAAATTGTTTTACTTCTTATGAGCTTGAAGCTGTTTGTCGCATATAGAACAAGCTTATTAAAAACAGATCTATATATACTATGCGAGTCGTGATGCTACATTAGTTATTGGAATGCTTAACACATCACAAGCCTTTTTTTGCAAGATCACCAAATTTATTGCTTCTATCTCTTCAATAACCCAACACACCAAAATTTTCCAAGAAGGAAATTCTTGGCTCCTCTAAATAAAGATCAAGTTGAGATTTTCCAATATTGTTAGCTTCTTGCAAGTCAGTTATTTCAAAACCTATCCAAATGACCGAGAAACAACTTACACCTATGTAATTTAAAAAAGACAATGGATTTATTAAACTATAACTTACATCATATGTAACAACTTTTCCCTTTCTACTAATAATATGGATGTTGACTTATTAGAAAACGAGAAATATAAAAGTTGATATTATATATGTCATAATTAAAAAAAAAAATACAATGGATTTATTAGAAACGACTTACATCATATGTAAGCAACTTCTCCCTTTTCTATTACAATATTACTTGAGTTGATAAACTTATGAAAACTGAGCCGTAAAGTTATACCTTTATTACTCCTCAAAAAGTTTATTCAATAGCTGTACTCTTTCTGATTTTCATCTATAACCTATAGGTCAAGTTTTTGAATAAGTATATTTGAGAAAATTCAGCTTCTTGATTGGATCAAAGAATAGTACTGAATGCAAAGACACACTATATGCACTCTATATTTATCAAAATTTTCCTTTCATTCTATAAAACATACTTTGTGATCAATAAATCCTCATTGTCGGATTGGATGTTAAGAGAATCTCTAACCTCCAATTTCCCCTAAACTGAAATTACTAGTGGGACAGATGATTAGAAATCAAGTTAGTTATTATGTATACAATAACTTCAATTCATATTAAACATCCTCTTGCCCGATGTTAGATGGAGCTTCATATAATTTTATCAAATCAAGCTTCGAACTATATTGAAAGATACTAATTGCAATCTCAAGCATTTTGTAAGTAAAGTTCATCTATTAATACAATTTGATCTCAAGCCAATTGATGTATCAATCACAACTTGTTCAACATATTGAGAGGGGGTGTTTTAAATCTACTACTTTACGTGCCCGCCCCACACCTTAATGCACACTTTACCCCAGTTTTTGTCTGATGTCACTAGCAACTTTCAAACCATCTTGAACAATAAGGTTTAAAATATGTGCAAGACATTTAATATGAAAAAACTCTCCATTGAGTAACAAGCTATTTGACAAGCATAAGTATTCCTTCAAAATGTTTTGCATGTTATCATTCGAAGATGCATTATCCAAAGTAATATAAAATATTTTTCTCTCTATTTCCCAATCTTTTAAAAATTCAAGTACCTTAAATGACAAATCATTCCCAGTGTGTGGAGGTTGCATGTGAACAAATGCTAAAATTTTACTTTTCAACATCCAATCCTTATCAACATAATGTGCAGTCAAATAGATATAACTAACATTTGATGCATGTGAATTGACGTCAAAAGTTAAACACATTCTACCATGAATTTTGGCTAATTGTTGTTTTGTTTCTTTTTCAATTTCATATTTCTTCATACATCATATTTAGCCATTCTTAAAATATTTACAATCTTCGATCAAATTTTTTGGTATTTTCTAAACCTCTCTCAAATATACTAAAGGTAAATCATGTGTAATAATCCATATTCAAACAATATTTCTCACAGGTTAAATACGGATCTTCTTCAACTTCCTTTCACTATCTATTAACATATCTCCTACATCATGAAATCTAGGTATCTTGTGACATTTAGGAATATGACGTGATAGGTGAGAAGTTCCTAATTTACTTACTGGTGCTCTATTTTTCCCAGGCCTTGCATTTGCATTTTTGTACACTTATCTATCCACCCCGATTTTCATAAAATTCCACACATTAGAAGGTTAAAAACCTTAACCTTTTTGGTTTTTGGTTCAACAATCTCATTAATATGTGTTACTCACAAATTAGGATTTTTAACGTACATTTGTTATAGTCTTGACAATACAATTAATACGTGTAGTATTTGATCCCTTTCGATAGAAGTCATCTGATTCTTGCACATAAATTATAAATAAAATAATGGAAATCCTAATTTAAACCATACATTAAACATACATAGATATGGATATAAAAGCTGAATTTTAGAACCACTAGTAGCGATGGTAAGTTTAGATATGCAAGACTTGAAATTCCAATTTATGAAAAGGGCAAAATCGTAATTTATTAAAATTGTATTTGATTTAAAAATCCGAATTTATTCTCTAAATCTTAAGATGATAAATGATTTTACTTTTGGAATCGCCTCGCCAATCAGCTAACCTGCGTAAATTTCGGTAGTGCGAGATGATCGAATTTACACGTTTTGAAGGGCATCACGATTGGTCTTGTAAGCGATTTGATGCGACCAGAAGTCATATAACACATACTCATGTACCTTATAAGTGGCAGTGAAATGATGAAAATGGATGGCGAGATAGTCAAGAGTGTCACGCTTGGAAAGAAGGACAAAATGGTCATTTTGGGATTTTTTTTAAATGAGGATAAGGCAAAACATGCATAGTGGTCTTCTTCCTTTTTGAAGGTCAAAGATGCAGTGGCTGGGCAGAGAGGAATGGACGGCGGCAAAAATGGTGGATTTTAATGTGGGGAGAAGGTCCCACTTCTCTGCAAAATATCGGGCGTCCGATCGTCGGCATCTTAGGACAAGCGAGGAAGGCGCTGCGGAGGCGGCTCTTTTCGTGGACATGCAGTTTAAGGAGTTAGACAAACTCCTTGAGGTAGGAGTTTCTCCCTACCCAGGTTTTATTCATTCTCTAAATACTTTGTGATGTTTGTTTGAATGAGGCCATGTGAAGTGGTTGATGGTCCAAATCTTGGGAGCCAAGATTGTTATAAAATTTTGAAACGAATGGAGCGGTAGCTGGCCTTATGCGAAGTTGGGTTGTTAATGGCTACAATTATGTATTAAATCATGTATTGGTTTGGAAAAGGCCGAGAATGGCCGTGAAATGCGGGTTCACAAAGTGAACCGACGATTGGTGCTTTTTCGGGAATAGTGTAGTGTTCACAAAATAATTTTTGTGAAATAATGTGTTTGGTTGAGTAATTCCGTCGAATTCTTCGTGTTTGATCGTTATTACATGTAGGCTAATTTTTGATGTAGTAAATCACGTAATTACATAACATGATTGTGTGATTGAATTTTTGTGAATATATGCATGTATATATTTATGCGACATAAGCTTGTAATGGAATTGGCATCATGCATTTCATATGCACTTTCGGAGCACCCAGGATGATAGGTGAGTGCATGGTGAGTATAGAAAATGGTTTGGAGGTTGTCTAAAACTAAATATGATCGGAGGGTGGCGCCATACCTAAAGAAAAATATCAATCGTCGGGCGTGATTGATATACATCGGTAGTCCGTAAATGCATCAGTCGTCGGAGGCGGTCGATTGATATATACGCATCGGGTTGTCCTGAGCAAATAAATATAATAATTCTCATACGGGCTTGGCGAGTGTGAAGTCGATGGACTCGGGTAGAGATGATGATTGACATTCAAGTAGGATCATGCATTTGCTTGAATGTGTGTTTATTTGGAACATTGCATTGCCTTGTTAGAAGTAGCCAGCCAGGCGATTCCACTGTGAACGTGGCTGCCTTGTCGGGATATTATTTTACGGTGCGAGGAGCGTCTCGGGATCATTGACTGATGAATAGGGTTGTGGCTTTGATGATTTTATACATGGTTGGGATGACCTTGACCATAGAGAGAGAGATCGAGGATGCCCGGAGCACTCGGGATGCGGTGTTGAGCAGCGAGATCCAGCCTTAGCTGGATTCGGGGAAGGCGGGAGGGCTTCTACCACACGGGTTTCAAGACCCGGGACCGGGATTGGACATGTGAGACAGTTGCCCTCGACGGGGATCCCGGGACTTTGGAAAATGTAGTCCCGAGTTGTAGTAAACGGGAGGTATACGGTTCGTTTCCTCCACCACACAGTAAAGGGTCGGAAGGTGATTTAGTTTAGGGTTGCTATCGACACTCAGAAAGTAGTGAGATAGACGGAGGGGCGGGTGTGGAGTCGAAGTCGAGACGGTCGAGTGCGCGAGGAAGCGTAGTGGACCTTAGGGTGGCGTTTATATGGTTGTTGATCTTCGGGGCTTTACATGGATGAGTTGTGACCATCGGGTTGTCGATGGTGGGACCTTAGCCAGGGTTGTCATACGGGCATGGCCTTGGATTTGGAAGCAGAGGTTAAGGCCTTTGAAGCCCGAGGAATGAATGTTCTTTCTGGGGTGTGGAGTGAGAGTTGATGCTGATAGGTCGGATTAGGTGAGAGATCTCCGAGAATCTGCTCATGGTGGACCCGAGGATAGGGTGTCACAATATAGCATGATTGCGTTCGTGTGCACGGTGACATCTGTGTCAGTCGAGATTGTGGGTGCACGGTATGATCGTCGCCACTCTTGTTGAGTGTGGCGAGTTAAGTTATCTTTAGAACTACATCGATGAAGACTCATAGTTCGATTTAGTAAATGAAGAATAGACCAGTGTATTTGGGCGAGGCAAGAGTCGTAAATCCTACAAGGTGAGAATCACGGAGTTAGTTACCAGAGTGTAAGAGACTCGAAAGATATCTGAATTTACGTGAATGTAAGAGGCTCGAAGTGTGAGTCGAAGAGTTAGGTTAATCGAGATGAAAACACACAGGTCAGGTTATCCGTAGACTTAGAGTTGAGTATTAAGTGGGGTGACTCAGAGATTTGGATACCCTTTGGCGATTGCATTGGGTGTTGTTGGTAAAAGCGGGCTCGGCATATGGATCTCACTGTGACATGGACTGAGTTGGCGATCGAGTGGATTGTCGGCCGATTGTGACCTTAGGAAGGTCGGCGTTTACCTGGTTAGTGCCAGGGTTACACGTTGTGTGGATTATATCTCACGGTATTCCGGGGATATGACTGCGAGCATACGACCTAGGTCATAAGGGTAGAGGATCAATTGCCCTTAGTGGATCCTTCTGTATGGTTGTGGGGCGAGTATGCGGATGGCACCATATAAGGCATTATGGAAGGCCATGAATTCTGGATTATGTTGGGCTAGAGGTGGAAGGCTCCGTCCATTAGTCGGATACGATTAGAGACACCTCGAGAAGGTGAGCTTGATGCGACCAGCGTCTTCCACGGCTCGAGAGCGAGCGAGAGAGCTATCGCGGATCTTTGGCGTGACCCTTAGGATTCGAGGGTTGGGATCATGTCTTCTTGAATGTGATGCATAAGGAAATTAGTCGGGTTAAACGACGTGGGTTGCTCATAGAGATTCGCGGGCCTTCGAGATATCAGGAGGATGGCGTTGTAGCATACCGGTTGGCTTCTGTGACATGTCGGGTGTCCACAAGGTGTACCGTCTCCATGCTCGGGTATACTCGATCGCTCATGTGGTGGATTAGAGCGAGATGAGGTTGACAGTGGGACCTTTGAGGAGGATGGTGTGTATTTGGATAGTCGTGATAAGGTTTTGCGACGTACGAGCGTGAGGCTAGTGAGGGTACTATGGAGTGGAGGAGTCACGTGGGGCCTTGAAGGACACGATGCGGGCCACTATCCCTTCTTGTTTAGGGATAAAGGTCGTGGTTTAGTACGTTAAGATTTAAATGATTGTTTACATGCATGGTAAGTGTACGTTGCATATGCATGTGAGTGATTATAGTAATTGTCCAAATTTAGGACGAAATTCCTTTTAAGGAGAATGTAAGACGAGGAATTCAATTTACGGAAAAAGACCCAAAATCGTAATTTCGGTTTACAAAATTGTAATTTCGATTTAAAAATCAAAATTTATTCTCTAGGTCTCCCGGATGATGAAGCGGATTGTTGGTTAAGATCGATGCCATGAAATCTAATAGCAAGTAAAATTTGTCAGTTCGAGACGGTCGAATTTACATGTATTCCGAGGCATCACGTTTGGTCGCAGTAAAAGCGATTTTCGATGTGAAAGTCACATATAACCGTACTCATATTGCCATAAGTGGAATGCGTAGAAGCGGAAATGAAAATGGATGGTCGAATGATGCTAGAAGTGTCAAAACTAGGAAAGAAGGACAAAATGGTCATTTGGAATTTTTAAATAGAGATAGACAAAGTATAGTGGTCTTCTTCCTTTTTGAAGGCCAAGATACGATGGTAGACGAAGTTCGGACGGCAGCAAAATGGGATTTTAGTGAGAGAAGGAGTCCACCTTCTGCAAAATATGGGCGTCCCGGCCAGTCGGAGTCTTCGAGACAAGCGGGAAGGCTGCTCTACGCGGACGAGCTGCGCGTGGACACGGTTAAGGAGTTTAGACAAACTCTTTGAGGGTACAGGGGTTTCTCCACTACTTGGGGTTTTATTCATTCTTTAGTGCTGATGTTTGAGCTGAATGAGGCCGTGAGGGTCGTTTGATCGGTCCAATCGCAAGGACGATTATTATAAATTTTGAAACCCAAATGGGCGGCGAGCAGTGCGGCTGGTTGGGTTGCTGACAATATTACAGTATAAGATTAAATCATGTATTGGTTGGAAAAGGCCGAGATGGCCGTGAAATCTGGTTCTGAAATTAGGCAAACGATTCAGATTTTAGGAATAATGTAGGGGTTTCATTATTCCAGAGAATAGTGTTCACAAAATAATTTTTGTGAAATAATGTGTTAGTTGATAATTCAATCGAATTGCTCGTGTTTGATCATTAGCCATGTGAGCTAATTTTGATGTGATGAAATCTCGTAATTACATAACATGATTGTGTGATTGAATTTTTGTGAATATATGCATGTTTGCCTGTTTTATGTGACATAAGGCTATAATGGAATTGACATCATGCATTTCATATGCACTTTAGGAAGCACCCTAGGATGATAGGAGTGAGTGCATGGTAGTCTAGAAAATGGTTTGGGTTGTCTAAAACTAAATATGATCGGAGGGTAGTCCGTACTAAAGAAAAATATCAATCATCGGAGGCAGTGATTGGTATACATCGGAGGTAGTCCATAATACTATCAATCGTCGGAGGCAGTCAATTGATATATATACACACACTTGGTTGTCCACAAACAAATAAAATATAATAATTCTCATACGAGGCTTAGGCGAGTGAGGAAGGTGATGAGGACTCGGGTAGAGATGATAAGTTAGACATTCAAATAGGATCATGCATTTGCTTGAATGTATTTTATTTTGGAACGTACCTTGCACTTAGGTAAGTAGCCCGCCGGCGATTCCACTCACGAGCATTAGCTCACCACAATAGAGGATATTATTTTAAGTACGGGAGGCGTGAGGGGCCTAGATCCTAGGGCGGGTTGTGAAGAAAGTAGGGTTGTGGCTTTGATGATTTATACATGTATTGGAATTCTCTAATTTTGATATATGTGTTGTATAAGTAAATTATTAACTCTTGAACTATTTGGACATAGTTGGTATGTTTCTGGATATTGTTATGAGTCTTGTTTATGGGTGAGTGGCCAGTTTACTCATGTGATATATTGAATTTGTTTGGGGACGAGGTTTATACATGTATTGTATTTGGTAGATCTCCTCATCTGAAAAGTTCTCGCCGATTTTGAAGTGTCGTTAACTACGGCATCTACTTGTATTCCGCGGGTTGTGGTCAGTCAACGGACCCAGGTTTCAGGGCGTCTAATATCTCTCTTCATTTTCCTCCTTCCCTTTGTTTTACTTGATTTAGGATGTGGAGATTTTAATTTTGTAAATTCAAATTTATTGTCTTAGAAGAAAATATATATAAAAATGAATGTTTGTAGAAAATATTAAGTAAGTTAAAATTATCTAAAATTTATGAAGATATTTAAAGTATTCAAAATAATTAAATAAACAATAATGTACATGTTAGAATTATTTCAAGTGTAATTAAATTAAAACGATTGAGATAATCTTCAAATATATTTTTTATAAAAAATTATCTTAAATTTCTTTTGATATCTATATTTCTTTATTTTAAAAATTAAAAAAACAGTTAGCAGTAAATATGTTTTGTTCATTTTTAAATAAAAATAAAATATTTTTACAATATTTCAAATAAAATATTTTATTTGACATTTAATTTTTAAAAATTTATTAGTTGTTGAACATATTTAATATTTTGTTATTTTATTGAAAAATAGAATAGGAAAAAATGTAAACAATACTTTCTATTTTCTTCTTTCCTAGTATGATTACATCTTTTCTTTTTCTATATAATTACATCTTTTCTATTTAAATTATTAATATTTTACAATCTTAATAACATAAATTTAATTTATATTTGGAATAAAATCAATTTTATAATAATGAAATATCCTTTTGTTTTGAAAATCCATCTTTATAGATGTACCAATCATATTATGAAGAGTATATAATTTTTTGTTATTTATTTTAAAAATACCATATTTTTTTGAGGATAAACTGTAATACCCCGAATTAGACCCAGTAGTTTTATTACAGTTTTGTAGTATAAGAAAAATAAAATTTGTATTTTAGATTTAAATTATGAGTGGTAATCAAAGCCAGTGTCGAAGTGTCGAGGTAAATTGGTAGAATGTCACATTAAGGACTTAAAGATCATAAAACAAGAAGAGTATATGTTAAAGTAGGAATTAGGATAAGTTAGAATTGCAAATAGAATGAAATAGAAGGACCTAAATGCAAGGGGTGAAATTTGACTCAAATGGATAAGACCAAAAATTGGTCGATGGATTGAGGAGAAGATATTTTCTCACTTTAGGGATTAGGGCACGGTTGAGGAAGAAGAAACCATTTTTGGGTTTCCAATTATTCAAGCAAAGGGAAGGAAAAGAAGAGGAAAAGGATAAGAAATCAAGCTATGGAACCTATATGTATGGAACTTTGGTATGGATACTTGTTTAGGTTTGTGTATGGAAAGTATGGATTTGTTGGTTATGAAACCCTCCTAACTCTCTCTTTGCCTATGTTTAGGTTAGAAGGACCCTATCTTTGTATAAAAGTGATTTTTTGTTGGTATTAGTTTAGTTTTGTGGTTGGTTTTAGGTTTTGGTTGGAAATTTCGGTGAAAGCCAGGCAAACCTACGAATCGCGGAGTGGTATCAATGCGAAAGTTGAGTACCGGTCTCAAAGTTCTTTTTGAGTCTAGAGGGATGTATTAGTCTGGAGTGCTGAAAGTTGAAATCTGCGGTACTCAAAGCTGTTTTTAGTCCTAGAGGATATTGAATTACCCGATTACTCAAAGTGGTTTAAGGTTCAAGGATCTTTGAGTGCCGGTACTAAAGTTGAAATGCAGTGCGATGGTTGAGTACCTGTCTTGAAGTTAATTACCGATCTTGAAAGTTGAGTACTAGTCTTGAAAGTGAGTACCCGGTCTTGAAAGTTGAGTACCGTTACTAAAAAGTTGAATTACCCCGATTACTCAAAGTTGTTTTAGGTCAGTACTCGACCTTATGAGATCTGAACCATCATGCTTACCTATTAAGACTATAGAATCACATCGAGTCACGTCATCCTTTATATACAATCGATGCATGTTACAAACAATTTCAAAATCATTTTATAGAGCGCCTAAACCTAGGCTCGATACCCACTTAAAAATGTGATGGTCGTCGCCGTCACTCGGCTCGGAGGTTGAACTGAACACAGGGACCACAGTCCTCCTCTTTTTCTTTTTTTCTTTTTTGAATAATTTCAAATAATCCAAATATAATTACTTTTCTAAACACATTTAAAATACTCAATGAAAATATATATACGTAAATACCACTTTAACATAAAAGGGGGCCCATCATTTGATCACTAAACTCTTTTTCATTCGATATGGCTTTTCATGCCCATTTGGTCCATTTCCCACCTTTATAATCCTGACTTATTAATAAGTAGTTTTCAATATCCAAATATTTACAAAACATAATCAGAGTTCAATTTTCATAATAGTTTTTGTACAAAATGAATTGAATAATTTCATGTATGCATGTGACAAAGCTTTACTTATCCTCCGTGTGACTTTGATGATGACTTTGATTCACTTCGGTCTACGTCTTTATACCTGTTCACTTGGTACCTGCGCGTTGATAAAAGCAACGCGCTAAGCATTTTCATACTTAGTGGTTCTATATAGTACTCTCTTGCATTTCAGTTTAAGTCAAATCTTGAAATTATTCTAAACCATGCTTTTGAATCTTTTGTGTGATACTAACTCGGCACTGTAGTGTCAAGTGAAGTGTCAATTTTAATTTTTTATTTTATAACATAACCTTTAGTTTTGTTAACAAATAATGTTAAACATTTAACTTGTAATCTATTATGTAGTAGCGGATTACAAAATATATACAAGCTCCATATATGGAAGTGTTCAACATTTACAAAAACTTTACATTTGTTTACAAACAACAAAAAGAATATTACATATACCAATATAGACCAAAAAGTCCTCCGATGGGCATCTAACTATGTGTTGACCTTGGGGCGATGAGGTTATTCGACCTTCTTGCCTGCCTTAGGTATACGGATGAAAACCCGTGCTAAGCTTTACGCTTAGTGGGAATAAACTCGTGGACGACCACTAACACAGATCATCACACTTCTATACACATGCATAAACATCTAACATATCATTTCATTTAAACATGCTTATACAATTTCATATTTACTTATCATACCATGTTTCATTTCTTATCATTTTACACTTTGCTTCATGTTCTTGTCACAATATACTTGTCATCGCATAGTGGTGCTATGCTTCTCTTATCATATCATATCATTTCATTTCATATGTCATATTCAAGAAATTTGTTTTATGTTTCATGCACACGCAAACCTTAGAAATTAGATGAGGAAACTATAAGAACTGAAAGGTCTTTGTACTTCTTGTCGCAAGCGATTCTTCTGAGGCTCGAAAGTCTTTGTTATCATTGAGACAATGACCATCTATAAACACCAGAACCTTTAGTATCATTATGGGGCAATGACCATCTTTAAGGGCCGAAGGCATTATGACAATAGTCAGACCTGATTCAATGATGGGCTATTTTCCTAATAGGCATGCACACCTATCCCTCTATTAGGTTCTAAGCAGACAATCCATGTATATTTTATGTTTAGTACATATCTCATATTCTCGAATAATTATTGTCATCCGGTAATCATATGCGATATTTACAATTATTTATTATTATCTTTGCATTTTTCATATCTCATTACATGCATGAATAACTATGGTTACCATGTATGCTAATGAGCTATTTACTATCATTCCAATTTCATCAAGCTATATATGGATGGATTCTAGACTCCAAGGGCTTTCCATAGAGTCCAAAAACATCTGAAACGAAGTTCAGACGAAGAAATTATGGTTGTCCGAAGTTGGAGGCCTCACATGAGCAGTGACTACGAGGAGAACCAGCAGGGCCTACTATTTTTCGTTATTTCTGGACCTAATATGAGTTCCAATTTCCTTAAGCTATATATGGATGGATTTTAGACTAAAAGGGCTTTCCATAGAGTCTAAGAACATCCAAATCGAAGTTGACGAAGAAGTTATGGTCGTCCGAAGTTGGAGGTCACACATGAATAGTCAAACCCAGTCGGGCTGACCTAGCCGGGCCGACCTCGCCAAGCTGACCTCGCCGAGCTGACCTAGCCGGGCTGACCTAGCCGGGCTGACCTCGCTGAGCTGACCTAGCCGGGTTGACCTAGCTTAGCTGACCTCATCGAGTTGACCTAGTCGGGCTGACTTCCCCGGGCTGACCTCACCGAGCTGACCTAGCCGGGCTGACCTTGCCGAGTTGACCTAGCCGGTAGCCTTTTCAGAGTAAACATACCATAACTTGGGATACAGAGGTCTGATTTGGGTAATTCAAAAGCCTAATATCAAGTTCACTGATGTGGATGGTACCTAAAGGACACGTGCCAAATTCCCTTTGTTCCCTGCAAAACCGGGTTCTAAAGTCCAAAACACAGCAGACAACTCGAATATACTCTAAAGCGCGAACACCGCAATATACCAAGTAAGGTTAATTTTTTAGACCCAAATTCATAAAAAAAAATGGGTTTATGGTTTGATTTTTCTATACAAACCATAGCATCCATACTAGTGTACAAAAATCCATACTTTTCCATACAAAACTTTACAAATTCCATACCTTTGATCTTCTTCCTTCTCTTCTCCTTTTCTTCTTCTTCTTCTTCCCTTTTCTTCTCTCTTCTTTTCTCCTTATCCATTTTTGCCTATCCCCAAAGATCAAAATGAGATATTTATTTTGGTCTTATCCTTATTTGATTTTCCTTTTTGGTCTTATCGTTATTTGATTTTCCTTTTATTGCGCTTTGGTCCTCCATCTCTCCTCCATTTGCAAATCACGTTATTCATATTTCCACTTTAGCCTATAATCATCTAATCATATGACCTTTGTGTCCCATTTTGACAAATTACACTTTTACCCTTGTATCTTATACAAATTCCAGGTTTTCAAAATTTTCTCATTTTATTTAAATTCGTTTAACATAGTACACCACAAACATGTTATAAAATTGTTAGAGGCATATTTTGAGTTGTTACATTTGAATGATCAGCATTAGATATTTTATATTCATTTCATATACATCCATTTACAATTTATTGATCATTCCAAATATGCACTTTCATATGCAATAAATTATTCAAAATATAAATCATACAAATTTCCTTATCAATTTTCCCTTAAACGAATTTAACCTATACTTTGATTGCAGGGATAACGGAATCAAGACAGTCCGAGAATCTATAGGCGGTATAAAAACATTTTGTTTTTTAACACAGTATGATCCCATTAGGCTGCTGACTAGTTATTAAAAATCAATTCGTGAACACTACCGATACTATCCTGCTGGGCTACGGATCGGAGTGACACATGATTACATTCGTTCACAGTCTTGCTAATTTGACCCTTATTGGTATACCAATCTATTCTCAACTTGAATTTAACGGTTAACATTCTATTAAGAGCGTTCAAATCATTCATAGAAAAATACAGTATAGTATGTACATTTATACAAACAATTCATTTTCAATACTCATGCAATTTTTCATATGCAAATCATTTCACAATCAATTGCCTCAAATCAATTAAAACAAATCAATATGCTTTTTCTTATAAATCATTTCAGCAATTCAAATCATTTTGTAATCATTAAAACACTTTGGAATTAGAGAGAGAGAAGTGGAGAACAAACCAAAAAGCTTGTTGCAGTTTGATTCCAATCCTCGAAATCTCGATCAATTCGGGCTTTCCTCCTTGTCAGCCCCTATTCCAATATAATTAACAATCATATTATGAGTCATGTATTCTGGGAGTTCTATTTAGGTTTACTTTCTACCCGACTCTCCTTTTCCATACATTATTTCTCTTTTTTTTTCCCCTAATTCCTCCTCCTTAGAAGATCCTTAACATTTGTTTTAGGCATTGTTATGCCTCATTTTTTAATCCTATTTATGGGCTATGGGACGCCCACACAGTTCACTTACACTTAGGGGAATTCGAGAAAAGAAAGACCCAACTTAAACATCAACACAACCAAGCAATTAGTACACTTGGTGCTACAATCAAAATTTTAGCAAAGATGTGAGAGCCAAATGCCATTCAATGGAATGTGGTTAGATTCTAGACTCAATGAGCTTTCCGTAGAGTCCAAGAACGCATGAAAAAGTTATGGTCGATTGAAGCTTGGTATCAATTTCGGAAGTAGGGCTCTGCGAAATTTCACAAGGGGCTACGAAATTGTTTTTGCTTGAAAATTTTTGCAGCTTTGAGAAAATTTTCTGCATTCTCTGTTTTCATTTTCTTTTCCTCTTTTTCATGTTTAATCCACTTGAAAACAATTTCCAAACACTCAAATCAGTTCGTTTGAGGTTCAAAACAAAAACACAAACATTTTTCATCTCAACATTTCAATTTTGACAAATCAAATACAAAACTGAACTAAGAAGAGACGTAGGAATAACAAACGAGAAAATCAGTCGACCATTCTAGGGTTTTTAGTTAGGTTTGATTTCTACCCCAATACACTAGCTTTTTCCATAGATATAGGCTGGATTTACACTTACCTTACAAGAAGGAGCGAAAACCCTAGTTTTCTTCTTGACCTAACATAACTCCTCACCCTGGTCGTCCTTCGATTTCTCGGCTTAGAGCGAGATTAGTCTTAGGGTTTAGGCTGGAACAAAATGAATTGAAGAATGAGAAATCCCAGAGTGATTTCGGTTTCTCAAAGTGGAAGGTGCGATCGGTGAGTTTGAGAGAGATTTGTGCGAGAGAGATGAGCGGTGAAATGAGGGAATGAGAGAAATGTCTCTCAAAGACCAATATTTGGTCTTTTAATCAAAATCCTTCGCTAAGCCTTGTTTGGCTACACACTAATTCCAATTTTTCTTACTTTAAAGCTTCATTTCAATTTCATTTCCACTTCATTTCATTTTATTTATACTTTGGCACTTACATTGCTCATTTATGACCCTTAGGTCCTCATTTGACATTTTTACCAAATTTATTTGGCTCTTGTAAAATTTCCGGGTTTTTATCATTTTTTGTTTTTAGTCATTTAAACTCTGAAAAAATATAATTTATTTTATTTTACACCCTGAACATGTGATAAAACTATTAGGGTATTTTCAGGGCGTTACAACTCTCCCATCCTTAAAAAACTTTCGTCCTTGAAATTACCTTCATTGAACAGTTGATGGTATTATTGTTGCATAACTTCTTCGCTGTCCCACGTGTCTTCCTCGGTCTTGTGGTTTCTCCACAGCACTTTTACCAAAGGGATTCGATTTTTCCGCAACTCTTTCACTTCTCCACGAAGATGCATCATAGGACTTCATCGTGTCGGTTTAAAACCGATCATCCAGAGAGACTACATGCGATGAGTCGGCGCCTCTCAGCATTGACACATGGAAAATATTATGAATCTTTTCCAACTCTGGAGGTAAAGCTCATTGGTATGCCATTGGACCCACTTTCTCTATCAACTCATATGGCCCAATGAACCTAAGGCTCAACTTGCCATTTTTCCCAAATCTCATTACCTTCTTCCAAGGCGATACTTTCAAAAAAACTTTTTCGTCGATCATGCTCGAATATCTTTCTTCTTGTGGCCTTGAAGCAGGGTTAAGTTGACTACCCGTCAACCCGCGAATACAAGTGGATGTCGGTTACCGACTCCACTTAATCGAGCGGTCTCCTTTATGCGGGGCTCTGCAATCTGATCCCTGCATATCACATCCCAGACAATCCAATATATGCAATATATATCAATATATAGTATCTGGCCCACACTTGGGCCTATAAACAATACTCAATATGCATACCACTACGATCCAACTATATATCCATAGTTACAAGAGTTACAATATTTACTCTTAAACAATGCATACATTAAATTAGGAATTCTAATACATGTATACATGAGCCATGACAGGCTTTCTTCTATCACGACCTCGAGACGAACCGTCTCCCTCGCAGCGCTCTCGGTGCACAGCAAGAGGGGATCCACGGCGGGGTGAGCTAAGGCTCGATGGAGAATCGCCCTAAGTGGGCTACTCACCACCCTAAGTGCGTCTGATGTTCCAATTACGCTGCATTCAAGCGATGCATGATCTGGCAGATGTCTACGCGGTGACTCGGATCAGGAGTCCTCAGGCTCTCTCACACTCGCTAATTTCATTGTAAGGAATATTCGTTTTATTAGTGGGCAACCCTCCACGATGAATATATATCAATTGGGCAGCTCAGACTGATTGATATATATTATTTGGATTTTGGACACCACTCAGATAATTAACATTTTTAGACTACCCTCAGAACCGTTTTCTCTAGACTCATCATGCACTAATTCCTATGGTCCTAGGATGTTCCATTTTATATCGGTCTATGTATGCAGTTCCATCACAGTCTAATCATGCAAACATATCTAACATGAATATGTCGCATAATGTCCAATCACACAATCATGTCATGTAATTAATCAATTCAACGTAAATTCCGCTCACTTAGACTAATGATCAAACAGTGATTTAATTTCCAAATCTGATAAACACATATTTTCACAAAATATATTTTAGAACAGCATTTGAGAATAGTGAAGCCACCGGTTACTATTTCGAAAATCCACAAATCAGCGGTTCACCTTGAACCCGCGATCAGCCATTCAGACGATGCATACCGACGACCATTCAATACACAATCAACACAACCTACACCAAACAGCCCATACCCACGGTTCTGTTTGCTACATATGAAAATGACTCAATAATTGGGTCCATGTTTTTTGGGACGATCAACTGACCCCTAGCGGCCTCATTCCACTGAAACATTAGTAAAACATTTAAAATGGGAATAAAACCCAAGAAGGAGAATCCACACCTCAAGGAGTTTGAAGAAACTCCGGTCGGAATCCCACCTTTGTGCTTGCCGCGTGAACCTTTTCCTTCTTGCTCGAAGTCCATGTGGTCGGTTCATGGGATCTTGAAGAAGCACCCTCTCTCACAAAACCCTCTCTAAACCAGCTTCGCATCTCCAAAAATAAAGCCTCTCACGTTTTGCTTTGGCTTAAGGTGGGAGAAGAACCTTTATTGCTCTTTGTCTTTAGAGCTTAAAAATCAAATTCTATAATACCCATTATGTCCCTCTTTCTCAGTTTGATATTAAGCACTACCTCCAACCGTCCATTTTGCATCATTTCTCTCATACCGCTTACTTGTTTTAATTTATACTATATGTGCCTTTCATTGCATCAAAAATCGATTTCACGGCTTGCAGAAACGCGTGCCTCGAAAAGCGATGTCGACTCAGTGCATCTGCAGATATTACTAAATTTTGCGTGCTAACCCAGTTTGCGCAAGGCGATTCAGTGAAATCCGTTTAGGTAATCGAGGATCCTAGAAGAAATTAGTACGGATTTTAAATGAAATTTACCATTTTGTGTCGAAATTAGATTTTGCCTTATTCGAAAATTGGAATTTCGAGTCTTACACTTCTCATGTTGTGGATTTTGTCTATCCGTGGCCCTTTCAAATCTTTCTCTAATCATTCTCCCTTTTTCCTCGGTTTCTTGAATCAAATGGGGCCAATTATCTTCTTCTTTCTTAACTGGATCAACACAATGGTGTTCTACATTTCTTAGTGAGGCACCGTGAGCGCCATTCAATACTACGACTAGAAGCTATTGTTGTACAAAAAATTCAACTGAGGTGTACTATCAGCTACCCTTATAGTTGATCTGCGACTTCTTAGCATATCTTCCAACACTTTGATCACTCTTTTCAATTGTCATCATATGGTGAAACATTGTCTTGAAATTGATTCAATTGTTAGTTATCTTGCAACTTTCCCCAAAATCTCGAGGTAAACTTCAGATTTCTATATGAAATGATCGATATTGGAATCCCATGTAACCGAGACTATTTCCGCCATGTAGCTCTGCTGGCTTGTTTTAAGTGAATAGTCGAGTTCTCAGCGGTGAGTGAGATGACTTAGTCAATAGGTCTGCGACCCAAACCTAAGTCATGCTATCTTTCACATCATTAGTAACAGACCACAAAATCCAGTATAGTTCAGTTCCCATTTCCACTTAGTTATTTTAACAGGATGCAATAAAATCCGAAGGCATATTTACGCCTTCCGCTTTTGACACACCATACATAGCCTGTTCAATTAAATATTTTTCATTCCAGACCACCAATATGATGTCTTTGAAATCTGATACATTTTTGTGCTACCGGGATGCACTGGCGAAAAGATCCTTGTGTGCCTCTTTAAATGTGGATTGCTAGTTCATCATGCATTGGGTACCTGAAACCCGATCTACATAGTCTGGTCATCATCTTTTCACTATAAACTCGGTTCACCCTTATTCGATTTACAATTACAACAATTTTCTCATCATTCTTTTGTGCCTCTATATAGAATAGCACCTTAGTGAGATTATAACTATCTATAGCCAATATCATGACTCATGTGAGATCTTATTAACTCATGAGGTGGTTACATAAGTAATATCATGGGAACTCATCATAAGAGACCAAGAACAATAATCTCTTCAATTAGAAGAAAGTAGCAAATGTAACTCTAAGTAGTTTCTAAGTCTACAAATCAATTGTAGAATAAAACATTTACTTGTGGTGTTGGATATTATGGCATAGGAATTTTGTCACCAAATTGTATTTTATTTGAGTGCAAGACTAGAATGCTTAAAGTGTGAAACATGAATATAGTAGATAGGTGGGAAACTAAGATCTTATTAATAGCAAAGTGAAATTATTAAATGTTTTTAGTGCGGCTTAGTTTTTAGAACCATCTTGAAGATTTATTTAAGTATGCTTTGGATACTCTTAAAGGTGTCAAAAATCATAGTTTCAAATATTGTAAGGATGTTTGAAAGTACATGGCTGAAAATTTCTATTTTGTCCCACCTTTTAACTCTTAACACCTTATGTGATACTTTTTGAAAGAATTATAAAATAGTACTTTATAAAAAGCATTTTAATCAGTATTTATGCCATAGCCAGAAACTTATTTCAGTGGTAAGTGGATGAGGAATCTTAACAAGATTTCAATTCTTGTAGGGCAAAATATTACCAGCGTGATATCTAAAATATGGATGTAAAAATGCATTTCTTTCTAGGAATTTTGGTTATTCGTAGTGTAAGAATTTCGCGGTTTATAACATAAATCGACAATACTTACTTGTGAAGTCTGGATCTAGATGACTAATGCTTGGTGAATCCAGATCTGGTGGTATTTCTAAATGTATTCCTGGCCTGACACCACAATTTATGCTTAGATGGTTTCTCAAATGTTGAAGATTTGAAAACATATGTTGCCTACTTTATATAGTTCTACGATAAAGAAAAAACAAACATCCATCCCTCTTTGGACCATTGTTGATAATGACAAATGAACATTCCTTCAAATGTTTTTAATCTGTTGTTCTCTCTGAACATCTACTCTTCATTTGGCTTTCAGGATGATGTTGATCTGATCAATCCTTGATCAATTCATCATCCATCTCAAAGTTAAGCTCTCTTTGTGGCAAATGCCCAAGACTTTGTGATCGATGTAAATGAAACACTTATAGACGGTGACTCCATATTTTTCCAATGCGAACCTGATGGAGACCAATTCCAAATCATGCATAGGGTAGTTCTTTTCATGCGACTTCAACTGCCTTGAAGCGTAAGCTACCACTTTACCCTCTTGCATAAGACACATCCAAGTCCATTTAATGAAGCATCACTAAAAATCACATATTCTTTACCGTAGGTGGTGAGCTCTGAGCCGGTGCCTCGATTTGAGTACTTTCAACTTTTCAAAACTAGATTGAAACTTTTCACTCCCTCCGTCTCACATTCTTTTGGAAGCCAATCTTGTCGTAGGCATGAGTCATGAAAACCCAGCAAGACATACAGTAACTTGCCATTCCCAAAAAACTACGTACTTCCGTGACATTTCTCGGTGGTTTCCATTCAATAATCACCTCTATCTTCTTTAGATCCACTAAAATTCCTTCTTCTGATACAATGTGTCCAAGAAAGGACACTTCTCTCAACCAAAATTCATATTTGCTCAGTTTTGCATATAATTGTTCCTTTCTCAAGGTTTCTAGCACTACCCGAAGGTGTGTGTGTGATCCTTTAATCCTTTTAATACATAAGGATGTCATCTACATAAACACCACGACAAACTAATCTATCTGATCGGAAAACACAATTCATTAAGTCCACTAGAGCGCGATTACGTTTATCGATGAATGGCATTACAAGGAACTTATAATGTCCATACCACGTTTTGAACGTTGTCTTATGCACATCCTCATTCCTTAATCCTTAACTGATGGTACCCAGGTCACAAGTTAATCTTTGAAAAGACACTTGCACCTTTCAACTGGTCTAATAAGTCATCTATCCTAGGTAACGAATATTTGTTCTTCACTGTCATCTTATCCAGTTGCCTATAGTCAACACACAACCTAAGTGTACCATCTTTCTTCTTAACAAAGAGCACTGGAGCTCCCCATGGTGATACACTAGGACGAATAAATCCCTTCTCTAACAACTCTTTCAACTGAAGCTTCAATTCTTTTAACTCCACTGGAGCCATTCTATACGGTGTAATGGATGCCGGAGTGGCACCCGGAACAATGTCAATTGCAAAATCAATCTCTCTTTGTGGAGGCAATCCTGGTAAATCCTTCGGAAAAACATCCGGATAATCACAAACCGTATGGATGTCTGATAAACTAGGCTCCGCCTTTTTCATATCTATCACATACGCCAAGTAGGCTTCACACCCCTTTCAAACCATCATTCTGCTTAATGGCGGTGGGTGCCACGTTAGAGGGTGGATTCGACCTCTCGCCGATAAAAAGTCACTTCCTCGCCACTCAGTGTCCTTAAGGTCACTCTCTTCATTCTACAATCAATTACCACTTGGTGTCGAGACAACCAATCCATCCCCAATATCACATCAAATTCTCTAAATGATAATTCAATCAAATCTCCCGGAAACTCATACTCTCGTATTCTAATAAGGCAATCTCTGTAAACTGTATTCACAATGACACTATGCCCAAGTGGATTTGTCACCAAAATGTCATACTCAGTTTTACTATTCGATAAACTACCCAAACTCGGAATGGTAGTACAAATATAAGAGTGGGTTGAACTGGATCTATCAATGCCACGTCTGATAGTCTCAAGAACCATAGAAATTATCAACTATCATATTAGGTGCGCGCTCTTTCTCTTCCACTTGTCTTCATTGCATATGCCACCTTGGCTGGGAACAAGGCATCTTGTCTGCCCATAGTGCGTAATGCGCTTGTCTCGATTGCACTTTCGGTGATACACCTCTTGTTGTCCTTATTGCTCTTACGTACTCTGTTGTACCTCACGAAGGCATGCTGATCCGAGGTGCTATGAACAAACAAGCTATAGGATAATATTTCACTTTGTGCTCATTGGATCCACATACCAAACAAGCACCTATCAATCTCCAACACTCTCCTTTATGTTTCCTCCCACAATGTGTGAAATAAGAAGGAGTTGGTCCTCTTGAAGAACCTCTGGTGCACTGGCATTAGTGCGGTAGAATAGTCTTACTATTGGTAGCTAGCTGATCAGTGTGAGGTGATCAATTCTGTGGTCCTACGAATTTCTTACTCGTGCGTAAGAACATTGTCTAGGGTTTTCTTACCACGTCTTCTTTATTTTCTTTCACTCTTCTTTCTTCTCACCAACATTTGAGCATGTAGCGATTTTAGAAAATTACATCATGTAAAACTCCTATGACATGGGCGAGAATAGTCATTTGAGGCCATCTTCAAACTTGCGACATTTCTCTTCCTCGGTCACTGCATCTCGGGTTGCTCAATGGGTGAATTCTCTCGATACTCGGTCACACTCATGCAATCTTTGTTTCGTGCCAAAACTCGTCTCATATTCTTTCGGATAATCTGACCCACATATTGTTTCCTGAATTTCGTTAGGAAGAACTCCCATGTAACACTCTGGTGGAGTGCGGTCTTGATCAAGGAAACCCACCACTAATAAAAGCTTCATCACAATGAAATTGGGGTTGCACACTCAAAAAATTCTCCTGCAATTGTGCAATGCATTTGCATAACATTCTTTCGGTTCTTTGAGCCAATTTTCCGCTCATGGGAGAAACATCGCTTTCTTCCCAAGGAAATCCATGGGTCGATATTTTGCCATTCTCTTTATGGATGACCGTTGAGGAATAATTGCAGCTGGTTGTGCTGCTCTTTGCAATGTCTGAGCTATCTGCTGGAGGATATCCATAACACTTCCTGCTGCTTGACCTTGCTCACGAATCGATGGAGCATGGGACGCTTGCCCACCTTCCACACTAGCAGGACGCTTGACATGTATATCAAGAATATCATATTTATGCTAAGAAAGCATTATGCACTACTAACATTGCACCAACCAATAAATATACAATCAATAGTCTTAGGTCCTATTTTAATCTTTTTGGGAATAGGAACCATCACCTTAGCTAAACACCCCCACACCTTTAAATATTTGTAGGAAGGACTCCGACCTTTCCATAATTCATATGGGTTTTGTCTAACTTCTTGTGAGGTAATCTATTTAAAATATAGTTTGCTAAAAGCAAAGCTTTCCCCCACAAATTCTGAGGTAATCCTGAATTAATCAACCTGGCATTCATCATCTCTTTCAATGTTCTATGTTTATGTTCAACAATTCCATTTTGCTGAGGTGCATAAGGTGCAGAAGTTTGTTGAATAATACCATGTTCTTGACAGAACTGATCGAACGGTACGTCATATTCACCACCTCGGTCACTTCTTATTACCTTAATCTTTCTACCAAGTTGATTTTCAACCTCATTCTTATAATGCATAAAATTTTCCAATGCTACATCTTTACTCCTTAGCAAATATACATAGCAATATCTTGTGCAATCATCAATAAAAGTCACAAAGTATTTCTTTCCACCTCCAGTTTGAACATATTTCAAATCACATGTATCACTATGAATTAACTCTAGAGGTTCAGTACTTCTTTCAATATTATGAAATGATGCTCTAGTTAATTTTGATTGAACACATATCTCACATTTATGATTTGCATCAATATTAAATTTAGGCATGTTCTAAATTCATTAATTTACGCAAGTATCAAAATTAACATGTCCTAATCTACCATGCCATACATTAGAGGACTCAAGCATATAAGTAGAAGATGTGTTCTTATTATTAAAATAAGAGACAATAGTCATTACATTCATCTTAAAGAGCCCATTACTCATATATACCTTGCCTACATAAATCCCACTCTTAGTGAGTACAAATTTGTTGGACTCAAAAACAAACCTAAAACCCTTCTTACTCAACAATGATCCAGACACAAGATTCTTTCAAATTTCTAGAACATGAAACACATCATGGAGAGTAAGCTCTTTTCTGGAAGTCATCTTCAATATAACCTTTCCTTTGCCTTCAACTTTGGAAGTGGAGAAATTTCCCATAAAGAGTTGTTCTCCATCATTAATTGCTTCATATGAAGAGAAGATCTTCTTATCCGAACATATGTGTCTAGTGGCCTCGGTGTCCACCCACCATTCCTTGGTATTTCCCACCAAGTTGATGTTGGGCATGGTGCCCTAAAAGCATGTAATTTGTATTGCTTCACGAAAACAATTTTCTATATTTGATTCTTATACATATGTTGTATAATTTAGTAAATATAAAAAAATCCCAAGTTTATTAATGTAACTATAATCTTAGTATATAACAGTTATATATGAGATGATCAAGATTATAGATAATAAACTAAGCGTAGTAGTAAATCAAAGTAGGGATCTTTGATCCTATAATACTACGAATGCGATCCAGCTTGCAGAACATTAAAGTCTCACATTAATCTTGATCTGAATTGCGATGTAGTGACTTGCCATTAAAATGGAGTGTTTTTATGTAGTAATTACATGAAAACGGACCAGTTGCTTGGATTAAACTCTTAAATGGCCTTGCCATTACAGTTCAGGTTTTAAATAGTGTCACTAGATGATCATATGAAGATTGATCTTAATCCTGAGTAGTCATGGACTCCTGTCTATTTCAATAGGGCCTTTTGATTAATAGGTTACGGTCTGTCCTATGACAGACCCAATACTTATGTCTTGGAGGCCCATTGAGATAGGTGGCTGGGAACATGTCCTACAGATATGGAATCCAAACCCTTCTTGAGGGAAGTCGGATAATTGGTTCCCTTAGAGTGTTAGTGCAGGCTGAGCAGTTTGAGCGCTCTAATTTATAACGAGGTTTATAAATTAGCTGTTCACTAATTGATTAATGGAACTTAAGGATAAAGATATCACTAGAGAGGTAAAACGGTAATTTCACCTAGCTCTAATGATGGACCAATTTTGGAGGATTGAATTGCATGTAATGATCATATCAATGGATTACTTGACTATCACTACGTAAATTATTCTATAATTACAAGAGTTAGAGTTCCAGTTTTAAGTGGAATAGTACCAGAACTATCAAATTAGATTAATTTATTAAAGAGTTTAATTAATTATCAAATTTATTGGAGTTTGGAATTACAGGTCCATAGGTCCCCGGGCTGCCTTTGTAAAACACTATACATGATTAAATTAACAAAGAAATCCCTTGGAGGGTATAGTTGAAAAAGAAATTGTTTCATAGCAACTATGTAGTAATTATTGGATAATTAAATGTTAATTAATTAATTATTTAATTAATTAATAGTAATTACTATATGGATGAAACGGTTAATTTGATAAATTAATAACATTAATTAATTATTGAATTAATTAATTAATAGTAATTACTATATGGATAAACGGTTAATTTGAGAAATTAATCTGTTATTTTTGGTCACTTAATTTGAATTAATTTTAATTCAATATTTAAAATGCCACTTGATCCAATGGTTTGAGATCATTCAAGGCATATTATAAATAGAGGCAAAACCCTAGGCGTCAAGAGGTGATAAAAAATTAGAGAAAAAAAAGAGAGAGAGAGTTTAATTTTTTTTTTTGGCCTCCATCTAACCTTCTTGATCTCATGTGTTGAGAATATCAAGAGTTTTAAAAACAAAACCTTTGTTAATCTGTACGCCCACACGTACCCTGTAGTGAAGAGGAACGACTTTGAAGATCGTGGAAAACATGGAGAAAAAAAAAGGATATTGGGTTGTCAACCCTACTTGCCAAAAAAATCTCCTTAATTTAATTGAGGTAATTCTTCTTTATTGTTTGTTGATTAGTATGCATGTACCATAGGATCGTAAAAAGAGTTTTTATTATTTTTTAAAATTTATTGATAAATTCTTGCATTTGCCAAACTTTGTTTTGAACTTTAAAACCTTCATTTGGTATCACAGTGGTCTATGTGTATATGCATATTAATGTGTATGTGGGCATTCTTGCATTATTTAATAATCTTGTGGATGTATAATTGTTATATATTGATGAATGTTTGAATGTATGAAATTTTTAAAGAGTCGTTAATTGTTTGGTGTTTTGGGTTAAGATTTGTTGATCTTTTTTTTTTTAGATCTTGTGTAAGCCATAATGGGGCATAAGTTTTTTCAATGTTTTAAAAATGGACCGGTGTTGAACGAAAAAGTTGCAGTTCACGGTTCCTTGAGTCGGACCGATTAGTCCAAACAGGACTGAGCAGGTGGCGTAATAAATATATTATTTATATTTTAAATATATAATTAATAATATTTAAGATATTATTTATTCTTTTATATAAATAAAAAGTATTTTAAAATATATAATGTTTAAATATGAAAACATATTAAAAATGGAATAAACTTATTTATATAAAATATATAATTTTGTTAATATCTAAAATAATCCTGATAATGACAAAGTGGTAGAGTGGTTCCTTTGTAACACGCTACCGTAACGTATAAGCTTGTAGTATTTAATTAATTTTTTTTTTAGTTACAAGCCTTTTAACCTTACAAGCTTTCTAATTCTAAGTAAAACGACATCGTTTCGATATAAAAAGCATCAAAACGATGTCGTTTTAACTTGAAAAACAAAAAAAAAAATTATGGGAACCGACCGATTCGACCACCGGTTCGATCACTGGTTCAACAACCGGTTCACCGGTTCGCCCGTCGGTTCATCCGGTTCTTATCCGGTTCGATCAAAAAAGGTTTTTTGTATTGAATTGGCCGGTCCAGTTCGGTTTTTAAAACATTGATTTTTTTTTTGTAAACATCTACACATAAGAAGATCGGATCAAGATTTAGAAAGTGATCAATAGATGGATTGTAGACACACCTCCCAGCTTTCTATACCTTCAAAAATCGTCTTATATGGACATCTAGACAGAAAGTTATGCCTAAAATAGGGAAAGATGTTCAAGGATACGGGATGACTGGAAACAACTTCGTTTCCTATTCTTTTTGGCTCTTCATTGCTATTTTACATTTTCTTGGCTTGTTTGGACCCACAGTGGTGATTGCAAGTCCGAAAAGGCCTAAAGTGTTTTAGGGTCTCATAGAGAAAAATTGGGCTTGAGCCTTGTCAATAAGAAGTTATTAATTTTACCAAAGTTTTGGATTATTGAATCAAGTTGGTGGATCGGGCTTGCACAAAGAGTTGAAGCAGATAAGGGAGTTATGTAACTACAGAAGCCCAACTTTGTAATTTATTTATTTTATTTTATTTACAAGGGTTGTAATTTTAGAAATACCCAAGACACCCGACCCGCTTTCTTTTATTTATTTATTTTATTCTTTTTTGTTATTGATATGATTGATAACATGTCCGTGCATTTAACATGTCATACATGAATGCCCACGCTTACTGCTTTTGCATACATATCGTTTTTTCTAGAACATGATAATTAGGATTGTCCTATGTGCTTATCTTGTTCATCTTTGATGGAACAATTAATTAAATAATGTGCTTAGTTTAATTAGCTAAACTTGGTAAAATTCACATTAATTTAATTTAGGAGTTTTAAATATCATCTTGTAAAGCCAGTTTTTCCAAACGCTAATAAAATAAAGATTTTATTGATTAATGATAGGGTGACAGAATGACCATTTTATATACTAGATTTACTAATAGTTAGGCCCATTAATTTATGGATTAAATGTAAATTAACTTGAAATACCAATAGTTATGGACTCATAATTTGATTAAGTTCACATCTTAGTAATTAATTATAGGATATAATAGTGGCTAGGATTATAAGACATATGATGTTTTTATGATGTTTTATAAATAGAAAACACTTATTTCAAATAGTGGTGGGAGAAGGTTATACTTGACAATATACCACAGGGTCTCCATTATTAGTGCAATCTTAGTGAGATATAGATAAGACCTAGCGGCCTTAGATTTCGTCCCCTCCTATAGAGGGTTTCTATCATATTAATATCAGAGTTGACTTCCTTAGAGATAGGATTGAGTGTGTATTTCAAGATTGTCCTACCCTACGGCAATTTTGAGTTAAGTCATTAAATACGAATAATGGGTCACCTGATAAGGGTATGGATTATTTATTTCATCGCCTTGACCAAATTTTGACTGTAGTTAATAAGTAAAAGAAAATATGAGATATTTTGATTTTTTCTTATTAATTTGAGATAGTCTCAAAATTGATTTAAAATTGGTATGATGGACCCTACGACCCATATTAATTGTTGAATCAATTTATAGTGGATTAGTATAAGGTTTTATGTATTTTGCCCCAACGTTCATGCATCACGTTTACTTTTCCAAAGCTTGTGATATTTATTTTCATTTATAGTAATTGTTTGGGTTATTTAATTTCGACAATCATGTCATCGAACAACCACAAGTATAAGCTTTACTCGCTAATGAAAAGCGAGTGAAATTGTCTTAAGTTAAATGGAAGTCAAACATTAATATTGTGCTAATTTGTGAGAACCAAAGTTCGATTCTCAACGAGAATCCTCTTTGAGCCCCACACTTCAATGCTTCTAAATGCTGTACGAGAAAGATATGATAGTTGGATTCATTCGACAACAAGCCCCATTTGTTACGTAGCACTTTAGCATGAGCAGTGTTCTTAGGAAGAAGCAGCAGGACATAGGAATTTGCATATGAGATATAGAATCTCTCAAGCCATGTTTGGGCAACAATCGATAATGCGGAGTCCTTGGAAGCTACTCGTAGCTACATGAATGCTAAGATGAAAGGAGTTTCCAATCGAGACATGTTTTGAACATGATCGACATGATGCACGAGCGGAGATACATGGGGCCACCATTGATGACGTTCTCAGTTGTATTATCCTTGAGTCCCTCACATGACTTTCTCGCGGTTCTTTTCAACTATATTATGAACAAGCTGCGATTACAGCATGACTCAGCTCCTAAATGAAGGCTATGGAGCTTTTGAGGCCATAGAGGTAAGACTAGGCCCCGGGGAGAATCAAATATTCTTGAGCATAAAGCTATCTTCCTTTTAAGTGGCAAGAATAAAAGAGGAAGCACACACAAGGTGGGTGCAGGCACAACCCAAAGAAAGGAACCAAAGGTAAGGAAAGAAGAACAACCCCGAATGAGAAGTCTAAAGGAAAGTGTTTCCATTCGCGGGGTTAAAGATTAAACAGAAGCGTAACAAGTATCTCTCTGAATTGAAGGACAAAAAGAAAGGTAAATATGATTTACTGGGTTTTGAAGCACCTTAGTGGAAGATGATTTGTCTCCTTGGATAGTTGATTCAGGAGCCACTAACCATGTTTATTCTTCTTTGTAGATGCTTAGTTCTTAGGGAACTTCTTGATGGGTTTGTTACTATGAGGATTTGGGGTGGGAGGTCGTCTTAGCAAAGGCAGTGGGTGTCGCCAGTTTAAATTTTAGGAATAAAATTCTTGTTTTGAACAATGTATTTTTTATTCTTGGTTTTAGGAGAAATTTGATTTCTGTTTCTATGTTGCATGAACAATTATTTAGTATTTCTTTTATTAATAATGAGATTGTTATTTCAAGAAATGGTTTAGATATTTTTCATGCAAAACACGAAAAATAAATTTGTGCGTCTTAAGGCTAATTGAGTGATCATTAAATAATTCAGAATTATTCAAAGTAGAACATCCTAAATCTAACAAACGTCAAAAAGTTTCTCATAGTGATAACACGTATCTTTGGCATCTCAGGTTAGGCCACATTAACCTTGACAAAATAAACCGGTTAGTAAAGGATGGTCCTTTAAGAAAGCTAAATGTTGGCACTCTTCCTGTTTGTGAATCCTGTTTAGAAGGTAAAATGATTTGAGACCTTTCGCCAAAGGCGAGATCTAAAACCTCTTCAACTTGTACATAAGCGACATTTGCGGTCCACTAAGTGTACAAGCTAGAGGTGGATTATGACTATTTCGTCACCTTCATTGTGGTTATTCAAGATCACGATTTATGTTTACTGTGCTTAAGAAATCGAGACTTTTGGAAAGTTTAAAGAATTCATGGCGGCGCGATTGCGTGCGATAAAACTCTTCGATCAGATTGAGAGGTAGATACCTTGATCTGAGTTCAAGAGGATCATTTTGGAGAATGGAATCCTATCCCAACTCCCACGGCTGGAACGGCGGAATGGTGTTGCGAGAAGGAGAAACAGGACGTTACTAGATATGGTTAGATCAATGATGAGCTACTCCTCGTTACCAATCTCATTTTGGGGATATTCACTACAAACTGTGGTCTACATTTTGAATTTAGTTCCATCTAAGTCAATCCAAAAGACACCCTTAGAGTTGTGGAATGGACATAAACTTAGTTTAAGTCACTTTCGCATATGGGGGTTTAGGCTGCGTCTTTGAGGAAAGACCAGAGAGTTGGAACCCGCGCGAGGAAGTGTGTGTATGTTTGTAGGCTATCCAAAAGGCACAAGGGGAGGTTTGTTCTATAGTCCTTTGGATAAGAAAGTATTTGTATCGACAAATGCGACTTTTCTCGAAGATGACTATATGACAAACTTCAAACCTGCTTGATAAGAGTTGTCACGGAGGAACTACGTTTTGATTGATGAAAATCACCATCGACCAACGGCGAATGGCAAACTCGAGAGACCAGCTATTCCTATTGAATATCACTGGTACCTCGACTTAGTGGGAGGGTAGTGAGACTACCATCCTGTTACGGACATGAAGAAGAAGTACAATTTCTAGTGTCAGTCACTAACCAGGATGATCCATTGACATACCGTGATGCCATGGATGATTTTGACAAGGATAAATGGCAAGATGCTATGAACCAAGAAATGGAGTCCATGTACTCTAACTCTGTCTGGGAACTAGTAGATCCACCTGAGGATGTCAGGCTTATAGGATGTAAATGGATCTTTAAAATAAAAAGAGGCATAGATGGGAAAGTGGAGACTTTCAAAGCTAGGCTAGTGGCAAAGGGTTATACCCAAAAAGAGGGAGTGGACTATGAAGAAACTTTCTCGTCTGTAGCTATGCTTAAGTCTATTCTCATTCTTTTATACATAGCCACTTGTCTCGATTATAAGATATGACAAATGGATGTCAAGACGGCTTTTCTGAATGGCTATCTTGAGGAAAGCATCTACATGATGCAACCAAAAGGTATTGTGGCTAAAGGTTAACGTGAAATAAGTTGTTTAGAGTCCATTTATGGAGTACGAAGCAACTTCAAGGTCTTGGAATCTGTGTTTTGATGAAACTATCAAAATGTATGGTTTTGAGCAAAATGTTGATGAACCTTGTGTCTAATTACATCAAGAAAGAAGGTGAATCTGCTTGGTTCTCACGTAGATGATATTCTCTCATTGATTAGTGGCATTATGAATGTAAAGAAATGGCTAGCCGAGCAATTTCAAATGAAAGATTTGGGAGAAGCAAGCTATATTCTTGGGATCCAAATTATAAGAGATCGTAAGAACAAGCTTTTGGCATTGTCTCAAGAATGATAAGGTGCTAGCTCGATTTTCGATGCAAGATTCTAAGAAAGGTCTATTACCGACCCAACATGAAATTATCCTTTCCAAGGAGTAAAGGTCCCAGAGGTCTCAAGAGGAAGAGGATATGAGATCTGATTCCATATGCTCGCCAGCAACCTCATGTATGCCATGTCGCTGTATGGAGGCCTCACATCCGTTATGTAGTAGGATAGTCAATCGCTACTAATCCAATCTCGGAACGGGTCACACTGATAGCAAAGCAGTATTCTCAAGCATCTAGGATAACGAGAGAACAAGATATGCCAGTACTCAAGTGGAGGAACCGAACCCTATCGATATACCGATTCCTCGGGCTTTCAATCGACAAAGATAATCTGAAATGAAGATCCGGGTCAATATCCACTCTCGTGGTGGAGCCACAGTCCTGAGAAGTATCAAATAATCCATTGCGACCAACCATGGAAGTTTGAATTACAATGACTGTGAAGGCCTAAAGGACCTGTCAGTCTCAAAATCGATTTGTGTGTTCCAAACATGGAAACCATCTGTTTTCACATCAAGACATCAGTGATGTTGGCAAACTCCAAAGATCATGAGTCGCGAGAGTGGGAATAATAGGAAGAAGTATCATCCACGTATAACCAAACATGAGGGGACGTAGCTCGTTATGAAGATACTGCTTCTAAATGAACTTCAAGTATCCATACAAGACTTTACCCGAAAGTGGTGTTCACGGCTACGAGGACTAGGTTTAAAAGATACGTCTCACCCGCTTTAAGGCAAGTGGGAGATTATCAAGATGAGTTCCAAAGCATGTGTAATTTGTAATGCTTAATGAAAACAATTTTCATATTCATCTTTATACATATGTTTTATAATCGAAAATATAAAAAATCCAAGTTATTAACAACTATAATCTAGTATATAATGCTACATATGAGATGATCAAGATTATAGATAATAAATCCAACTGTCCAGTAGTAAATCTAAAAGTAGTGGATCTTTGATTCATTACTACTAGTAATGATCCACTAACAGAATGCAAGAATTTCGATCCTGGTAATTCACCATGTAAAGACATTAAAATGAGGTGTTTTATAATCCATTACATAGACAGAGATCAGACATACTTCAAAACTCTAAATAACATACCATTACAATTAAGAGTTTAAACCAGGTCACTCAGATGATCATGAGTACATTTGACTTTAATCCCAGTAGCCATGGACTCCTGCCTCATCAGTAGTCTTTAGATCTATAAAGCATGGCTCTGTCATATGTGCCCAATACTTATGTCTGAGGCCCATCGAGATAGGTGGTCGAATGTCCTATGATACTTATGTGTGCATCCAAACTCCTCGAGGGAAATTTATAACGTTCCCAAGTGTTAATTTCAAACCGGAAGAATGACTTCAATTTTGTAATAGTTTGATAAATTTGAACTGCTCAATTAGTAAATGAATGGAACCATGATAAAAAAGACATTGTATAAAAGTTTTTGCAATTTCACCCAATAATGATAATCAATTTATATCAATTTCATGTAAATGACTCATCAATGACCTGAGTATTCACTTATGTAAATTATTCTGAATTACAAGAGTTCATTTTCGCATTTTAGTGGAATAATATCGAACTACAAATTAGATTGGGAATTGATTTACAAAGAGTTTAACAATTATCACTTATTTATTGGAACATTATAGTCTATGTCCGCCATCAGAAATATTTATCAATTTAATGAAACTCCTTTGAGGGTATAGTTAAAGAAATTATTGTTTCATATAACTATGTAATAATTATTACATTGAATGTTGTCAATAATTATTGAATTAATAATTAATAGTAATAGTATGATGAAACGGTTAATTTGAGAAATTAATCCTATTTATTTTTGGTCACGACTCTGAATTAATTTAATTCAATATTAAATATGGTCACTGATCCAATGGATATCAATTCATAAGAAATAGTGCAAAACCCTAGGCTTCAAGAGGTGATAAAATTAGAAAAAAAAGAGAGAGAAAGTTTTTCTTTTTCTTTTCTTTTTTTTTTTTTTTTTTTTTTTTTCTTTTTCTTTTTTTTCTTTTTTTTCCCATTTTTTTTTAATTCTCCATCTAATCCTCTTGATCTCATGTGTTGAGAATATCAAGAGTTCTAAAAATAAAACCTTGTTAATTTGTAATTAAGGCACCTCTTCTAGAGGCAGGAACGCTTTGTGAGATCATGGAAAACATGGAGGAAAAAAAGGATCTGGGGTCGCTGTAACCCATCTCATTAAAAATCTCCTTAATTTGATTGAGGTAATTCTTCTTGGCTGTTTGTTAGCCTAGTATGCATGTACCATAGATCAGAACAAGTAGCTTATTATTTTTGTAATGATCGAATCAAATTCTTCCATTACAAACTTTGTTTTGAACTTTAAAACCTTCAATAAATCATTCAAAACACAAATCATGCACTTTACAAATTTCCTTATCAATTTTCTCAAACGACTTAACATATGCTTCTGCAATGATAATAATTCATCACGCCTCATTGCCACAGTCGATATAAAAACATTTTGTTTTATAACACTGTACGGTCCCGTTGGGCTGCTGACTAGTTATTAAAAATCAATTCATGAACATTACCGATACTATCCCACTAGGCTATGGATCAGAGTGACATATCATTACATTCGCTCAGCATCTACTTAATTTGACCCTATCGTATACCAATCTATCCTCAACCTTGAATGCATTTGTTAAACATTCTATTATATATGCTCAAATCATTCATAGAAAATTACAAGATGGTATGTACATTTATACAAACAATCATTTTCAATACTCATGTACTTTTCATATGCAAATCACTGCCAATCAATTGCCTCAAATCAATTAAAACAAATCAATATGCTTTTCTTATAAATCATTTAAGTAATTCAAATATTTTGTAATCATTCAAACACTTTGGAATTAGAGAGAGAAGTGTGAGAACAAACCAAAAATCTTGCTACTTTGACCTAACTTTCAAAATTCGATCAATTCGGGCTTTCCTCCTAGTCAGCCCTTATTCTAATACAATTAACAATCATATATTAGTCGAGTATTCTAGGAGTTCTATTTAGGTTTACTTTCTACCCAACTCCTATTTTGTATACATTCTTTCTCTTTCTTCCTAATCTCCTAGAAAACCTGTATGATTTGTTTTAGGTGATTGTTATGCTCATTTTATCCTATTCAGGCTATGAAGCCCACAAAATATCATCTACTTACACTTAGTGAACGTAGAAAAAGAAAAAGATTCAACTTAAATAATGTTATACCAAGCACATACACTGTAGACTCACTCAAAGAGTTCGTAGAGTCTAAGAACCAAGTAAATTGGAGTCTCATCTAAAGTTGGCGGCAAGATTGAAGTTTGGTATCAATTTAGTAAGGCTCACAACTTGGTGCTCTTGTAAATTTCCTAGGCTCTTACAAAATTTTGTAGTTTTACTAAATTTTTTTCGCCATTAACTCCCCGAGAAAATTTTCATGCTGTGTTTTCAAAAAATTTCGTATTCTCTGCTGCTTTCATTTTCTTTCCTTTTCATGTTTAATCCACTTGCACAATTCGCCAAACACTCGTAAACTAATTCGCTTGAGGTTCAAAACAAAAACAGCCACATAACATATTTCATCCGCCTAGTTATGGATAAATCAAATACAAACTGAACTAAGAAGAGACGAAGGAAGAACAAACGAGAAAATTAGTCGACTTATCTTCTGTGGTTTCAAATTAGGTTGATTTCACCCAATACACAGCTTTTCCATAGATCTAGGCTGGATGCACACTTACCTCACAAGAAGCTACAAAACTCTTGTTTTCTCACCTAGTTTGAACCCCACACCACATCTGCCTCATTTCACTAGGCTAGATCAGTTCAGGTTTGGGGACTAGAGACAAACAACTGAAGAATGAGGGTAAATCCAAGTGATTTCCGGTTTCTCAAAGTGGGAAAAGGATCGGTGAGAGTTTGAGAGAGAGAGATTTGTGCGAGAAAGAGAAAGCATGAGTGCATTGAGAATGAGTAAATGAGAATGTCCCTCAAAGACCAATATTTGGTCTTTTAACAAAATCCTTCACTTGCCTTGTTTAGCTGGGCTACACCAATTCCTAGTTCTTTCATTTTTCTCACTTAAAGCTTCATTTCAATTTCATTTCCACTTATTTACTTCCATTTATACTTTGCACTTACATTACTCATTTACACCCTAGATCCTCTATTTGCAAATTTTTACCAAATTTATTTGGCTCCTGTAAAATTTTCGGGTTTTTATCATTTTTCATTTTTAGTCATTTAAACTCCAGAAAAATATAATTTAATTTATTTTACACCCTGAACATGTTATAAAACTGTTAGGGTATTTTCAGGGTGGTACATGTCCTACAATCCTGTTTTGTTATGTTCTTCCGTTGATTCTAGCAATCATCCATTGGATTAATGAGGATCCCACAAGGAATGGTCGGTGTTTGCATGTATACAAGCAATGTAAATTCCTTTGAACCTCGTGTCGCCTAGCCAAGCTTCGCCAGCCTGGCGCGGATCCCACGCTGCACTTGCTTCGCCTCTTATTTTCGGTAAAGTGATTAAGAATAATATATAATAAGTCGCGAAGGCAGAGAATCGTATGCTTGTCAAGATCGACAGCGAATGAATAGGCACTCCAATCAATGCTACGAAGACTCCCCGGGCCGTATGTACGACACTTCTATTAATGCGCGTACACGCCTCTGGCGGCGCTTCTACACTCTCGCGAGCGCGCCACACTTCGTTGGCACGGTAGGCACGCCTTTGTCTGCTGCTACACTCGCTAAAGGTTACTTACACTTTTGTTATGTGGGTAGGCACGCTCGTCTAAGATAGAATGCACTTTCTGTGTACCTATTATGTCATAGCCTCTCATTCACATTGTTAATGGTCTAGTGGAAGCAACATTTATATGAAAAGTATCCGAATAAAATGATCGCCCAAAGATTTATATGATAAGAATATGAATAATGAACAATAAGAAAGCATAAGTAATACTCATCATTATATTGTACCAGATCTTCACAAAATCTGGTTCAACCCTTACCTGAGATATGAAAATCCCGTTATAAGAATTATGTTATATGAAAACTCTGTGATAAGAATTAGGTTATACATAAACTCTGACATATGCATTATGTTACATCCTGTAATTGTGGACCACTTCAACTGGTCATATATGTTATCTATTTCACGTTATATGTTTAGCACCGCATGTTTATCCAGTTAACAAGAGGACATCCGAGGCATTCTCAGATATAATAGCTGGTCACAACAATAGAGATCCACCTGATGTAGGTTTTGATTTTGTTTTAAACAACAAAAGTTTTTGTAATAGTGGAATTTTTATGCAAGGGAATGGACCTGTGAATATGTAATACAGATAATTTAAACACCACACTATAAGATTAGAAGTTTTACTTCATGGGTTTATTTACAGAAATGTGCCCACTCAATGTCCAATAAAAGTGTACAGAGTTCGGGCCCCACACGCCTCTTTACCCAAAGTGTAGCGTGACAATTTAGTAGTATCAGAGCCTAGGTTTAGGCCTTTCTAGCAAACTTATTAGGTTTAAAATGTACCTACATAGTATTGTGTTGGCCTAATGCGAATGTCCTTGTTTTTTATATTGTCTAGAATGGATCGATGCCAAGAAGCTGTGGAGGAAACAACTGAAAGCGTCAAACCTATGGATCTTGATCCATTAGTCTCCGGTCCGTCTGACTCGGCTAGAAGTGAACATGCTTCAATTGAAGCGTTGTTGAAAATTTCTCAAGATATGGCAAGGGTCTTAGATCAACTCACGGCCCCTCGAGCTCCGATTAATTATGTAAGAAAGCATGGAGTAGAAGAATTCCATGGTACAAGTTTAGAAGAGTCTGATAAAGCCAAGTTTTGGCTTGAGAAATTACAAAGAGCTCTGGACGAAGTAAAATGTCCACCTGAACAAATGTCCAAATGTGCGGTCTCATTGCTACAAAGTGCACCTTATGATTGGTGGAAGCTAGTTCTAAGAAATCCATTACTTCCAGAACCAATTTCATGGGACTTCTTTGTTCAAGAATTTCAGACAAAGTATGTCATCGATGACTATAAGGAGACCAAGTGGAAGCAATTCTTGAATATGAAACAGGGGAATCTGACAGTGGCGGGGTATGAAAAGGAGTTTAGCCGCCTTAGTAAGTATGCACCAAAACTAGTCCTTATTGAAAATTTCCAATGTAGACAGTTTAAGGATGGCCTAAATGAGTCAATAAAAAGGTACCCCATGACTGTTACATCGTTGCAAGTAGTAAATTTTTATTAGCTGCTGTAGGCGGCTATAAAAATAGAGAAATCAGATATGTATATACAAATATGGGACATAGATATGTATATACAGGACATTTAAACACCACTATAGTGGTTATATTACAAGTTGTATTTCGTTATGAAATTATATATGAAATGGGCCTGTGTCAGACGAGGTTAAGGAATCATGGTCCACGTGCGCCCCTCTCTCTTTAATTGACAGGGTAGGGCGTGACATAAACAATATTTATTATTAACACTAGTTTCAAGCCAATAAATTTATTGAAAATATATTGATAATTTAGTTATTAAATTTAATTTAATTTATAAAGTAGTACAACTTTCATTTTAATCGATTTTAAATTTTAATTTTTTAAATCATATCTTTAAATTTAAATGAAATATGATAAAATAAAATTTAAAGGATAAATACAAAAAAAAAATGAAATTTTAGATATTTAAAATATGATTAATGAGATAAATGAAAATATATTCAATATTAAAACTATAATTTATTTAATTGAAATGTATTCCATAATTTTCCATACAAGATTTTTTAAATATTAAATTATTCGCTAAATTCTATTAAAAGGATACATTTAAAAATTAAAAGTTAAATAGTTAAAACAACAAAGTTTAATATATTATAATAATAATTATTGTTAAAACCCCTATGCTATAAAAGATTTGACTCCATATTAAGAGCCAAATATCAAATTTTGTAAATAAATCCTTGAAAAATCTCAATTATTAAGCTAGTTACTTAAAAATATTAACTAAAGATTTCAAGCCAATTGGGCTAATCGAGCCAACTCAGACTAAACCCACATAGGCCATGGGTCGGGCCTATTTGGCCCGATTTTATTCGGGCCATAAATTTTATAGCCCAACCCTACAAAAAATTGGGCCAAAGTGGGTTGACCCATCCGGCACAACCTATATTGCCAGCTTTACTTCCCCACTATCATTTAACCACTGCAACTTATAAGGTCTAGGGTGTTTTAGTGTTGGTAATTGAAGCTTCTCTACTAATAAGACACTAGCAACATTGACCCAACTTCCACCATCAATAATTAAACTAGACACCTTATTTTGAACGTGGCAGAGGGTATGGAAGATGTTCTCATGTCGTTGCTCAATGTCATCCTCCTTCACTTGAGTGTTCAAGACATGCCTTGTGACCAATGCTTCTCCTTCCATCGGATACTCCAAATCAGCGTCGCTAGTATCATCAAGTTGTACCATCGGTTCTTCCTCCTCTTCATTGTCCGTCACAATTTCTCCCCCACGCATCACCATGGTTCTCTTGTTTGGGCAATTGGAAGAGATATGACCTATGCCACGACACTTAAAGCATTTAATATCTCTATTACGTTGTTAGGTCTCGGGTCTACCTTTTTAAGCTATTGTATTGTTCTCCCTCTTTGTGGTTTCAACATTGGGCTTGGAAGCATTCCTATCATCCCTCCAATTTGGCTTCCATGAAGAACTTTGCCCAAAGTTGGTGTTTAGTCGACTACCCTTCCTTCACAGCTGACGCTCCACCTTGAGTGCCATATGCAACAAATCCTCCATCTCCACATAGTGTTGTAACTCAACAATATTGGCAATATTAGGATTTAGACCATTCAAAAATCGTGCCATGGTGGATTCACGATCCTCTTCAATGTTGGCCCAAATCATTGCAACCTCCATCTCCTTGTAGTATTCGTCTACACTCTTGGAGCCTTGAACGAGACCCTACAATTTATTGTATAATTCACGGTAGTAATATTTAGGAACAAATTTTTTCCTCATTACCGACTTCATGTCATCCCATGTCATGATGCGGTGTTCATGGTTGCTGTAACACCCCAAATTATACCATGATAGTTTTATAACATGTTTAGTGTATAAGATAAGTAAAATTGGTATTTTTCTGGAATAAAATAATGATAAAAATAAAATAAGAAAAATCCAAAATTAATACAAAAATTAAGGGTAAATTAGTAATTTACCAATTGAGGACCCAAGGGTCATAACATAATAAGATTATATGTTAAAGTGAAAATAAGATAAGTTAGGATTGTAATTAGAGAGAAGTTAAAGGACCTAAATGCAAAAGCAGTTAGCTGAAGTAGGATAAGCCAAACATATTTAAGAAACTCATTTTTTTTGCTATATGGATAGGACAAATTCGGTGAAGAGAAGAGAAAAGAAGAGAATAAGAGAAGAAGAAGAAGGAAGAAAGGAAGAAGAGAAGGAGATGAGAAATGCAAGAAAAGCAAAGGAATGAAAATCGTATGGGTTTGTATAGATTATGTATGGATTATTAGTAGGAAAAAATTAGTGGCGCCCCAAACCGAGGGTGCGTGACAATCTGTCCAGCCTGAAGTCTGAGGTAGCCATTAAATTCTCAATGCACAAAATGAGTGTCTCTACGCGAGACTCAAACATGAGTAAAAATGGCCACATCGGGCCCTTACATCCCATGCTTCCTTTGAAATATAACTAGTATGTTACAATAGTTTCAAGAGTTAATTACACTCCTATACAAACATCTATCAATCAGAATGTCTTATACATGTTTTACAAAAATATATAATCAAAGCCACATGTTGAATTTCTTCTCAAAAGCGGCCTCTAGTGAGCGTTGTCTTCCTAAATACTCCTTGTACCTGAAAGGGGGATCCCACGACGGGGTGAGCAATGCCCAGTAGTTGAATTTTCCTACTTGGGTTACTCCCCACTTAAATGCTTATGCAATGGCACACCAAACATTCAAGTGTAACATACAAGTCCCTACTCAAATGTCTACATGTTATGGATGAGAATGTGACTCACCCCTTTCCCAAATCTCGAGCCCTCACTGACTCCCTTACTCATGCCTAAGCCAAGTGTGAGAAAACACTATTTTCAAAACAAAAAGTTTTGTTCTTGAAAACATAATACTAATTTCCAATAAAATTCTATTGGACAACCCTCCGAGGTGAATTGCTGGATAACTCTCCGAAACATTCATGGGTCATCCTCTGATATGAACTGTTGGACAACTCTCCAAGGAAATTATTTGGAAAATCTTCCCATGAAATTAATTTGACAACCATGATTTTCATGTCATGCACTCATACCTACTATTCTAGGTTACCCTAGTGCATATGAAATTCAATATGCCATTTCACAATAATTCATGTTAATATATCAAGCATGCATATATTAACGAAATTCACACAAAGCAACATGTTATTCATTCATAGTAATAACACCCAAAATTTGTTCACATGGGCCAATAAACAAACAGGTTGTCCATCTTGGAAACTACCCAAAGAATCACACAATTAGCACACAACAACACACAAGGTCACATGAATAGTCCAACCCTCGGTCTTGGACTGTCATGGATGACTTTAGGGATTTCACCACTCAATCCCAATCTTTGGAACTAAATACATAGCCATCCAGGCCTCAAGATATCCCCATCCATTAAAATGACTCTTAGCCAAAGTATAAATCAAGTAGGAGAAAACCCCTACCTCCCGGAGTTGCCGAAACTCCACAATGTCGGTACCCATGCGTAGCTCTTGCAGTGGGGATCAACTTTGCCTCTTATCTCATCGAGATTCGATGGACCGATCGCCGAAAAATCTAGAGAGAAGGTAGAGCCTCTCTCTCTAAACTCTCTTCCTTTCTCCCTCTTTCTCTCTTTTTCCCTCCCAAACCGGTTGGGTCAAGGTTGGTCAAGAGAACTTGTCCTCTCATGCCACTTGTCCACTTCTAAGTGGTTCTTTGGATTATACCCTATCCACTTATCCATCTACCATGGATTTCCATCCACTCTGAGGTCATTTGTCTCCTATGGCCCCACTTGACTCATTGTTTATTGCCTCCACTTGACACGTGTCTCATCTTGAAGCTGACTGAAATGTGTAAGTGTCCCTTCCTCTCGGTGCCTCGAAAAACGTGAAATTTTGACTATTTCGGAATTCGACAAAATTAGATGTAGTAGCTAGATTTCGTAAGACAATTTCAATGATGAAGTCTGTTTTGTCATCCGAGATCTAGAAAAATTCCAGATTTTGATCGAAATTACCATTTTGCCATTTTTTAGTAAATTTGAATTTTCTCGGGTTTTACAAAAAGTGTATGGAATGGTATAGATGTGTTGTTAGTTGGGTTAATTTAGATTTATGGTTTTATTTCGAAAAAGTTGTGTTTTGGTTGAAAGAATTTCGGTGAGAATGGCAAAAAAACTGGCCATTTCTGTTCTGTTCGACACCCTTACACCTAGGCGTAGGAGTCCACACCTAGGCATAGAGCTCCGCCAAGGCGTAGGAGTCCACGCCTATGTGTAGAGCTTCGCCAAGGTGGAGGCTCCTTCTCCTAGGCGGACCCAAGACAGGGTTTTTGCATTTTTCTGGTCTGCCTAGGCATAGCAATGCTCCACCTAGGCGTAGCAAAGCTCCGCCTAGGCATACCTACTAGTTCTGTTTTAGTTCCTCTTTTCCATCAAGTCTAAAAATCGCCCATTGGATTTATGAGGATCCTAATAAGTTAATGAAAGGGTTCGTACAAGTATAGAAATTATATAAAAAATGTTATGTACCTCGCTTTGCCTCGACGATCCAATCGTTGGGCAAACATTGTTCCTTGCCCTCATTTGTTAATGTGTTTAAATGTAGTGTTATTTATGAAAAGATAAATGTGTAATGAAGGCATATAGAAAAACGTGTAAATGTCTAAATAATACAGAATAAAGATGCATGTAAGAATGATAAGAAGATATAAGCATATGACTATTGAATAACAATAGTTATTAGAGTCCTGTATTATATATATATATATATATATATATATATTGTAAATGAAATAAAGAAATAGATTATGCCTTAGAACACAGTAGTTTGATGAATGAGGCATGCCTATAGGATACGGTTGTTGCAACATACGAGTTTATAGATATCGAGGCCTGTTTGGGTGATGAAGGCATAGATCCGTTTGGATCATTATAGCGGTCCAGTTTGGGTCTCGCCTGCAGGATAGAAGTCCTTGTCTCGTGCGGAGTGATGAGTATGTCGAATTTTTATCTGAGTTCTTTCCCGTATCCACTTCTAAGGAATATGCAGACATGAAACATAAAAGCAAATGACAAGTATATGCAAATGATTTGAATATGATAAATGACATTATATGATATGATATGAGAAGCATAACATTGCTATGTGATGATATGTATACAGTGATAAGTACAAGAAGAAAAGTGTAAATGAAAGATGATATAAATAAACATGATAAAAGGCAAATAAGTATGATATATGTATAAGTATATGTAAATAATATGTTTTAAAACATGAACAATACATGTGTATAAGTATATAAATGTTAAGAGTGATATGCGGTTATTAGTAAGAGTGCTGTTAAAGCCCCCTTATTAAATTCGTCCACATGTAATATTTCCCACTAAACTATAAGCTTAGCATGGGTGTTTCATCTGTGTAGGTACAGGAGAAGTAGGAACAAGAAGTCTGGACATTCCACATCAGCAACTAAGGCTAACACACAACTAGGTGGCCACTGAAGACCTTTCGGTTTAATTTTTGTATATATTTTGCTTTTGTAAGCAATGTAAAAATTTGTATATGTTGAACACTCCCATTTATAGAGTTTTGAATATATTTTGTAATCCGCTGCTACAGAATATATTTCAAGTTAAATGTTTAACAGTACATGAATGAACAAGTTAAAGGTATAGTAAAAAGTAAAAGATAGCTACAAGTTAAATGGTATCAGAGTACACCCCGTGTTGGGGGCGTCATAAGTTAGATGGTAATAGAGGTGTGTCACGGTTTAGTGGTATTAGAGCACCCCGACATAGGGGACGCTACAGT
This sequence comes from Tetrastigma voinierianum, assembly GCA_016808115.1. Lineage (NCBI taxonomy): Eukaryota > Viridiplantae > Streptophyta > Magnoliopsida > Vitales > Vitaceae > Tetrastigma > Tetrastigma voinierianum. The sequence continues at coordinate 235,393 of JAEQBH010004491.1, read as the reverse complement.
TGCGCCTTCGTGTCGTCACAAGTTGGTCCCATTAAATAGTTTCATAATGCGTGGTCGGCCAGGCGCAAACACTTGACTTCTTTAAATGGCATTGATAATTCGACCACTCTCCGCTTCTTATCACATTCATGATAGGCTTCTAGATCATTCTTTCCTTGAAAGGGTGAGATTGTCATCTTAATACTACCAAGATTTTGATCAAACTATTCATATGTTATTGAGTTCCGCTGTACTCCTCAACCATGCCTTCCCCTTTGAGGTGCAAATCTACCCCTTTCCTCATTACATGGGCAGAAAATTGATTTTAAGAAAAATGGTAAAGCGATAATTTTGATCAACAATAAAAAATTTTTAGATCTCGGATGACAGAAATGGACTTCAACATTTGGAATCATCTTACTGAAATCTAGCGCAGATTGAATTTTGTCAAATCTTGAGGCCTGATCGAGAATTTCCACATTTCGAGACACGAGGTGGTACAAGACACTTAGCACGTGATAAGTGGCTCACAGTGCGCCATGTGTCAAGTAGAGACCAAGTCAAACCAAAGCCAAAGTGGTAGCCATGTGTCACAAGCTAAGAGGAGGAAAATCCAAAAGTTAGGGTAAGTGGATAAGGGAAATCTAAAGAGAGCCAATGAGAGTGTGACATGTGGCAAGAGAGGACATCACACTTGACTTTGGACCAAACAATTCGGTGGAGAAGGAAATTGGTGGGAGAAAAAGAAAGAAAGAAGGGAGAGAAAGGAGAGAGAAGAAGAAGGTAGAGAGAGAAGCTCTACCTTCTCTCTAGTTTTTCTGGCGATTGGATCGTCGGTTCTCGTCGGAGCAAGAAGGAAAGTTCTTCCTTGCAGCAAGAGCTTCAAGTAGAGACCAAAATCGGGGAGTTTCGATAAACTTCAAGAGGTAGGGGTTTTTCTTCTATTTGGTTTAATCCTTGGCTAAGAACCGTCCGAATGGTTGGGGTGTTTGGGGCAGCAATGGTCGTGCATTCTAGTCCCAAAGATCTGGGACTGAGTGCTCGGATTTCAAGGATTGTTTTCAGATAGTCTAGGTTGGATTTATGGATTGTTTTGGATTGTTTCGGGACTGATTGTCGGACTGTTGATTGACCCATGTGTGCTGTTTTTGGTGTTATTTCTAAAGATGAATAACATGTTAATTGTGTGTAAATTATGTTAGTATATGCGTGTATGATATATTAACATGAATTGGCATGAAAATGGCATATTGCATTTCATATGCACGGGGACACCGTAGAATATTAGGTGTAAGTGCATGACATAGTTTTTGGAGAGATTAATATCGAAGGGTTGGCCAACAATTATTTATCGGAGGGTTGTCCATAGAACTATTTATCAGAGTATGTCCACAAATTTATATCGAAGGGTTGTCCACAAAAACAAATATCTTTGTTTTGAAAACAGTTTTTCCATACATGGCAAATGCATGTGTGAGGGAGTCGGTGAGGACTCCAAGCATGGGACATGACATGTAGACATTCAAGTAGGAATGTGCATAATTTTACTTGAATGTGTGAGTTTGTCATTGCATGAGCACTTAGGTGGGAAGTAACCCATGTAGGAAAAATTCAACTACTGGGCATTGCTCACCCCATCGTGGGAAAATAATTTGAGATGCCCGGAAGTGCATTGGGTATGACTCACTCCAGGGCCTTAGTGGCGGAGTAAAGGTCGAGTTAGGCCTTATTTTGTGTGTATAGGTGGGTAGAAACCCAATTTTTTGTGTATAAAGACAGAGTTGTAATTAAACTCATTTTGTAGGACAAATACATTTTGACAAGTTTTCCAGGTTCCAGTGGCCTTTGTAGTAATAAGGAAAATTTATGTTGATTTTATAGTATGCTGAAAAAAAAATGCAAGGGATCAAATGGAGCTCACGCCCGTTTCTAGTTTGTGTGTTGTTTGCTGCGGTGGTATCTATGGGAGCGCGACGCCTGTGACAAGCGTGTCTGTGCCTGATCGAGGACTGCCGGGCATCTTGTCAGACTATTGGAAGGCCTGTAGGCATACCTCTTGGGTTCCTGTCTGACAAGAATCATAATCCTGTGAATTTGGCACCGCCTGATTGCGGCGGGGGTTTCAAGCGTCGCGATAGGGTTTTGGGCAGTTGGGGTGTAGCACCTTTACGGCTGACCCGGTCAGCGGATCAAACCCATTCGGGATGCTCGTTTAATTCTTTTGTTTTACTTTTTCATTTGTTTTTGTTTTTGTTGTTTCTTTTTTAGCAAAGTGTAGCGACAGAATCACAGCCCAGCCAAGGATCAGGCTGGAGCCTAGTTTACTCCGACCGTTTTCATTTATCTTATCAAAACATTTTATTTATGTCATTTCGTTTTAGGGTTTTCAATTATGCGGAAGCATTTTCAAATGGTAAGCCTATAAACATTTACTCTTATGCAATTCATTTAATCTTATGCAAAGAAGTAGTCGAATCTAACCATATCCAAGAAGATGAGGAGAAGAGTTCACTACCGTCAAATTTTCATTTAGAAATCAAAGATGTTTCAGATGTGATGACTTTAGTTGTTGAAGAAATCGAAAGTGAAAAGGAATTCTCACTAGAAGCAAAATCGATTATAGAATTTGTTGATGTAATGCCCTGAAAAGCCACACGGTTTCCACTATTGGGGTATTCAGCATCAAATAGACCTCATACCAGGTTGAGTTTTTCCTAATAAGCTAGCACACTCTATGAAGGCCTAAAAAAGACATGAAGAGTTTAAAACACAAGTTGATGATTTTTCTTGACAAAGGCTTGTTCGAGAAGTGAAAGTTCCTATGTGGTTCCATATGTTGGTGCATGAAAAAGATGGATCTTGGAGTATGTGTTTTGATTGCCAAGCTTTCAACAACATTTTGATTCATGAGGAAGCAAGATTCAACAAAGGGCAAAGAGTGGAACAATATGAAAGATAGGCATATGAAGGTTATCAACGATTGGTATTTGATCCAGGAGGATGGATTCGGTTACACATGATAAAAGAGAGGTGTTCCAAGTTGTGCACAAGAATAGATGGTCCTTCCAAGATTATTAAGAAGATCATAAAGAATGCTTACAAGGTTAAATTACTTTATTATTGCAATATCTTACTACATTCCAAGGTTAAAGTTTAGAGGCCTTATCATGGTGAAGACTGGGGACAAGTCACCCCCAATATAGAGGTTTTGATCTTTTGAGAACATCTACAAACACACCAAACATTGGGAATTCGGCCCCCCTAATTATTGAAGAATTGGATTAGGAGGTCAAGACACATTAGATACATGTAACTCCTTTTTGGACCTCATTTGGTGTGGAAGGCAAAAAACGTCGGACTTGGATAAACCCACGATGTGGAATAGCCGTGATTTTAGAAAGATTTCTGATAGGATCTTACGGAGGATTTTTATGATTCTCTTTGTATTTCTTTTTAGAAAGATTTGGCAATATTTTGTTTTATCCCTTTTAGGAATATTTGTTTTATTTATTTTAGAAAGTTTCCTTTATTTATTTTAGAAAGTTTGCTTTATTTATTTTAGAAGGTTTGCTTTTAGGAGTTGCTTTATGTAATTTAGATAGTTTCTTTTCCTAGTTAAAGTAAAAGTTGCTTTTTTGATTTAGAAAGTATGGAGACTATATATACCCCCATAATGTAGTCTTTTGAAATCAGTTCAAGTTTAATAATATTTTAAATTTCTCTTTTTAAAGTTCTTCTTTGTTCTCTTATCTCTTGGGTGGATTCCCTTGGGGACGAGTTCGTGGCTTCTCATACCTAGGTGGATTCCTTAGTGGTGAAGTCTTTTTTCCGGCTTATCAATCAACCTGTCCATAGTTGATTGTGGCGCCTTCACTCCGTCATCTATATTGTGTGGATCTTTTCATTAACCCGGTAAGTAACCATTCTTGTGCAAACTCTACTCTCCTCACCATCTCATCTTTTCTCTAAACTTTCCATAACCAAAATTTCAACCTCAACCCAAAACTTTCCAAATCTTGTTCCATACTACTAAAACCTTCCTAAATACCCCTTTCCCCTTATATGCCATAAATTTACCTTTCTTAACTTAGAAATTTTCCAAAATTCGTCCATAACCTATTTTGGCCCAAGAAAACTACCCCAAACCCATATTTTGACTTACCTAAACTTCTAGATCATCCATCACGGTCCCAACTTCTTGCATCAAGTAATTGCTCGAGCTCATGGATTGATGGCTGATCATAAACTAAACGGTGTGTGATGCTAGAGACCAAGATCTCTAGATACGGTTTGAGTCGTTCACTAGCGAGGAAGAAAATATGATTTTATGAAAGGCTTTTGCGGCTAGTCAACTTGAAGGTTTCTTGAGGGCACAAAGAGAAGCTAAAGGTATGCTAATGCGAGACTATGATTATCATGGGAGGTATGATTGCTACTACGAATAGAAGATTACTATAGAGGCATGGTAACTTTATGATGAAACTTTAGATTCAATCAAAATTTAACATTCGAGAATTCGATGGAAGGATGGATCACGATGGGTGATTTTGGATGGGCTTAATATGGTAGAGCATGTCTTTAGTATTATGATTCACTGAGCGTGAAAAAAGTGAAGTTGGTGGCTACAAAAGATGTGCAAGAATGCTTCTATTTGGTGGAAAAACATGAAGAACTAAACGTAAAAAGATGATACAAGAGAATTCTGACTGGGAGGATGAGGCTGGCAAAAGTACCTTCCACTTGCTAACTATTGCCAAGACATCTACCTCAAAATTCGGAACTTTAAACAGCGAGATTTGAGTGTGGAGGGTGATCGTAAGTTTGTAAACTTGATTATCAAAGGAGACTTGCAAGAGGCGAGGAAATATGCATAGCCCACACTACATTCTTTGGTTTGAGATCACGGTATTGCTAGAGTTATTTTGCAACCATATAATAGTCTTCAAAGATGTGATGAAACTTGCTTTGAAGTTGGGACTAAAAAAATATGGAACACTCTACTACAACTAAGAGTGTGGCTAATGAAAGGGTTTGTTGAGGGTTCTAATTCTTGGAATCTAATTAATTAAAAAACTACCCCCACTCAAGTAAAGAGTGAAACCTGACAAATTGGCTTCATCGAATACGTGTTTTAAGTGCGGGGTTGGGGCATATTGATTACGAATGTCCTAACCAAGCGTTTGCCTTAATTGGGGAAGATGAAGCCAAAGGAAGAAGATGTTAATAACCATGTCCAAGAAGACGATGAGAACAAATCATTGCTGTCAAAATCTAAGTTGGATGTTGAAGAAGTAGTCGAATCTAACCATATCCAAGAAGACGAGGAGAAGAGTTCACTACCGTCAAATTTTCATTTATAAATCAAAGATGTTTCAGATGCAACGACTTTAGTTGTTGAAGAAACCGAAAGTGAAAAGGAATTCTCACTAGAAGCCATCCCGATTATAAGAATTTGTTGATGCTTAATGCTGAAGAAATACCACGGTTTCCACCTGAGAATTATTCAACATCAAATAGACCTCATACCGAGGTTGAGTTTTCCTAATAAGCTAGCCTACATGAAGAGCCTAAGGAGAATGAAGAGTTTAAAACACAAGTTGATGATTTCTTGACAAGGGCTTGTTCAAGAGAGTGAAAAGTTCCTATGTGGTTCCCTATGTTGGTGCATGAAAAAGATGAAAGATCTTGGGTGTGTGTTTTGATTGCAAGCTTTCAACAACATTTGATTCATGAGAAGCAAAAGATTGACAAAGAGGCAAAGAGTGGAACAATATGAAAGATAGGCATATGAAGGTTATCTTGGTAGTATTTGATCTAGGAGGATGGATTCGGTTACACATGATAAAGAAGTGTTCCAAGTTGTCTTGAGAATAGATGGTCCTTAAAGAGATTATTAAGAGATCATAAAGAATGCTTACAAGGTTAAATTGCCGGTGGCTTATGATATACTTTACATTCAAGGTTAAGTTTGAAATTTGCTCATGTTGAACTTGAGGACAAGTCTTTTTTTTCCCAACTATAGGGTTTGATGCGAACATCTACAAACACCAAACATTGGAATTCAGCCTAATTATTGAAGAATTGGTTGGGAGGTCAAGAGCGCATTGAATACATGTGAAAACTCCTTTTTTGGACCTCATTTGGGCCTTGGAGGCAAAAAACGTGGTCGAACTTGGATAAACCCACGATGTGGAGCATGTGATTTTAGAAAGATTTGTCGTAGGATCTTCTGGAGGATTTGTTTTATGATTCTGCTGTATTTCTTTTAGAAAGATTTGCTCCAATATTTTGTTTTATCCCTTTTAGGAATATTTGTTTTATTTATTTTAGAAAGTTTCCTTTATTTATTTTAGAAAGTTTGCTTTATTTATTTTAGAAGGTTTGCTTTTAGGAGTTGCTTTATGTAATTTAGAAAGTTTCTTTTCCTAGTTAAAGTAGAAGTTGCTTTATTTGATTTAGAAAGTATGAGACTATATATACCCCCATAATGTAGTTCAAAAAATCGCCCAAGTTTAATAACATTTTCATTTCTCTTTTAAGAGTTCTTCGTTCCTTATCTCGCGTGGATTCCCTCAGGGGACGAGTTCGTGGCTTCTCATACCTAGGGTGGATTCTCGTGGCGGTCTTTTTCCTCTTATCAATCAACCCGTCCATACTTGATCGCGGGCGCCACTCCGGCCATCTATATTGTAGTGGATCGTTTCATTAACCCTAGTAAGTAACCACTTCAGGCAAACTCTACTCTCTACCATCTCATCTTTCTAAACTTTCCATAACCAAATTTTCAACCTCAACCCAAAACTTTCCCAAATCTCTTGCTCCATACTACTAAAACCTTTCCTAAATACCTTTCCCTTATATGCCATAAATTTACCTTTCTTAACTTAGAAATTTTCCAAAATTCGTCCATAACCTATTTTGGCCCAAGAAAACTACCCCAAACCCATATTTTGACTTACCTAAAATTCTAGATTATCCATCACGATCCCAACCTTGCATCATGAATCCCGCCATGTTGGTCGTTTGATATATCGATTCAATTCAAGATGTTAAGAATTGACCAATTCGTTTACAATTCGATTAATCTTTTACATGCAATTAATCATCAAACATTTCAATTATCACATTTTCAAATCCATATGCACTGCTTGTCACGTTCGATTCTTGGTCCGACCCGACGCGAATCCGAACCGACTGGGGTGCAAACCATATATCCGACTCTTTACCCTTTTTTAGAGATGAACTTATACCAGGTATACAAACAATTTTTGTAATAACCAAAATCATTTACATATACAAAGGGAACTACCACCCAGTGGTATCCATTAAAATCTATACACATATGCTAAGTCTCATTTACTTATACAAATACTTATACATGTACATATCTATCACAAACATCGAGATCGCGAATAAAGGCCGGGGTGAGCACCTATCTCTCGTGACGTCTGGGTACTACCGGTGTGGAATGTCCCGTCTCCCTTATCTCCTCTTCAAGTACCTACACCTGACAACACCCGTGCTGCTTTACGCTTAGTGGGAACATATGTACAAGAACGACTAATAACAATAATCGCGTCACAATCTTTTACATATACTTTCCTTATGCATACATAACGGCCTATTCTTATGTGACTTCTAACTCATATCATATTATACATGTAGATTTTATCCTTTTCAGATTCCATATCACTATCTTGTTCGTATTACTTCCCTGTGTCATGTCTTTTACAGGTTGTAACTCATATCTTCTACATGTACGACAGATCATATCATATTCAAAGTAAATTTATATGTATACAATGGCAATTCGGAACATATCAAGTCATATCAAGTACATACAGGGTCAAATCAAACTGATACCGATACATATTATACTCATATCATTATTATGGTAGAAGCCATTAATCAAATCCCTTTAGCAATTACATTTCATGATCCGGGACGCCCGTTTAATTCTTTTTGTTATCATTTTATTAAATTTTCATTTTCAAAAGTGTCGACCAATCCCCGACTCCGACCTGTCATGGATCCAAGTCGGAGTCTGCCAATTCGACATTTTCAACTAAAACATTTTGTGTGGTTCATTAAATTTTTGTTTTCAAAGTGTCGAGACCCGAATCCTCGACTCGACCACATGGATTCAAGTCGGAGCCCTAGCTTAATTCGAAATTTTCAATTATCTTCCCAAAACATTTTGTTTGTGTTATTCCATTTTAGACTTTTTAATTACGCGAAAGCACTTCATTTCGGGCAATCCCATAAACATTTACCAATTCAAAAGACCCATAACATTCACATTTAACAAAATAATGCCTTTTTACTATGTCTGTGTACTGTAAAAGATACTTATACAAATACACCTTCAATACCAAGCAGCCTCGCAGCTCAGGATTTCAGATATAGCTATAGAAGCCATATCTCAGACGTATTTAGTCAGAATCCTGCCTTGCTTGTCATTCAAGCAGTGCAATGTGGTTTCACATTTAATATCACCATCTCACATATGGCTATAGAAGCGAGATTCACTACGCATCTCGGGGCTTGGTGAATCCCGCCCCGTTTGTCATTCAAGATTAATGTGGATTAAGATTCAATTATTACCATCTCACATATGACTACATAAGTTGACATTCACTCTACGCATTCACTCGGGGAATCCCGCCTCGCTTGTCATTCAAGAAGAATGTGATTTTGCATTCAATTATTACCATCTCACATATGGCTATAGAAGTCGATACATTCACGCATGCATTCACTTGGGGAATCCCGGCCCTCGCTTGTCATTCAGTAACAATGTGATTTTGCATTCAATTATTACCATCTCACATATGGCTATAGAAGTCGACATTCATGACAGATTCACTTGGCAAATCCTGTCATGTTTGTCATTCAATAGCAATGTGATTTCGCATTCAATTATTACCATCTCACATATGGCTATAGAAGTTGACATTCACGACAGATTCACTTGGGGAATCCTGACCTGTTTGTCATTCAGTAGCAATGTGATTTCGCATTTAATATCACCATCTCACATATGGCTATAGAAGTTAACATTCACAACATATTCACTTGGGGAATCCCCATTCCGTTTTTGGCTATCTCGTGAGCAATGTGATCTCACATTTAGTACCATTTGCTATCTTCATGACGAATTCAAATTTTGGTGAACCCTGGCCATGTCGTCATTCAATGTGTGGATTTCACACCTAATATTTATGATTACCTCTCATGATGAATCTAGTCAGAACCTGGCCATGTCGCCATTCAATGATACATTTAAATCAATTTACTTTTATGTAGTAATTCTCGCTTATAGTTCAAATACATGCCCACATGCATATGTGTGTGACAAGTATCAATAACAATAATTCAAATCGATACATGCATATACATGTATATTTCATAAATAAAAACTTCATAATCGATCATAAACACATTATGTCTTCATGTCATTTATGTATGACAAACATTTCGAATAACACACTAAATCAATATATATATATATATATATATATATATATATATATATATATATATATATATTTCACAAATAGCATTCATAGCCGATCAATATATTTCACAAATAGCATTCATAAATGATCATAATCACATTCGTCTTCATATCATTTATTACTCTTTTTCTCGGTTATATATGATAATAATCATATATAACTTAACCACATTACGTGGTTCCATGACATATTTCCCTTCGTGATCAGATTCATGTTTTTAGTCTGTTTTCATTTTCCATATCACATTCATGTTTCATGAACACATTTATACATGTTGCATTTTCTATATTCCTTGTTTGGCGCCTATTACACGGCACTCATATACTTGTAAAGTATGATGTCTATGAATCACACCTCATTCATGTATTATTCTTATTCCTCTATGAATCTACTTACTTAAATTGGAATCATTCCAATCGGATCATCCAAACTAAAGTTAAGTGGTGCATTTTCATGCCAAACTAGTCAATCTCCCACTCGATATTACACTTGGGACAATTTGTAATACTCATTTCCAGTGTCTTGAATTCTTATATTTGATTAATTCTGTTCTTGTACTCCTTTTAAAGCTAAGGTGCTAAGGGTTCTCATTCAATTGGAATCAACCAAATCTGAAAGCACCGAAACTCTAGTTATGTCATAAACAACCCTGACTACTCTATGTTCAAAAAACGTAACCGTAAATTGGCTTCTGAACATAGCCCCACTTCAGTGAACACTTCGAGCCACTCTAGAGCTCGGACCGATTCATGCTCTATTTCTCGGGATGTTTGGTTCTCCTTGAAGTTTATGCTAAGTATACACTTGAATCTCTCAAATCGGATAAGAAATGAGCAAGTTATGGCTAAAATACGATCAATGTATCAAATAGAGCAGGTGTATCAAGACTCATGTTCGCAGACCTGTACTCCAAGATGTTCGGTTTAGGGGTAAACAGTACAAGTCCAAGGTGTTCCGGTACAGGTCCCCCGAAAATGCCCAGGAATGTGTGTGAGCCCCATTTTTCCATATGTTGGTACCCCAAATCAACCCAATACTCCATAAACACGTCAAAACCACTCCAAATTCATCTTATAATCTCTTTTCTACTCAAATTATCTTTCAATACACCTCTTATGAACTCTATTGAACTCAAACATGCTTTCTATTCATCTCTTATACAAGGCCTAGGTTTTACTCAACCCATCTTCAAGAAATCTAGGGTTCTTATCAAAACCTAGAACAAGAACAAACATGTCCACGCTTTACATAACACTTAAAACCCCAAAACACATGTAATGGGACCTCTAGATCTTCTCATAACAAAACCCTAGAAAAACAAAGGGGTTTATGATGATTTCCATACAAGAACTCATTTTAGGGTTAGGTTTCTCACAACCCACAACCCACAAACATGTATCCATACAAATCTATACAAAGTTCCATACTCAAGGTTAGTTTCCATACCTTTTTGCTTGACGACTCCTTCTTCCTCTTCTCTTCTTCTTCTCTTCCTCTTCCTCTTCTTCTTCTTCTCCCCTTCTCCTCTCTTCTCTACGGTTTCTCTCCCCCAATTTGAGACCAAATTTGGTCTTAAATCCCATTTTTAAGTTAAGGCCATGTTTGGCCTTTGCATTTTTCAACACTTTTCTCATTTTTGCACTTAAGCCCTTCCATTCTTTATTATTTCTATTCCATCTTTTCTCTAATTGCCTTGAATCCCATAACTTCTTCTATTTACATTTCATTTTTAAACATTTCATATATTAACCCCTAGTCTTTTCCTTTTATGACCACTAGGTCCTCAAGTGGTAAATTACATATTTACCCTTGGCTTTATTATTAATCGGTCCCTGCTTTATTTCCCAAAAATTCATATTTAGCTTATAATATACCCTAAACAAGTTCGAAAACTGCTAGGGTATATTTCGGGGTGTTACATTCGTAATATCATTTCAAAAATATACTCATTCCATATAATCATTTCAGATTTATTTGGTATATTACCAAAACACTTGAAATAAGGATAGAGAGTCAGTGAACAAACCGAAACCTGGCTTTCTACTTTCGTTTCCTTCCCTTTCGATTCCTGATCCCAGTTAGGTGGATCCTTACCCGTCCCTAGTCAATAATTACGCTTACTCTTAGTGGATAAACAATTATTATACATTTTTAGTGAATTACAATTAATTATAATCTGCCTTAGTTAAGACACTATGTCTCCGTTTAAGGACTAACTCTCGCCGAGGCTAGCGAGGTGTAGTACGTTTTTCATTTTTTTTTTATCCTTATTTGAACCCCCATTAATCATTTATTATGGTCGTTAAACTATTGGTGTGCGAATACGAGACTTTCGGAAAAAAAATTTGAAATTTGCTCTCAATGAATAGTGTCTATGCTGAGACGCAAGATCGCTACGCCGCGATCGTAGCACCTCGTTGCACAGAGCAATCGCCACGCCACAACAGATCTCGAGGTGCACTTTGGCACTCGGGCCTCGCGCCGGCTGAGGGCATCATCCCATCGCCATGCAAGATGTGGCTACGGTCACGTGCAGGGTTCCCTACGCCGTCAGAAGGTTCGCTTTTACCCGCATTTTCTCTCTTGCTCTTTTTGCGATTTTTCTCCAAAAATCCTTAAAACCCAAAACAAAATCATGGGAATCACTCCCAAAGGCATTCAAATATCATCCTAAACCAACCATGAGCATAACCCATGGATGGATTAGGGTTTTTTAAACCCAAACATCATTTAAAGAAATCTAGGGTTTGTGTAATACCTTGAAATCAGCTTGCACTTGAAGCCCTAGCCTTTTCCTTTTTCCTTCTTGCAAGATCTTGAGCAAAAAGGGAAGAATCACACCAAAACCTCTTTCTTCTCCAAGCCCTAGCCTCTTTCTCTCTCAAAATCCCTAAATGTGTTTTTGCTCCAATGCCATGTTCTAAGACCAAATGTGATCTTAAGGTCATTGACCTCTGATAAGGCTTTGTTTCAAACAAGAAAACCATTGACTTAATCCTAAATGCTATCTTGCCCATATATCTTCTCTATTTGCATTTAAATTCTCCATATTCACTCTTAGACCTTTATTCTTTATCACAAATGACCCTTAGGTCCTCATTTTATCAATTCCAAATTTGCCCTTTTTCCACTTGGGTTTATTTCCGGGTTCAATCAATTTCTCATTTTAGCATATAATACTTAATCATATGCTCACATTTTCATTTCACTTTTCACAATTTAACAATTTATCAATTTTCCCGGAAACACTCAAGTTTGGCTCAATTTATACCCGGAATATATAATAAAAGTTATTATAAAAATTCTAGGGTATTTTTGTATGCTATTAGAGTTTTGGTGTCGCGATTACGCTTTTGGTGTCGCTGACGCTGATGTCAAGCACATGGGTTAGCCTGTCACGATATGATTTTCTTTGTTATGGCGCGCTTCAATAGTCAAGTCCGTCGCGACACAAAGTTGCTCGTGCCCGACGCCGCGACACGCTCGTGTCGCGACAAGGCCCAGGTTTTTCGAAAGTGAAGACTAGACCGAGCGCCTCGCCAAACACAAGACACAATAAGGCGTGGTCCTACGCTAAGCAGGACGGTTGTCCTTGCAGGGCACGTCAGCATCGGTTGTGCAAATCGCTTGCACTACATCGCTTCTTTCACCGTTCATGAACACCGTCAGGGCACTGCTTAAAATATATATCTATATATATATATATATATATATATATATATATATATATATATATATATATATATATATATATATATATATATATATATATATATATATTTTATATATATAAGAGTACAAAAATGACCCTTGGGATTTAAGGCGTCGCAGCATGGTATCGGAGCTTAAGTACACGAGTACCTAGGATTAGATGGGGAATGGGTTTAGATCATGCATCCATTGTGCATTTTGGTGAATTGATTGTGATGTGTGATTGAATTGTGTGAAATATATACATTATGAACTGTATATGGAACACTAAGGTTAGAGAACATAATCTTAGGGGTTCGAAAAACATAAGGAATTTAATAAAATTATTATCATTTGACATGTGTAGATGGCAAGTCGAGGACGAGGACCTAGAGGACGCCCACTCCGGTGATAGCCGACCACTGGCCGCCGACGCTACAGTCTTTACTGAGGCCATAAGCTTTCCCTACATTTTCCAAACTTTGCACAAGTTAGTACTCAAGTCGTGGAGGCCCAAGTAACCTCCAGAGGTTCAAGTAACATCGTCCTCTGACATTCACAGGGAGAGGAGATCTGATGGTGGCAAACCATTGATTTCGACAGATTGAGAAGGTATTGGAGGCCATGGAGATAACCTCCAATGCGACCAGAATTAGGCTAGATGCATTCTAACAGAGGTGAGTCCCAATCGCGCGGGATCGCTAAGACCCCTCAGGAACATAGAGGCAAATGACGAAGCGTAGTTCCATGAGCTCTTCATGGGCAAGTATTTTCCGACCACTGTGAGGCATGCAAAGGCCCGGGAGTTCTTAGAGCTAAGGTAGGGAACGATGACAGTGATGGAGTATGTGGCTAAGTTCACCGAGTTAGCCCGTTTTACTGATGATTATGTGGCCACAGACATGGCCAAGGTGAGGAGATTTGAGGATGGTATGAAGTTGTCTATCCGGGGCAAGATCATAGGACTCTTCCTATAGGATATAGACTTGGTTAGATGCTCTGCGAGAGAGAGATAAGGGCCTTTCGGGTAACGAGATCACGAGATGCTTGGGGAAAGAGGAAGGAGAGTCAGTCTTCTTCCAGTTCAGGAAAGAAGCTAAGGGCTTCTAGTTCGCGTGGGTGCCAAAGCCACGACTATCAGGGCCAAGGTCGGGTGGGACTTTGATCCCGGGCGGAGACGAGGTGACATGTTTCCAACGCGCTAGTAGCCTACGACATATGGCGGGATTGCCCGCAGAGGTAGGGATCTGAGGTTTTGGGACATTCGATCATCCATGGAATGAGGCACGAACACAATTTATTCCTTCACCCCCAAGTATAGGCCAGAGGGCCGTACCGGTCGAGTCTTTGAGCCTTCCATTACAGGCGGGCGGAGGGCGAGACGCAGCGGGGGCGGTCGGTGAGTGAGCCGAGGACTTGGCCTGCCGGTGAGGCGTCGGGTTCGAGACGTGTCTGCGCTATCACGCCACCAGCGTACTGGCCAGTCGGTCGATCATACGAGTGCGTTTTGTTATCTCGCCTATGGGTAGATATTATTTGATTATGGTGCATTGCATTCGTTCATCGCTGCATCATTTGTGATAAAGTTTGGCTTAGAGGTTGAGACCTTAGAGGAGCCCCTATATGTGAGTTCTCCCCTAGGGACTAGGGCGAGTATAGATTTGATATGCCGAGATTGCGAGCTAGAGATCTCCGGGATTCTACTCACAGTGGACTTGAGGGTCATGGACATGTCAGATTTCGACGTCGTCCTTAAGATGGGCTGGTTGACAGCATACCTAGTCATCATCTATTGTGAGCGTAGGAGGGTTATCGCCTACACATAGGACGGTACTCGTGTTACATTTCAAGGGGACAAGCACGATGTTTTGCCCTAAACAGTGTACAACTTCAGATGGCACGGGCAAATGGTGGGTTAGTTAGCAAGCCTTACCTTGGAGGACGAGGTGAGATCGAACTTGGATCTGCCTCGAGTTATGTGCAAGTACGAGGATGTTTTTTCGGATGAGCTATCGAGATTACCTCCCGCGGAGGGATGTAGACTACGTGAGTTACGCTACGGCACGTCACCCATCTCTGTGACTCCGCGCCAGGATGGCACCGATTGAGTTATAAGAACTTCAGGGGTTCGGATACGGGAGATTATTGAAGCGGGATTCATTAGGCCAGAGCGCCTTCACCATGGGGCGCTCACCGGTTCGTTTGCGAAGAGAAGAAGGACAAGACCACTCAGCGTGCATTGACTAGATAGTTGAATAGGGTTCGATCAGAATGCGGTACCCATTACCGAGGATTGATGACTTGTTTGATCGGTAGAGAGGAGGTGCGAGTCTGCCAAAGATAGACGCCCGCGGTTACCATCAGCGAGGGTTAGGGCCGATATCCCTAAGGCGACGTCGGAGACCGTATGGGCACTTTGAGTTCACGGTGATGCCCGCCGGATTGGCCGAGAATGCTCCAACGGCCCATTCATAGGTCTCTCATGCGCCAGGGTATTTGACCACCGCTATCACGGATCGATTTGTCGTGGTCTTTGTGGATGACATTTTGATCTACTCCCAATCTAAGGAGGAGCATGAGTGTAGCACCCATTTCCTATCCAATCCAATTGGCGGATCCGAATCGGTTCTGGGATGCTCGTTTAATTTTTTTTATTTACTTTTTATTTTATTTTTATTTTTTTCAAAAGTGTCGCCACCAGGGAATCTACCATTTGTCGAATAGCGGATTAAACAGACCCGGTTTACTCTGACCGTTTTCATTTATCTTATCAAAAAAAAATTATTTATGTCATTTCATTTTAGAGTTTTACATTCTGTGAAACATTTCAAATGGTAGGCCACGTAAACATTTACTTTTATCTGATACGTTTTACAAAATGGCGTATCATGCCTTTACAAAATGATATACAAAGCACTATTCCAGTGCTCTTTTGCTCTTAAAATGTCTGTTCAAAAGAATGGTATGCATATGGCGGGGTATATGCTTATACGCGCAGGTTTCTATGACTCTGCGCTAACCCGATCTTGCCTTCTTTTCTTATTTTCGAAATTTGCGTAGATAAAAACTACCGTACAAGCATTTTCATACTTAGTGGTTCCTATCTGATTCTATTCCAATTTCAGTTAACATGACATTGCATTTGTCATAAAATCATACCTCTTATATCAAACTATACTCATGCTTATTCATTTTCACATGTATTTCACTTTACAAATCCTTGATCGTATCAAAATGTGCATTTTCATAAACGATTTACTTAACTCAAATCATGAGATTCAAACATATACTCCCAAGGATGTATTTAGTTTACAAATCCCATTTACGCTCATCAAAGTTTGTTATTTCACTTTGTCTATACAATTCACATTTGTGATGGATTTCGTTCAATGAATCCCGTCCTCTTTGTCATTGGTAATGTGCTTACACATTTAACAATTCCGATTCCATCGCTGATGGATGCGTCGGTGCATCCCACAAGGTGGTCATTTAAAAATTCCATACATCATCATGACGGATGCCGATTGTGCATCCCGCCAAGTGGGACATTTTAACAATGCCATACACCATCATGACGGATGTCGATTGCTGCATCTCGCCATGTGGGACATTGAACAAGTACGGGGTGTAGCTTCGTCTTGAAGTCTACAACCCTCTGCGGAGCAATCATTAGCTCATGCGGAAAAACATCCTCATACTAAAACTACTCGGGGTAGATCTAAGTCAGGTCTCATATAGTCCTACAGGGTAGGCTGGCTAGCCAACTGCCCATTATCCGTGACATACGGACTCGTGCAGATTTGAGGCAAAATATCATCTTATCTCTGAACTAACCGCAGTGCGATCACGCGTAGCAGGCGGTAGCCACTCCTGCGCTCACAATCGATGTGACCCTTTAGGTATCAGCGGTCATCCCGAGGATGACGTCGAACTCGACATGTCCATTACCCTTAGGTCAACGTGACCGAATCCAGAGATCTCTAGCTCGCAACCGCATTTATATCATCCCTATCCTCGCCACACAATCCCTAGGGAGAAGTCACATACAAGGGCTCCTCCAAGCCTCGACCTCTAAACCAACTCTATTACAATGATGTCACGTGATGAATGAATGCGAAGCACCAGAATCAAATAACACTCTTTTACATAGGCGAGATGCGACAACATACCACTACAGTATAATTGGTTGATCTTGACTCGGTAGGTGGTGTGATGGCGTAGACACGCCTGAACCCGCGTCCGCTGCTGGGCCTAGTCCTCTAATGCCTCGACCCATAATCCTGGCCTCTACGACTTGCACATTAGCCAACAAGAGGTGCCCGTGCGGCTCCACTGCAGAGCGATCTTGACTCCCATGGCTTGTATTGGGGTGTGGAATACTATTGTATCCTCTCTGTCTTACCGTACGGCCCGGGACCGCGTCACGAAACCACAGGATCCTGTCTGCAGAGGCAATCCCTCACCGTATGTCGGGTTGCTGGCAATGGTAGCACCATTTGCCCATCTGACTCACTTAATACTGATCTGTCCACGCTGAGATGGTGTGACCTTGCAGAACCAGCGTGAGCCTCAGCCTTCTACTTCTTTCCCAATGAACTAAAAAGAAAATGACTCTCCTTCCCTCTTGCTACTAACACACGCATCCCAGTGCTCCGAGGCATCCTCGATCTCTCTCTATGAAAATTCGGAGGCGTCTAACCATGGAGTCCACCTTCTATAGGCGAGGTCTACAATCACACTTGAATGGACACCTTCGGTCCATTCTCGAATCTCTGACCTTAGCCATGTCGCAATTAGTACGTAGTCATCGACAAAGCAGACGAAGCTCAGGTGAATATAATACATACTCGATCCCGGTCATAGTCCCACACTTCAGCTCTAGAAACTCAGGCCTTCGCGTAATGGCGGTGTGGAAAATACTTGCCATGAAAAGATCATGGAACTCGCCCATGTCATTGCCTCTAGATCTCTAGAGAGGTCTTTGCCTAATTCCACTACGCTGGGCCTGCCCTCTAATTTGGGATGCCGGCTAATTACGATCTGGTCGAGAGGTAATCTCCATAGCCTCCAATACCTTCTCCACCTGCATAAACCAATGGTCTGTCACCATCGGATCTCCTCCCCCTGTGAATATCGAAGGATGATGTGCCCTGAACTTCTTGAGGTTACTCAGACCTCCTTGGCTACCTACTGCACTAGCCTGTGTAATAGCAGAAGCCGCAATTGTCACGCCCAAAGGCACGAGAGACTAGACTAGGACTCTTTACATGCTTTATCAGATGTTGGTATATCCAAGTCTTATAACTGTATCAACATATCATGCTCTGAAAATACAAAATAAAACTACCGTAGTGTTTACATTACCACCTTATCTGATCCTGAGTCCATTTTACATATACAAAAACTATACATTTACATTTACCAATCGAGGCGCGGAGACCTACGTGATGAGCCCCTCTTGAAGTCTTTGTGGCTCGGCGAATGCGGGAAGATCAACGTCTCCTTCTTACATTGCACACGGATTGAAAACGGGTGCTAAACTACTGACAGTGGGAAACATATGTATTATGCATATACACGTTTATAGTGAGCATATAACAATACTTGAATATCCAAAATTTTCATTATTCATATGGCCAGACATGCTTATAACAGATTTATGCTTATTCAGATCTCCCATAAGACTCATACTTGTACTTATAGCAACTTTATGCTTGTTCATATCTCCCATAGGAGTTATAGAGCTTATTCTTATTCAGAAGTACCCGTAGGTATTACAGATTAGAACGAGATATATTTGTGTACTCTATTTCGTCATTCAGGTTATTAGCATATAACTATGGGAATACCTAGACCCATTAATAATAAGCAGGTAAGACTACTGACCTGATAAAGAATTTTAGAAAGTACTATGCGATCTTGAGTGTGTCGTAGCATAAAGCGAAGTCTTAGGACAGCGTCGAGCGATGCTTTGCCCATGTAGCGATTAATCGTGGCACTGCGGGAGTCTTAGAAGAACCGATCCGGAGGCGTGCGCCGCATTAGCGAAGTGTCATGGCACTAGCGAGTCAGCGAAGCTGCCGATCGGAACATGCGCGCGTAGCGAAGTGTCGTAGCAGCAGCGAAGTCTTGAAGCCTGCCGTCGAGCGATGCGCCACGTAACATAAGTGTCGTGTCATTTAATACCTAGTCTTAGGCATTCCTAAGATTATATGTATTCCGAAACTTCCTAGCTTATTATTGGGCATGAAGTTTGCCCACATCGAACTAGCCGAGGCAAAGCGAAGGTATGGTACATTTTTCACTTCATTTCTTTCTTATCTTAACCTCTGTTAATCATTTATTAGAGTTCTAATACTCTCAGTATGCGAATTATAGCTTGTTAATGCAAAAAAACCAAAAACCGGGGTTGCATGAACTAGTGGTACGGTACCATATGTTGATTGATATATGACGGTTACGGAGGTGGTATCTGGTGCCACTTTGGATGATATCGGTACCATTTTGCCTCTGCATCAATGGTACCAGTACCACCTCTGTTTGGTACCGGTACCAAGCTGCGTTTCTGCCCAGAAATGGTAGAATTCACCCTTTTTCATTCACTTTTCTTCCATAATTCTCTTCTATTCCATCCTTCATCAAAAACCAACATGGAATCCTAAGCAACTCCTGAGCTACAAACCTGGCTGAAGAATCTAGGATTTATACAAAGTTCACTTGACTTTACAAAACCATGGAAATGTAGGATTATATCTAATTGATATCAACTAGGGATTTTCAACTGACTTCCATAAATCTAGAGTTAGGATGTAATTCCTAACAAAACCCTAAAGGGAACAAAAAACTAATATCGAAAATACAGCCATCCAGCCTGCAGTAGTTTTTATACAAAATCATACTAGAATCCATACAAAACTTTAGAATTCCATACCTTTGCTTGACTCCTCTTTCTTCCTCTTCTTCTTCTTCTTCCTCTTCCTCCCAACTCGTATGAGCTCTCTTGTTTAGAGATAAAAATGAGATATTTTTGTCTCCCTCCCTTTTTATAGTTCAACTTTATTTTATTTGCCTTTTAGTCCTCCCTCATTCTATTAATTGCACTATAATTCATGTTATTTCCACTTTGGCCTTTAATCTTATCAACTTATGACTTTTATGTCCCCTTTTTGACAATTTACAATTTTGTCCTTATGTCTTGTACAATTTCCGGGTTTCTCAATTTCCATGTTTCGTATTTAAATTAAGAAAATTCAATTATGCCATAAAATACCCTAAGCACGTTGAAAGCGACTATGGTATATTTCGAGTGCCCCACAACAATCCCTATAGCTCGGTAAGGCTGTTGGTCAAAATCTTGCGGTGGTGCTAGGCTAGCACCTCGTGGATGACCTCTACGTCCTCACCCTCGACTAGCCATCTACACATGTCAAATGGCAAGTTAAGATTCAATGTAGTATCTCTAAGGTGTAAACACAGCCTCGAGACACTATTTACATACTAAAAACATTTCATACGCAATGTCCATGCATTCATAAGTAATGCAAGACAATAAGTTCATATATTAATTCATATTCAACAAAAAAAATTATTTTATTTTATTTCATTTTATTTTATTTTATTTTTTGAAAACCTCATGAACAGTGCTCATGAACAGTGTTCATGAACAGTGATCCAAACAATGACTCAGAATAGTGCATTGAGTCAAAACTGAGTCGAGTGCCGCGGTGCACACCCATGGCCTAGGCGCTACGGGCGGCGTGCCTTTGCGTCGTGTCGTGGCGCGTTGGCGCGGTATCCGCTGGCGCCCCTCCCCGGCCGTGTGTATGCCGATCGTGTCGTGGCGCGCCAGGCGCCATGTTGCCCCGAGCGCTGTTGCGCTACATCCGCGTGGTACCAGCGGGTGTCGCCCTCGGCCATATCCACGAGGCACCTCCACGCGTGTCGTCGTGCGCGCGTATTCCGTACATGCCGTGTCGCGGCGTCACGGGCTGCGGTGTTTGACCCTCTGTGCGACACGAGGCGTGTCGTGATACAGCTACGGCGCACGCTGCATGTCATGTCACGCATTGCCGGTCTTGTGCGCCACGTACCCGGCGCCGTGTCAGCGCGCCACGGCCTTGCGTGTCGCAGCGAAGACTGCTGTCGTGGCCCACGAAAGTTTGCGGCCGTGTTACGATGCGTCTCATGGCCTTCTTCTTTTATGGCGCCCGGCCACCACACCTCCCAAGCTATGTCGCGATACAATTCCCTATATGTGACCAGCACATGCGAGATGGGCTGATAGCCACATCCGACCTCCTGCACATTTGTTTTTTTTTTTCACATCTCTGCTTTTTTTTCTTCATTGTTTCGGCTCTTTGCAAGACCACTAAATATATATATATATATATATATATATATATATATATGTATATACATATAACATATGCATATATATATATCTCTCTATGCATAATAATATATATATATTTTCTCATGTCATAGTAGAACAAAATAAATTCATTTAAATTTATTTTTATTTATTTATTTTCAATTTTACACACTGTAAAACCTCAGAAAAAATTTCTTCTCAACATTTTTTTCCTATGTACTATTCACCAAGCACACAATTCACACAACATACACAACACATCATCACACATCAATCATGTTATACACACTATTCATCAAATGCACAAAGATGCAGATCCTTGTTCCCATCGAGTCACAATTATATACATGCTACCTATCTACCCAAACCGAGGTAATCGTTTACCTTAACCGATGTATCGAGTTGTAGTCTTTTGTTTCGGGGTCAGATTGGCTTCTTATCAACCCGCCTTGAGTCTGGTCTTGATAACTTGACACCTCTCATGAAAATTAGGCGAAGTTTCCTTTGTGCAGGAGCTCTACCCAAAATACACAACTATCCCAACATTTTACACATTACACTGATCCCATATGGACCAAAAATGATAAAATGGCCACTTGAGCCCATATAATACTGCAAATATATCAACTAACTATATTACATGGTTAAAGTTAGTAAATCAAATCTTAATTCAAACCTCCTGCATTAAAATTTAGAGTTTTAATACATGTTATACAAAATGAATACCAAAGCCACCGTCATTTCTTCTAAAGCATGACCTTTAGTGGCGTCGTCCTCACCGTACACTCTGTGCACGAAATAATGATCCTCGACGGGGTGAGCAATGCCCGGTAATGATAATTTCCTACACATGGTTTACTCCCGCTAAATTGCACATGTCATGGCGACAAATCACACTTTCGAACAAATACATGATCCTACTTGAATGTCTACATGCCCCGTCGTGTCTCGAGTCCTCACCAACTCCCTCACATACCTAAGCCAAATCTGCAGGCAAAATCGAGTTTCAAAACAAAGATTTTGTTCTTGAAAACACAACCTGAGTTTCGATAAATATATTGGACTACCTCCGAGGCGGAGTGCTTTGGATAATTTTTCCCGAGCCGGTCATGGGTCGCCTCAGAGATGGTTGTTGTACCACTCTCCAAGGCAATTATTCAAAAAATCTTCCTTGAAATTCCTTTCACAACCTTTTTCATTTTTCTTTCATGTCATGCACTCACACCTACCATCTAGGGTGCCCCGGTGCATATGGAATGCATTATGCCATTTTCACACAATTCATGTTAATATATTTTACATGTATATATTAACAAAATTTAATTCACATAATTCAAGTTATTCAATTCACAATCAATAAAACCAAAATTAGCTCACATGGGCTAATAACAATCCAAGCAATTCATTTTAAATAACCCAACAACACAAAAATCACACAACATATCACGTGAACAATAGACCCTAGGGTCGACACTATTCACGGCCACATAAATAGGGATTTTCTTCACTCGGTTAAAAGATTTTGAGACCGAAAACACGGCCATCCAGGCCTCAACAAATCTCCATCCCTTAAAATGGCTCTTAGCCAAAGAACAAACCAAGTAGGAAAAGATCACTGATTTATTGAGACTCCCCAATCGGTGCCCACGCATAGCCCTTGCCGCGTAGAACAACTTTGCTTCTTGCTCCGACGAGAATCGACGTTCCAAACATTGGAAAATCTAAAGAGAAGTCACTCTTTCTCTCTCTAAAACTAGTTCTCACCCTCTACTGCACGTTTTCTCCAAATGGAGAAGATGAAGGTCTTTTTGTCTTTATTTTAATCTTTTAATTCCCATTGTATTCTTTAGTTTGCTTTTTAAAAGCTTTTTGACACATGGCTTAATCTAAGCCATTCATCTCATCCTCTCACTAATCATGCAACATGTGTCACATGGGTACATGTAGTAAGTGACTTTTGTCACATCACATGTCTCACTTGTGGCTCGTCATACGACACCAACCTTTGGTGCCTCGAAAAACATGAGAGTCCGATTGTGCAGGAATTGACGAAGTCGACGTGGAAGCTAGATTTCTGAGGCGATTCAACGGTGAAGTCAGTTTAGGTAAATGAGATCTAGAAAAATTTCGATTTTGTGAAGTACCATTTTACCATTTTTCAAAAAATTAGAATTTTCCCAGGTTTTACAACTTGAATCGGAATAGAGGTCCAAAGAACTAACCGAAGCTGTCGGCTCTCATTTCCTTCCCTTCGATCTCGGTCCTAGGTTAGGTGATCCTCACCCGTCCCTAGTCAATAACAATTACGCCACTCTTAGTGGATAAACAATTATTATACATTTTTAGTGAATGACAATTAATCTTCGTTAACGGTTTTGGGTTAAGACACTAAGTCTGCCCAAAGATGAACTTTTCGCTTCGCCTCGGTGGCGAAGTACGGTGCGTTTTTCACTTAGTTTCATTCTTATTTGAACCCTCCATTAATTCTTTATTAGGGTTCCTTAACTATCGGTGTATGAACACAGGACTTAATAGTGCAAAGTATGCAAAAATGGGATTCTTTGGAAGCTCATTTTGAGTACCTCTCATTGATCCCTAGAATTGCCCGAATTCCCTTTGTGCTCTCATGAATTACAGAATTTTTCCAACTTCCCAGATGCTGATGCGCTTTGCGGGTTCTGCCCATAAGTGGCAGATTTTGTCGTTTCTCACTCACTTTTCTTCTATACACCTCCTCAAATCCATTCTACATCAAAACCCACCATGAAATCCACCCAAAACAACTTCAAAAGTGGTTTAGCACCAATAAAAAAACTTTTTTTTCTTAAGTTTGGGCTTTTCCCCAAAATCAAAATCACTAAAAGATGAAGTTAGGGTTTGATTTCTTACCTTGAATCTCTTCAAATCTTCTCTTGTAGGTTGCTTGTTCTCTTAGAAGCAAGAAATGGGAAGATCTCCCATCAAAAACTCTTCTTTCCAAAACCCTAACTTTCTCCTCTCACTCTTTTCTCAAAACCATTTTTGCTTAAATGAGCCCTTAGACCACTTTTTGGTCTTTAAGTTCATTTTCTCCTAAGGCCATGTTTGGCTCACTCCTTACTTCCATTTCCCATTTTTCTCATTTAACTATTCCATTACTTCATTTAACTCACATTAGAATTTAAGCTTATTCTATTTTTGACCCTTA
The DNA here is from genome assembly GCA_016808115.1 of Tetrastigma voinierianum. Taxonomy (NCBI): domain Eukaryota; kingdom Viridiplantae; phylum Streptophyta; class Magnoliopsida; order Vitales; family Vitaceae; genus Tetrastigma; species Tetrastigma voinierianum. Next base: position 210,648 of record JAEQBH010004491.1, on the reverse strand, counting down.
GGTCCTCATTTTACAAATTCCAACTTTGCCTTTTTCACTTGGGTTTATTTCTGGTTTCAATTAATTTCTCATTTTAGCATATAACATTTAATCATATGCTCACATATTCATTTCTCATTTCACAATTTATTAGTTTTCCAGGAAAACCCCAAGTTTGGCTCAAATCATACCCGAAATATATAATAAAATTATTATAAAAATTATAGGGTATTTTTGGGGCGTTGATTAGTGCCCAAAAAGTGTTATTTTGAACCCTATTTTTAATAGGTTTTGAGCGCTTTTTGTGTACTTATTGTTATAATTAACCCAATTGACATGTTCGGGTCCCTATTGTATTTCTGATTGCATTCCGAGGCTGTTTTTGTAGTTTTTACAGGAATTGGAAGCCAAATCGTCGTGTCAATCCAATCATAACAAAGTTGGGTTGATTTCCATCAATTTCATATGTATTTTTATCAATTTCAGCAAGCCGGGAATGATGAATATCAAAGCTAGAAGAAATGGAATATTGCAGTGTGAATATTAGCCGTAGGAAGCAATGGAACAGTAGCCAGTGATGAACAGTGCCTGAATATCAAAATTTCGCTACATGCTTGCAATTTCGCTATATAGAGAAATTTTCGCTAGATAGCGAAATTCATCGAGTACGCCGTGTTTTCCCAGTGTTCAAAACGACTCCGTTTGGTTTTTCTCCCTTTCTACCCTCATTGTAATAGTTTAATTTGGTTAATTTGGTATTTCCACATGTTTGTAAGGCTATATAAACCATTGTGCATCTTATTGAGCCTAAGTTTTTTAATTTTGGAAGGAAACAAATCTGAATTTTGTTTTTGGCCACTTCACGTTCTCTCTTCTCTCATAACCAACATACCAGGCAACCAAACACCATTTGAGGATGACAACTCAAAGGATGTTTGGCTAAAGCCTCATATCCTTGAAGAGGGTTGCTAGACTGGAAGTAAAAGGGTTTGCATTTGTTCCTGTTTTTCATAGCAGTTTCATCGTTTAGTTCCTAAATTTGCAACTCTAGGTTTAAAGCTCTTTGATGTACTTTCTTTGGCCAATACTTGGCAAGCTTTTGGGGTTCAGTGTATTCTTAGCTTTAGATACACTGATATCCATTAGTTGTTATTTACAAGCCACTGGAGGTAGGTTAAGGGGTTATATTTTCCTTTATGTAGATGCATCTCGTTAATCAATACTTGTAATCTTTTAGGGTTCGAGTGGATGTGTCTTAGATCCATTTAAAGATTCATTGGTTTCATTTTGAATCATTGTAGGATGGGTCAATTGATGAATTTCCTTGTAGGAACCATAAATGCTAAAAAATACTTTCTATCAAAGGAAAATTATTAGGGTTTAGTTTTAAAGCTAAATGAAGATCAGGTTCGGGAGATTGACTATAGGTCGTCCTCCCCCAGCCCAGAGGAAATGAACCCCGAGGACCTCTTTGTAACCTATCAACCCAACCTAGCAGCCTGACACTAGGATTTCTTTTACACTTTATTTTATTTAACTTGTTTTTATTTTAGTTTAAGCCACAGCCTTCATTGTTTTTAAGCCACGGCACTGAAAATCGGCTCGTCACCATTTTACTTCGCCAAATCATTTGTGCGAAGAAAACTCATCCACATTGTTCGACCCTAGAGCGGCTATCTTCTTGATAGCTTTACTTTCTGACGATTAGGAAGGTAGGATACAAATTTTGTTGATTCCGGATCCGCCTGCGTAGCGCAGTCAAATGGCGTCGTTGCCAGGGATGGTGCCTAAGTGCATTTGACGAGTTGTGGAACACTTGTGATCCTCATCACAAGTATTGGTGAATTTCTTTTATATTACTGTCGATTTTTTTTATTTATTTCATTTCATAAAAAAAAAATTCTTGCAGGACTGTTTTTGGTGTTGTCTTATGTTGCCCTATTTCTACTGTAGGATTGCATGTCCAGTGGGTTTGAATTGTGACCAAATGGAAGAGGGAGAGCAATACAGTGAGTATTCAGTGGAGAGAAACCCTAGGGCATACATGTCCATGAGGGATTATAGAAACCAGCCATGGCAAAGTCAGCAACCTGTGGAGAGGAATCCAAATGAATATACGTCCATGATGGACTGCAGAGATCGAATGAATATGAGTCGTGATGGACTAGGAATCCTCGAGGTGAGTGCACCCTCTTTGTAGTGCCTCCCGTTATGCACCCCTCATCCACAGTCCAATATCTCGATTGAAGTGAAGCCGCCATAAACCTCACGGCGGTGGTGACGTTGTGGAAGAGCAGAGGAAATTCAATGCTCGATTGAGTAAAAAATTCACCTTGTGGAGCTCTGAACGAGAATTGATGGACTATATAGTACTCCATTTCAAATCTTGTAAATTAATATGCACCAAATCCAAGTGGGATAAAATCCGGAAAGGAGAATTGCTTGGGTGATACCGTGGTGGAGGGCGGTGTCAGCAACGAGTTATAAGATCCTCATATATTTGTACTCTTTGATTGTCGATGGGAAGAAAGAAGAAACCTGCGTCTTGATGAGGAGGGTAGTGGAAAGGAAGAAATAGAAAAGCCCCAGTCCTTTGCCCGAGCCATAAGCATTGATACCGAAGCACCCTCTCTCTGAGTATATACCACCGCTGGCTGGCTTCAACCTGAGCACCCCCTGAGGCCACCCCATCCCCCTTTGCCTATCTTTGAAAAACTTCTGAAATTAAGTGGCCTTTGTACGAAGCGCATGTACGCAAAAACAATATATTCCCATATCGCATGCGCTTGACGGATGGTTCGAATTATCGGTTGGTTGGAATTTTTAGAACCTCGGCATTTCTAAGCTCCGCCATTTCAATGACCTCTGAGGCCTAAGGAAGTGGTTTGGGGGGAGCACAGTCTCCCCCACTTTTTGTTTTAATTTTTCTTGTTTTATTTTATTTTCTTTGGATTTCTATAATTTTTCTTCTTAGATTTTCCCTAATTTTTAAGTTAATCTTTGTTCTAGCTTGTTTTTCACTTTTCTGCAATTTTTCTTAATTTTCTTGTATTAATTTTGCGAGTTCTAGTGAAAATTTTGAGTGAACTGAAGATCATGGCTTGATAATATGGAGAAGCAATTTTGCAATTATAACAAAATTTTAAGCTAGAATAGAGAAATTTTAAGCTATGTCTGCAAAAATTTAGCTACATATGGCAATTTTATTTACATAGAAAATTAAACTATGTAATATGAGATGGTCTGACATAAGACGAGCAGAACGATGAGTGAAGTTTTTTTTTTAAAGTATATTTTTATTTTTATAAAAAAAAACAAACAAAAATTTGTCTCTTAAAAAAATGTTTTTATTTTATTTTATTATTTTATTATTATTATTATTTTATTAATTATTTTATTTTATTTTTCAAAAAAAAAAATTTCTCTATAATTATAACGAAATTTTCTCAAAAATAGCGAAAATTTCGCTATGTGCAAAATTTCGCTACATAGCGAAATTTTTGTTATATATTGTATTTTCCTTGCACTCCAACTGTTTGCCTCGATTTTGTTTTCGCTCCTTAACTTTTCATCCAGAACTCAGTTTATGAAGGTGAAATTTCAATCTCGATTGATTACTTTTTTTCTCTCTTTTCTATTCCTTGTTCATTTGAAGCGAAAACATAGTGAATAAGGTGTCGATGGAAAACTTGAGAAGTCTCCTATCCAGTGCGATCATATCTCATCAAGGAGGTACACTTCCTTCCCCCAACTTTCCAATCCAGAACTCAATTCACGGATATTATTGAGACTGTTTGGTTGGGGGGAGAGTTAGTGAAGGAAGTGGCTTTAAGCTTATGTTTTTTGTTACTATTTTGAGCAAGGCCATTTTGTTATGTTCGGTGGCTTCTTGAGTTTTTTTGTGATTGTTATACGCCATCTTATTTTGTTCGAAAGCGCACCCATTTTTTTTTTTTTTTTTTTTTTGTGTTTGCCTAGCACGTAGTTTACGAAAAGTGAAACATTCCCATTATTGATGTTAGATTGGCTCCATGCTGGATAGTGGATAATAAGTTGAACTCTTGTTGCTTTACGACCATTTTCTTCCACAGCTAACCACACACCGAGCACATTGGGTTTCAATGATAGGCTGAAAAACTGCGCAACCTCCTTTACTTTGCACAACCTACCTAGTTTCGGTTGACCACCTTTAATGAGTTGGGACTCCTGTGGAAGAAGGCCAATCGTCTTCAAAAAAAATAAATAAGAAGTGAAAAAGGGAAAAAGAAAAGAAAAAGAAAAAGAAGAAAATTGCAATGCTTTGCCTCGAATCCCGAGCATGGCCCGAGGGGTTTATGGCGAAAGCCTTTAAAGCCTGGTGCCCTAAGCCAACTGGTTGGGAGCCACCGATTTAGTGTTTGCTACACTAGTGGATAGGTGGAGTTTAGCAAGTTGTAGGTGTTGGAGTCTCGAAATCATTCAAAGTCCGGAGTGAAACCTATAGAGTTTGTGGTCGAAAGATCCTCATGACTTGATGCCCTAAACCTTCAGCGGTTGGAGTCGTTTGATTAATCCTCGTTTTCACGGACTTTGGTGAAGTGAACCCTCAGCATTTCACACCTACGGCCTTGAAAGAGTTAATGGAATAAAAGTGGGTCACGATCTATTTAGGTTGGTTATGCTAGGTCGTGGTAGTAGCTGAGTTGGGGGGAGAGTGCCGGTTTAGTAGTTTATTGTTGAGAATGATCAAACCAAACACTTAGATTTTGGTGAGAAGTTTCGAGTTTGATTCACCCAGGGATGGGCTCTTTTGATGCTGATTTTGTATGGCATTCTTTCTCTGAAAGATAGTTATTGGGCAAGGCACGATGATTCTTACTAAGGGTTAGGCATTACTTCTTCACAACCTTTTGAAGCTTGCAACCTTGTAACATAATTTTGTTATAGTTTTATATGTTTTTTTTATTATTTTCTTCTTGCATTCTTGGGGACTACTTGATGTGTCGGTTGGGGGGTGTGATTAGTGCCCAAGAATTTCTATTTTAAACCTATTTTAATAGGTTTTGAGTGCTTTGTGAACTTATGGTTATAGTCCTTGATTGACATGTTGGGTCCCTATTGTATTTTTGATGTCGCATTACGAGGCATTTTGTAGTTTTCGCGGGAATTGGAAGCGAATCGTCGTGTCAATCAATCATAACAAGTCGGGGTTGATTTCCATCAATTTCATATGTATTTTATCAATTTGACAAGTAGGGAATGATGAATATCAAAGCTAGAAGAAATGGAATAGTGTAGTGTGAATATTAGCCGCAGGAAGCAATGGAACAGTAGCTAGTGATGAACAGTGTCTGAATATCAAAATTTTGCTACATGCTTATAGCGAAATTTCGCTATATAGCGAAATTTTCGCGCTATATAGCAAAATTTTTGCTATATAGCGAAATTCACCGAAATGCCTGCTTCGTGTTTTTGGTGTTCAAACGACTCCGTTTTGGTTTTTCTTCTTTCTACCCTCATTGTAATAGTTTTAGTTTGGTTAATTTGGTATTTCACATGTTTGTAAGGCTATATAAGCCATTGTAATACACTGTTGACCTAAGTTTTAATTTTGGAAGGCAATCGAGGCCCATGTTTTTGGCCACCGCCTTCTCTCTTCTCTCTCCTCTTTCTCACTTTCTAGACAACCAAACACACACCCCTTTGAGGATGACAACTCAAGGATGTTTAGCTAAAGCCTGCTGTCAGCGAAGAAGAGGGTTGCTAGGCTTGGGAAGTAAGGTTTGCATTTTGTTCCCCTGTTTTTCACACAGCAAGTTTTGTCATTTTGGTTCCCCAAATTTTATAACTCTAGGTTTAAAAGCTCTTTAATGTACTTTTCTTTGGCCAATACTTGGCAAGCTTTTGGGGTTCGTGTATTCTTAGCTTTAGATACAACGATATCCATTAGTTTCTATTCTGACAGCGGAGGTAGGTTAGAGGTTATATTTTCACTGTAGATGCATCCTCATTGATCGTGCCAGTAATCTTTTAGGGTTCAGTAGATGCTTATTATTATATCTGCGAGATTCATTAGTTTCCATTTCTGCTGAATCCATTGTAGGATGGAGTCGAGGTGATGAATTTCCTTTGTAGGAACCATAAATGCTAAATAAATGCTTTTTCTAACAAAGGAAAATTATTAGGGTTTAGTTTTAAAGCTAAATGAAGATCTAGGTTCAGGGAATTGACTATCGGTCATCCTCCACATGAAATGAACAGGGACCTCTTTGTAGCCACATCAGCCAAACCCTAGCAACTGGCTTACTTCAAGGATTTCTTTTTACAAATTATTTTATTTTAACTTGTTTTTATTTTCAGTTTTAAACCCCAAAACCTCACTGTTTTTAACCAAAACTAAAAATCCAAAACAAATTCCCCATTTTTGACTTCTCTTAAATCATTTGTACAAAGAAAACCCATCTTTGTGTTCGACCCTAGAACCGTTATACTGCAGTAGCTTTGCTACGACAGTAGGAGGAATTTAGGATACAAATTTTGTTGATTTCGGATCACCCTACTGTGGCACGAATCAGGCGTTATAATGAGAATCATGTAAGGGTTTTTCTTCAGCTTCTAAGAGACCATCAGTTGTATGCCAAGTTTAGTAAGTGCAAGTTTTGTCTTACTGAGGTGAGATTTTTGGGGCACGTGGTGTAGCTTTAAGCGTATCAGTGGAGCCCGAGAAGGTCGAGGCTATGATGAGTTGGGAAAGGCCGAAGTGAGCCTTCAAGATACGAGTTTCTTGGGGCCCCAGCGGGGAGTACTATAGGAGGTTCATGTCGGGACTTCTCTAGATTGGCGGCACCTGCGGCTAGGCGACCGGAAGAGGAATTCGAGTTCGAGTGGAATATTTATGTGATAAGGCACTCCCGGAGTTGAAGAGGAGTCTTATGACTTCTGACCGATAGTCTGGAGAGGGGCGAGGAAGGTACGGTGTATTGTGATGCCTCGAAGGCCGGCCAGGTTGCGTTACGTCTGATCGGGAGGGTAGTAACATAGTTCACTTCGGAGTTGAAGAATCATGAACAGAATTACCCCACACACGACATGGAGTTGGCGGTCGTAGTCTTCACCTTGAAGATTTGGCGCTACTACCTATACGGCAAGCATTTTGAGGTGTATTCATACCACAAAAGTCTAAAGTATATCTTCACGCAACGGGACCTCAATATGAGGCAACACAGGTGGATAGAGCTCCTAGAGGATTATGACTTCACTTTGCATTACCACCTTGGTAAGGCAAATGTGGTGGCTAATGCACTCAGCTGGAAGTCACGAGGAGCACTGGCTAGTATGGCTTCCCGGGAGTGGTAGATGCTCGAGACTATGGGGCAGTTTGGGCTATAGTATACCGAGCAGGCTTAGGGTACGTTGAGGAGTCTGGTAGCTACATCATCCTTATTGATCAAAGTAATTGAGTCGAGACGGGGTGTAGATGGTGTCCGATTAGGGGCCGAGGAGTACGATGCGGCATGGGTGGCGAAGGCTGAACCATCCGCAGCGGATGGTAGTCTTCGATATAGAGGACGGGTAGTGGTCCCCCAGTTGATAGATTTGAGAGGGGAGATCCTTAGGGAGTGTCAACAAGTTAAGGTTGAGCACTAGAAGCCAGCAGGGCTACTCCAACCATTGGAAGTTGCTGAGTGGAAATGGGAGCACGTCATGATGGATTTTGTGACCCGCCCTGAGCGTCATCGGAGGCGCTGACACGGTGTGTGGGTGATAATGGGACGGGACCCCTGAAGTCGGCACATTTCTAGGCGTAGGGATGACCTTCACACTAGAGGAATTCTCTGGGTTGTATGTCCAGGGAAGTTGTCGGAGCTAAGTGGAGTGCCGGTGTCCACGTAGTGTCGGACGATCGGATTACAACACACTTTTGGAAGAGAGCTTCCCGGAGGGCCATGGGAACCGCAGGTTAACTATAGTGTGCGTTTAACCGTGACGGATGGTCGATCGGAGAGGACCGTACAAATTTTAAGAAGGACATCTTTGGGAGCGTGCGTCTGAATCATAAGGGTAGGCGAGAGGAGCACTTACCCATGAGTGGAATTCGCCTACAACAAACGGCTGCTCCCGGGCTACCCGTATGGGTGGTGCAACCTTGAGGGCTTTGTATGGGAGGCCATGCCAATCACCTATTTGCTGGATAGAGGTGGAAGAGAGCTCCATCACTGGTCCGGATATGATTAGAGACACCTCAGAGAAGGTGGGTTTTATACAGCATTGTCTTCTCACTACTTAGAGCCGACAGAAGAGCTACACCGACAGGCAACGTCGACTTCTAGAGTTCGAGGAGGGTGATCACGTCTTCTTGAAGGTGATGCCTAAGAGAAGAGTGGTCAGGTTCGGCAAGCGGGGAAAGCTTTTACCGAGGTACATCGAACCCTTCGAGATACAGAGAGGAATGAGCGCTGGCGATTGCGTATCGATTGGCACCTCAGGAGCTTATCGGATGTTCACGGGTGTTCACGTCTCTCCATGCTCAGTATGCTCCAAATCCGGCTCATGTAGTGGATGGGGAAATTCTGTTGACACGAGATGGGACCTTCGAGGAGGGACCGGTCTTGCATTATGGATAGCCCGGGATCAGGGTTTTGAGGCATGGCCAGAGTGAGGCTAGTGAAAGTGTTGTGGTAACACCGTGGAGTGGAGGAGGCAACGTGGGAGCGCGAGGACACGATGCAAGCTACCTATCACTTTTTGTTCAAGGACGAAGGTACGTGGTTTAGTCGTTAGTAATTAAATGACTAGTTTACATGCATAAGATTGTGCACATTACATATGCATGTGAGTTGATGTGAATGTGTGTGTGGAATTTCAGGACGAAATTTTTTTGAGGGGGGAAGAATGTAAAACCCGAGAAGATTCAATTTTTTTGAAAAATGGTAAAATGGTAATTTTGATCGAAAATCTAAAAATTTTCTAGATCTCGGATGATGAAACGGACTTCACCGTTGGAATCATCTCACGAAATCTAGCTACCATGTCGAATTTCGTCAAATTCCGAGACAATCGGAATTTCATGTTTTTCGAGATACCAGGGTGGTATGGGACACTTGGCACGTGATGAGTGGCTCATAGTGCGCCATGTGTCAAGTAGAGACCAAGTCAAACCAAAGCCCAAGATGTAGCCATGTGTCACAAGCTAAGAGGAGGAAAATCCAAAAGTTAGTGTAAGTGAATAAGGGAAATCCAAAGAGAGCCAACGAGAGTGTGACATGTGGCAAGAGAGGACATCACACTTGACTTTGGACCAAACAATTCGGTGGAGAAGGAAATTGGTGGGAGAAAAAGAAAGAAAAAAGGGAGAGAAATGAGAGAGAAGAAGAAGGTAGAGAGAGAAGCTCCACCTTCTCTCTAGTTTTTCCGGCGATCGGACTGTTGGTTCCCGTCGGAGCAAGAAGGAAAGTTCTTCCTCACAGCAAGAGCTTCAAGTAGAGACCGGAATCGAGGAGTTTCGACAAACTCCAAGAGGTAGGGGGTTTTCTCCTACTTTGCTTAGTCCTTGGCTAAGAACCATCCGAATGGTTAAGGTGTTTGGGGCAACAATGGTCGTGCATTCTAGTCCCAAAGATCTGGGACTGAGTGCTGGGATTTCTGGGACTGTTTTCGGACAATCTTGACTGGATTTATGGATTGTTTTGGGTTGTTTTGGGACATATTGTCGGAATGTTGATAGACCCATGTGTGTTGTTTTTGGTGTTATTTCTAAAGATGAATAACATGTTAGTTGTGTGTAAATTATGTTAGTCTATGCGTGTATGATATATTAACATGAATTGGCATGAAAATGGCATATTGTATTTCATATGCACGGGGACACCGTAGAATATTAGGTGTAAGTGCATGACGTAGTTTTTGGAGAGATTTATATCGAAGGGTTGACTAACAATTATTTATAGAAGTATGTCCACTACAATATATCGGAGGGTTGTCCACACAACTATTTATCGAAGTATGTCCACAAATTTATATCGGAGGGTTGTCTACAAAAACAAATATCTTTGTTTTGAAAAAAGTTTTTCCATACATGGCAAATGCATGTGTGAGGGAGTCGGTGAAGACTCGAGGCATGGGACATGGCATGTAGACATTCGAGTAGGAATGTGTATAATTTTACTTGAATGTGTGTGTTTTTCATTGCATGATCGCTTAGGTGGGGAGTAACCCATGTAGGAAAATATAGAGAATAAAATGAGACTCTTTGATGATTTCCTTTTTTCTTTTTTTGTGCAATACTTTTTTTTTTTGCTGGTTTTTTTATATTTTCTTTTCTTTTGCAGTACTTTTTTTTGTGTTGGATGTAATAACAAATAATAAGATAAGAAGATACTGAAAAGATGTTTGAATGCCAAAGCTCTGATACCAAATGATGTGAACCCTATATGCTTTCGTGGTTGCGAGATCCACCCAATGATGCTGATTATCCCTAGAACCTTTAAACACGACTGAAAATAACCCCGTCCCCTTGACTATATTGAATCAAGAGCCGTAAGTGTAGTGTAGCGTCCTCATCCCCTTGGTTATAGGCAACTAAAATCCATAAAAACAAAGTAAAAGAACCAAAGAATCTCGTCCCCTTGATTATGGAAGAATTAAGAGCCATAGGTTTGACACTACAAGGATTAACCTTGATAGACTCAAAAGTTCTCACAAGAACCAAAAGAAAAGAAAAACTTAAGGAGAGTATTGAATTCATTCAAGTTGTTTTTTAAAGCTAACAACAAAGGCCCTTTTATAGAGTTTGAGATAGCCTAAGGACGAAGAAAGAAAGTAAAAACTTGATGAAAATTTCAACATTGACAAATCAACTTACCTAAATGAAATTGGAAAATTACCAAACCAACATGGAGGTAATTACCCTTATCCTTATTGGAAACTTACCCTTGATATTCTTAACCATAGAAAAGATCAATTGGACAAAAAAACAACCATAAAAGAGACCAAATTGATAGTTGATGATTTGCCCCATAATGGATAGCTATCAAGCCTTGACCAAAAAGCTGAATTCTTCCAAAAATAAGCCTCTGATTGAGCATAATTGATGAAGCATGAATTTCCTTGCTTCTTTTGTCCCTTTTAATTACCTAATTCGAGTGGATGATCACCACCAATAGCCTTGATGATATTTATGATATTTTGGACTTCTTTGTTGGCTCTAATTCCTCCAAAGGCTTGACTTAGCCCGAACTCTTCTTGTAATGTTGGGTTGGCCCAAATGAACTCCTTCATGAGCCCATTTAGTGCCTCTTGAAACTTCTTGGCCCTTACTCTTGTAATAGGCCCAACAGGCATCTGAAGTGGTTCTTCTGCACTTTGAGTTTGGCTTATGTTTTCATCATAATGGGATAGGCAAATACTTGCTCATAGACTTAAGGCCCATGAGAGAGCATGATACCATGCATGGAGATGCATGTAGCATATTCCATCTTGAGTGAGGGCTTTTTAGTCTTTTCATAGGGTAGGTTTCTCCTATAAATATGTGGTTATAGGAAAAACCCTAAACCTAAGGGGTGATGAATGAAATCTTAATCTCCAAATCGTGAGAGTTGTGAGTTCTCTTGTGTTCTTGAGAAGAACAACCAAGAAAAAGGGAGATTTGAGAGCATCAAATCCATTCTTCTTCACCCCTCATTGAGACCAACCTTGGCTAGCCCCGAGTTTGATTTCAACTCCGTCTCCTTGGAGGTTATGGGGTCTTGTCTTTGATTGGATACCGTTAGAGATTAACCAAGGACGTGGTTCATTTATGGTCAAGATGCAAACATCCTCCAAGAGCATATCTACAAAGGTATATGATGCTTTGAACTCTTAGCCTTTGTTTTGATCCATTTTGCTGAACTAAGTTGGTCTAAATGGTGGGATTCCAAGTTTTTTTTTTATATCCGCTATGCTGCAGCGCTCTTCGCACTATGGAATCCCTTCAGTTTGTACCTTTTACTGTGAGTTCATAGGATCTAATTCCTTATGTGTTCGCACCAGGAATTAACCTTGATAGGCTCAAAAGTTCTTACAAGGACCATAAAGTAAAGAAAACTTCACAAAAGAATTGTTATTCATCAATGTATTCTTAACAAGTACATCAAATGGCTCTTATATAGAGCTTAGGACATCCTTATTTACTAAAGAAGAAAGGAAAAGTTGTTGAAATTTAGTCTTGACACATAATTACCAAAACTTAAATTGGAAAACAACCAAAGTAACATGAAGATAATTGCTTCTTTTCCTTATTGGACGCTTATCCTTGACATTTTGACCATAATAGACCAAATCGACAACTAATGATTTGCACAAGAGTTGGCAAGTTTGATCATACAACTTGCAAGGCTAAAAACTCTCCAAAAGAGGTCTTTGATTGTGCAAGAATTATGGAGCCAATTTGGGGCATAAATTTCCTTTGATTTTTTGGTCCTTTTAGATGTCAAAATCATGTGAATTATTACCATCAATAGCTATGATCACATTTATGGACTTTTGAACTTCCTTATTGGCGGAAATTCCTTCAAAGACTTGATTTGACTTGGACTCTTCTTTAAAGGTTAGGTTGATCTGAATAAACTCTTTCACAAGCTCATTGAAAGCCTCTTGAAGCTTTTTAGCCCTTGATCTTATGATTGACCCAATCGACATTTGAAGCGAATCCTTTGTGCTTTGATTCTCATCATAGAATGGGCAAGGATTTTATCTTTGGTAGATGTTTCAAGGACTAGACACAAAAACAAGGTAGAATGGGCAAGGATTTTATCTTTGGTAGATGTTTGAATGACTAGACACAATACAAGGTAGAATGGACAAGAATTTGATATGTCCTTGATGTTTCAATGGCTAGACACAAAAACAAGGTAGATTGGGCAAGGATTTGATCTTTCATAGATGTTTGAATGACTAGACACAATAACAAGGTAGAATGGGCAAGGATTTGATAGTTCGTAGACGTTTGAATGACTAGACACAAAAAACAAGATAGAATAGGTAAGGATTTGATATTTCGCAGATGTTTCAATATCAAAGCATCCTCATATTAAATCTTGATGAGGCAAGATATATGGCCACAATCATATCTAAGTTGAGGATATAGCAAGCCAAACATAGATAGAATACCCTGTAGACGCGGTTGAGAGAATCGTGATTATAAACAATGCTATATGGTTGTAGTTTCCTTTGATCACAACTATAAACTCTATTTAGTTGCACAATAAAAAAGATCGAGACCATAGATATTAGACATTATAGCCATGCAATTAGCTTGATAGTATTTATATCATTTATCCATGTTACCTATAGCCACAGCTTTTTGCAATTTATTTTATTAGCAGCTATAAACTATAGTTGCACTATGGATTACTTTTAGTAAGGGTGGTCGACCCTCATAGGTTTAATTTCTCGTAGTGAGTGAAGTGGCATTTTATTTTACTTTCTAGGCATTCTCATTTATCCACTTTTTATTTATTTGTTAATTATTCTATTTTACAATATATGATCAACATGAGGTTCTAACCAGCAATTTAGAATATGGTTAATATTTAGAAAACTTTTATGTCAAATATCAGAAGTCCTATTAATGAAATAATATTTTATTTCTTAAGCATTTTTATTAATCCTTTTTCATTTCTTATTCCAAATATTTTTCTTTGTATCATAGAAAAAGAATAAAAAAGAAAAAAAGAAAAAAATATTACACTTCTTTCTACAGTACCAATACTGTGTTTTTTAAAGTCAAAGCAGTTTCTTTAGTTAAAAGTTGAAAATTTTAAATTAGTTTCTTTTCAAAAAAATTAATTAGAAAATCTTAAAAAATAAAAAATAAATAAAAAAAATTCTTACACTCCGTTGCACAGTATCGATACTGTATTTAAAAAAAATAAAAGCAGCTTCATTAGTTATTAAACTGGAAAATATTAATATCATGGAATAATCTTTCATAATTGGGGTTTTCTTTTCCGAGTTTTGGATTAAAATAGGGTTTTTCAAAAAAAAATTATAAAATTAGTTTTAGTTTGGAAGTATTAGCACAGTAGTCTTACAGTCGCGTGGATATACAACAAGGCAATTATCGGCTTGCTCGTAGACCAAGCGACTTAACAAAGCTTGATGCCACGTCATGGGCCAACAAGCTTTACGCCGTTAATTTCTGCATTTATCATTTTCTTTATTGAATTCAATTCATGACAGCGGCATATGATGTAATTTACCCCAAAATTATTATTATTCTTTTGTACATCAACTTATTTAAAAATTATTGAAATGAAAATATTTACTATTAGATAAATTATATCAAGTAATGGATACATCAACTTACTTAAAAATTATTGAAACGAAAATATTTACTATTGGATAAATTACATCAAGTAATGGATACATCAACTTGTTTAAAATTTATTGAAACGAAAATATTTATTATTAGATAAATTACATCAAGTAATGGATTTGAACACATATTTGTAAATATTTTAAATTTCTGTGAGCATCAAGGTAGTCTTAAATCTGAATAAACCTACAAGTTTTTATTTTAAAATATTTGTAGTTTTATTTTGCTACTCTAAGCGATGTATCCGATTGTATATATTATCATTTTAAAATACAAATATATAAAAATTGTATACAAATATCAACATATATCAATGGTAAGACGAAGATGGAGTTTATATTTCTCTTAGAAGCGACCTTAGAATACATTTAGTTGATTTATAGGGTCCGTGCGATCTCGGCGGCGGGAATGACCGGAGTTGATGGAGCCGAGGGAGTTGATGGAGCCGGTGGAGCCGATGGAGCCAAGGAAGCTGATGGATGAAGTACTTGACGTATACTTGAAGCGTGGGGTTGCCTAGCTGGAAGTGCACCCAACTCTGATACAAGGTCAACCATGGCCCCATCGATGCGAGGTAATGTAGGGGATGATAAAGGGTGAGATGATAAGGCGATATCGACTGCCATGGAGGCTGGCTCTGGCGACATCGGAGATGGTAAATATGTGTAAGTGTCTGGGGGTATGGAAGGTGATGTGTAAGTCTATGAGGGTATAAAAGTATCGGGTGATGGGTAAGTATGGGGAAGTATGGAAGTATCTAGTGATAGGTAAGTATGGGGGAGGGGGTGTAATGGAAGTAGGCAAAGTCGACTCAGGTGTACCACGACCTTCATCACCATCTCAACCACGACCTCGCCCACTATCTCAATCATGACCTCGCCGATCAACTCTCTCTTTACCTCTACCTCGAATGGGCTGCATAAGAACTGAAGTGTATGACACCGAGGTCTAAATGATGGTCCATGTGAAGTAGATACCTCCTCTCCAATCTGGTGTAACAATATTCTAGCGATATGATGTAAGTAGTACACCAAACCGGTGGTAGCCCCATGCGAGCGACTAGCTATGTTAACAATGACAGAGATCTAAAATAACCAAACAAACAATTATAAATACATAATTTTTTATTGAAATTTGAAAAACACTTTAGAAACACAGCACTGTAACTTACCAAAACTTGAGTAGTACCGGCTATAGTATGAAACCTCATATCATCCCTATGGAGTGGTGGTGTCATAAAACGTCGTGTAATATGATGATACCACTGCATGTGTATCCATCCTCCACATACTAATGAAGGCCTTCATCTGTTGGCGATGGTGGAGTACTTCTTGGAACTACAAGTAACAAAGAAACCAATTTTATAATTGATTATTTATGAATTACATGTTACAATATGTAATAGTATTTGATATTTAATAAAATACATACCACCTCCGTATCTACTAAGTGTGACCTGTGTTTGTCTTGCAATACCAATACAGATGGATCTGAAGGATCTGCATCATGAAGCGCTCTCAACGCCATATCTGTAGTAGATAACATTATCTTGGTATAATTATTAAAAAAAAACATTGAGATACTAATATCATAGTCATGAATGAAATAACTAATTACTAAGGCAATGAACAAAAAAATCACGTACAACAATGATGTATCATTTACTTACATAAGGTACACAAGTCTTTTATAATATAAGAAATACAATTTTGTACATAAGTCTTATACAATTGATTAACTCGTGGCTAGACTTGAACGACCTCAATATACAATTCAATTTCCTTCATGCTAGTTATGTTAACCATGTTCAACATTCGGTACACACTACTGTCATCCCATATTGAACCTATTTCCATTTTATAGGGGATACTTACAATTGAGAACTAATTTAAACCGTTTGTCAACTGGGTTGTCCTCGAAGTATAATATATCACTCAACCTGCTCAAACGCAATTAATCTACATATCCAAAGGCACAATGACAACTTTGTTCCCAACATATTTGACATTCATTTCAGTCCTTAGTAGATTCTCATTGTAATAACATATCACAGGAATAGTGGAAACAAACATAATTTACAAAATGGTCCCAATAAATTAAATAATATGAGAGGTCATTATCCATATCATTTAAACTACATTCATGGATGTTACAATCAATATATGGTAATATTTTCATAATTAAATCAAAATCAGAAAAGTTTATCCTAGAAAATCCAAAAATACTAACCAATACAATCACTTAATCCAAACATGCAAGTAATAATTAATTGGATTAAAGTTTATATTATGGTAATATTTTGTTTTTGGGCTCTTTGGAGCTTTAGTATACCTCTTGTGTACTTTGGGCTCTCCCTTTTTCTATCAATATATGTTGCTTGTTTGTCTATCAAGAAAACAAGATATCACTGCTTATTATGACATTCGATAAAAGATTTTAGGATAAATAGCAGCAAAAGAAATAGGAGAACTATTTTCCCTGTTTCTCTATTTGAATGGAGGAATAACCATCCACCACCTTCCTATTAAAGATCAAACAATCACTTGTTAGTATGTCTAATCAGCAACTAAGATACATCATACATGATTACAAAAAATTGGAGTAAAATCTTTAGGTAGTATGTCTTGTCAAAAAAAGAAAAAAGATTTGAAGAACTGATGACAAGAATGAAGCAATAGGCCCATAATAAGGTAGACAAATGAAAATGTCCCACATTAAATACTAATTGGCCTCCATGAATTTTTTTAGATCAATTCCCATCTCAAACCCCAGGTCCCTAACTAGTAACCACCCACCACTCTATCCGTGCCCATCAACCAACAATCCCATCATCCAAAATATTTGTAAATTTATTTCCTTTTTTTTTACTTTCAAATAAATTGAAAAAAGAGACCAAGATATCGAATTTAGATTCTTAGAAAAAATATTTATGTGAATCAAAATCACATAGAACTTTATTATAAAAATATATAGATATTGATATTCATGGGTTATTCAACCACAAAGCCATGCCATCATTTGAGTCAGACTGTGGGTATTGCATATCGGGACATTTACTTTCGTGAAAGAGTAAGAGAGATATGCTTCAGTGAGGTAGGCAAGACTCCACCCCTCCTCCTTTAATAAATTCATGATATGTAATATAATTAAATTTAATTATTTGGTTTTATGATTAATTTTAAAAGTTTAATATATAAATATCATTATATACAAGAATATAAATTTGAAAATATTGATAAAAATATTGTCCTTAAAACCTAACTCAAGTGGTAAATGAGTGCAAATGCTACAAGTAATACTAATAATAATTTTTCAGATTTTTAAAATTATCTCTTAAATTTTGCTAAACTACTTATAAACATTTTTTTGGCGTTAAAAAAGCCTTCCTAGAATCACTACCAAACACGTGTTTAGAATCTTTAGATACTCCAATAAGAATATCGGAAAAACATTTAAATTATTTGCCTAAATTAATATTTAAATTTGGGTTAAGCCAAAACAATCTTTTCAAGTTACAACTAATCATGTTATAGATATGCTTCACAAATGAGATTTTGAATATGTTTGGTCATAATTTTTAAAAATATTTTATAATCTTAGAACTTTGGTTTGAATCATTTTGGATGCAATAGGAAAATCATTTTCAAAAAAATTACCAAGGGGAATAGGGGGCCTTTACTAGCTTTGTCGGTTCTTCACCCATCCCCTTTTACCACTTGAGCTAGCAAGGGCACAAAAAACCATATTGTTTGTATTTTGATTATATTATAAAATAAATAGTAAATCAACAAAAAAAATATATTATAAACATATGGGACAAAATTATAAACAGTTTAGGACAACCCAACGTTTAATAAAAAAAATGTGACCTAAAAAACATTTACCAAATAAAGCCTTATGCACATAAAAAAACAGTTACCAAACAAGGTCTTATGCACCTAAAAAATAGAGTTTTGGACTAAAATACTTTAATTAAAAAAAATTTACAAAAATATTTTTGAAACCAAACTATTGCCCAAACTAGTGTGCCTGAGCCATGAAGGATTACAATGGGGCAAATGTCGCTGTCTGAACAGCGGCTTCACCTTTGATTTCAATTGTCGCTGTTGTGGACAGCGACTTCACCATTTTTTAAAACTCCAAATGTCGTTGTCCTAAACAACGGCTTCATCGTTTTTTGATTTCAATTGCCACTGTACTAAACAGCAGCATTATCGTCTTTTAAAATATCCGATAACCCTTCTTCCTCCCCCCATATCTCCCATCTATCTTCTGTTTTCACCCGCTCCACTACTACGACCGATTTAGGGCTTCGAAATCTAGGGATTTTTGCTCCATTTTTATCTCTAGTGCTCCCATTCACCCACAACAGTAACCCCTCCTACAAGTATAGTGATATGCTCTCTGTTCGCTGGCATATACATTGTCATTATATGTTTATATACATAAGGTATTTTTGGTCATTTTATCTTGTTATTTAAATTGTGGTTTAACTTGATAAATATATCCTTGAATGTCACCTCATTTTAAGGTCATCAAGTATGTGACTGATAGTAAAACCTTAAGGCATAAGAACAATATTCTTAAATAGTCCATAGTCGATCATTATCAGTGGGGAATAATAATGAAGTAAGAATATTATGTTTTCAAGAAAAGACCAGAAAAAGTTTTGCTTATCACAGAAACATAAGATGTTACTCAAAACATATAAATATGTTAAGTTCATGTTATTGGACTGACCCGGCTTATGAGAAATACTACAATGGATTAAGGCCATCGCATTCTCATCATAAAGAGTGGTATTTGAAGTCCTTCGACCAATTCACCATGGATTCCTACATGAGGAACTGTGTCTCGACGAGCTCAATGACGCCTTTACCAGATGGTAATACAAAGCTATGGTCAGGCATGCAAGAAATCACATGTGGAGGAATGTGAGAGTGATAGTGGAAGGAATTTGTCTCGCTCTTAATTTGAAAGTGAGATGTCTATCGCCTCTTGATAAGTGACCGAGAAATGCATGATCATACTCGAATGAGATTGATAGAGTTATCAATATCATTTGTTTAGTCAATCTACTGAGACCAAGAAACGATTAAGTTGTATAAAGATGACTCATTGTGCGAATCGAGACATCGTGGTGACAAAGGACTAATATCATACTATGGTGAGGTTTTTTTAGTCATCGACCACTTGATTTTGGGTGAAGTTATAATGTCTTGCTAGAGACCTTCAATTATAACTTATGGGCTTAGAATATGATTTGGGCCCGTCGCAACATTAAGTGGAACCTATAGGGTCACACATAAGAATGAGCTATAATGTGGATAAATAGAAAGGCTCTCTCTTTAGCCCAAGCTCAAGCTCAGTTTTTCCAAGCCTATTAATAGTTAATGGAATTTGGTTTAAATTGCTTTATTAAAAGTGGGGATTTAGGGAGGCTTGATATGTAAATATGGGGTTTATCATCTAAAAGTAGGTGGTTCTTTTGAAGTGGGCGTTTTTGAGAGAGAATTTTTTTGGTAGTTTTGAAGACACTAAGGTGCCTTTTGGTTTAGACAAAGACCTATCATAAGGTGCTAGCACATCCATCCCATCCATTAGCCGTTCGTGTGGATACCTTTAGAGGGCGTTTGCACACTGCATCGTCTTGGCTCATTGATGTTGGATCATTTCTAGAAGGAGTTTTGTTTGTGTTTCAGCATGTGTGTGATCAAGAAAATCAGCACTAGTCGAAAAGGATTCGGTCTACAAGAGGTAAGATCTGGATTTCCTTGATTCATTGTTTAGTTTCATCAAACTGCTTGGATCCTGATGCAATTCAGCGTTAAATTTTTTATTTCCGCTACGTTTTCTTATCGCTGGATTCCAACACTACGTTAGTGATTAAATGTGTATTTTCTTGAGAAACAAACATAAAGTGCAAAGCCTTTGTTTGGTAGCCGTTTTATAAGTCAATGTTTTTTTTTTTAAATATCTAGGTTGTCCATAAACAACGTATTTTTTGAAAATGATGAAGACTATGGTGTGTTTTGTTGATAATGTGATGTGCATTTTCTTGAGAAACAAACATGGAGTGCATAAGGCCTTGTTTGGTTGTCGTTTTGTAGGTGACTGCTTTTTTTTTTTTTAATTTCTAGGTTGTTCTAAACTATTTTTTGTTGAAAATTTCTTAATATGGTGTGTTTTGTTGATCATGTGTGATTAAATGTGTATTTTCTTGAGAAAAAAACATGGAGTTCATAAGGCCTTGTTTGGTTGCCGGTTTTTAGGTGACTATTTTTTGTTGAAAGTTTCTTAATGTGGTTGTCCTAAACACTATTTCTATACAACATGAACAACTATAATTTTGCATTCGACATTTGTTATTTCAAAGCTAAGAAAACTTGGATAGTTTGAGGTGTTTTTTCTTACTTAGTTGGATGCTTTATCACTTTCGCCTTTCTGCCATGGGAGCTTTAATATTTTCCAATCATTAGACTTTCACATCTTCAATAATTGATTTCACTACTTACTATTCTAAAATTTTCTTACATTTATTCACTTTCCATAGCACGTTATAATATTATGTTCTTACAAGGATTCGAGTCTGCAACCTCTCATTCCCCATCTCACCCCTTTACCACTTGATTCGAGCCTCAAAGACAACCAAATTTGATATTTGAATCATGATTTATCTCAAATAGATTTTCATTGTACAATAAAGAAATTCAAATCTTCCTTTTCATCATAGGTGATGCTTCACCATTAATGATGTCTTTCGTATTATATGTTCAAGTTTTTTTTTTCAATTTCTTCAACAATTTATAAACGCAATCACCTTATCATTAGGTTTATCCTAGACAAACTAACAATAAGTTCTAAATGCATAAATATTTATCACTCTACTAGTAGGTAAACAACAAACTATAATTCAAGTTTTTTTTTTCAATTTCTTCAACAATTTATAAACACATCCACCTGAACATTAGGTTTATCCTAGACAAACTAAGATATAAATTCTAAATGCATAAATATTTATCACTCCACTAGTAGG
This sequence comes from Tetrastigma voinierianum, assembly GCA_016808115.1. Lineage (NCBI taxonomy): Eukaryota > Viridiplantae > Streptophyta > Magnoliopsida > Vitales > Vitaceae > Tetrastigma > Tetrastigma voinierianum. The sequence goes on along the minus strand of JAEQBH010004491.1, from coordinate 189,301 downwards.
TAAACAAAAACTATAATTAGGACATCGATATTAATTAGTATGATTCCAAACTCTCATCATGATATTTTATACAAAACTCACAAGCTTATTAATCCTAAATTTCAAAAAATTATAAAATTTTGGAGATTTTGTAAATTAACCATCATTAAAGTTGTCAATGATGTTGACTTAAAGAATATGAGAGTTCTAGCTTTTGAAAATTGTTTTATGTTATTAAAAAAATGGAGAACAACTAAAAAAATAATGAGGACATGCTTGGTTCCCAGTTTATTTTATGAAAAACATAAAGAACACATGAAACATCCAATTTAGAGAATATGAATAATTTTCAGAGAACACAAGGTGATTGAATGTAGCATCCATGAATGTGATTGAATGTGAACTTTCATATAGCCAAACTCTTTATTTGGGTTATTCCTTGGGTAAACAAGGTGATTGAATGTAGCATCCATGAATGTAGTTTAAAATGATAAAGATAATGACATCTCATATTATTTAATTTATTTTGGACCATTTTATATAGATAAATTAAGTTTATTTCCACTATTTCTGTGGTATGTTATTACAATGGAAATATACTAAGGACTAAAACAAATTTCAAATATGTCGGGAACAAAGTAGTTATTGTGCCTTTGGATGTACTGATTGATTGCATGCTTGAACAGTTGGGTGATATTATATACTCAAGGACAACCATTGACAAACAAAGGTTCAAATTAGTACTCAATTGTAAGTATCCCCTAAAAAGTGGAAATAGGTTTCAACTTTTCCAATATGGGATGACATTAGTTTGTACCGTATGTTGAACATGGCTAACACAACCTGGTACGGAGGAAATTGAATCAGATATCGAGGTCGCTCGAGTCAAGCCAAGTGAATCATTCAAAGGTGGGTATACTGCATTTATTGTCGGGAAAATGATATGGTCGCGGGCTTAGTAATGTCTCAGACGGGATAATTACATATGTGGGAGTATATGGAGATGATGAAGATTGCGAATATGAAGAAGCTAATGATGAATCTGATGAAGATGTTGATGATGAATCTAATGGAGACTTAGATGTTCAAGCTGATGGACATGTATCATCCTTCCGCATCTTTCAACCAAGTATCGGGAGAAATCTAGCAGGGCGATATACCTTCTTCGCAAGATACAACATCTCAGGATTTATCAACAACCCGATGTCGATGATCCTGCATGAGTCGTCACCTGTTCATTATCACTTATCACCATCATCTCAATTTGAACATGTTGAAAACTTTAGTAAAGTTATTTCAAGTGATTGGACTCCATGGGTGCAACATACTGCCGATTATTTAAGTGGAGAATTTTTAGTTGGCCAAGTTTTTAGTTATAAATCTGATTTGCAAGAGTCTACAAAGATTTACTCAATTAAAGCACACCAAAAGTTTGTCGTTGTTGCATCCTCAAAAAAATTAAGTTAGTTTTAAAACGTAGCAAAGTTCAAAATGTCAACAATGTCCATGAAGCTTTTGCGCTGCCGCAGAAAGATACTTGCTGATTTGTTATCAACAACATAAAGCGGTCAGCATACTTGAGTTGAATCTCATAAATTAGAGATTATCAATTGGATCCGAACTTGGTTGCTGCTCATATCAAGGCAATTATTAAGGCACAATTCAAATTGTTTGCAACTACTATTCAAGCAAGTGTAAAACCTGGGAAAAAAATTCAATTTTTCTGAAAAATGGTAAAACGGTAATTTCGGTTGGAAATAAGAAATTTTATAGATCTCAGATGATGAAACGAACTTTAACATTGAAATCATCTCGCGAAATTTAGTTACCCCAATCGAATTTCGTCAAATTTCGAGATAGTCAGAATTTCGCGTTTTTTGAGGTATCGCGTGTCGAGTGACACATGGAGTGGAGCCACATGGCACCATAAGAGATGGACACATGGCATGATAGCTATGTGGAGTAGCAAGTGACACATGACACTTGGTTGAATGGCTTATTTAGAGCCATGTGTCATATGGAGAGAAAAATAGAAAATCAAATAAATAAAAAAAGAAAAATGAATTAATGAAAGTCAAACAAAAAGGAGGAAGAGGTCCATTTTTGGACATAACGGACAGTGAGCGTGAGGGAAGAGAAGAGAGAGAAACTCCACCTTCTCTCTAATATCTACCGAGACCCGGCCGGCTCATCTGAGCAAGAGGCAGCAAGTTCATTTTTACGCACCCAGGGCTTCGCGTAGGGCACGAATCGGATTTTTGCCAAATTCCAAGGGGTAGGGGTCTTACCTACTTGGGTTATTTATAGCCTAAAGGTCATTTAATGGCTTGGGGTTTTCTTTGAGGCTGTGAGCGGCCGTAAATTTCAGTCTCAAAATCTTAGGACTAAGTGTATGAATTTTTGGGTCCGTTTTTTCGGACAGTTCGGACATAATTTTTAGGATTGTTTCGTACGTTTCTACTAATTCGTGAATGTTTTGGACAATTCAGCAGAATTTTCGTGACTATTTTCTGACAATCCCATATGGTCTTCCACTGCTGCATGGGCTTGACTAAATTTCGATTATTTTCGATGTCCGGACCAAGGTTGTTAAAAACCCATTCGCCTCTACCGGGTCCAAATCCGTAAAAATCGGGGATCGGACCAGATCAATCGCCCTGAACCTAAAACCCAGAAATTGCAAAACCCGGATAACCCCTCACGGCTGAACCCAAGAACTGATGACCCTGCTCCGGTTACCGGCTCACTTTTGTTTTTAATTGATTTTTTAATTAAAAATAAAATAAAAACATGAAATTTGGAAAAGTTTTCGCTACGTTTTCCGCCTCCTCGGGAGCAAAGAAAGTGCCAGCCAGCTAGCACTTAGCCCTAACCTTAAAACCGATCACGCCACCGTCCACCATCGCCGCCGATCACGCCACCGTCCACCATCGACGTTGATCACGCCACCGTCCATCGCCGTAGCCAATCTCTCCTTCGCGCGACCGCCGCAGTTATCCTCTGTTCCACCGCTGCCCTCCTTTGCTCTCTCCTCCGGGCCCGTCTCCACCACCGCGCCTCCGGTCTCGTTCCACCGCAAAGATATATCTGATTATGTTCTTCCCAATTCAATTCTATCCCTTTCCATTGTCTTTCTCTTCTCACCCGCTCCAATTATATGTTTTTTTCTTCGGTAGGTTTTTGGTTTTTAATTTGCTGTGTGTTTATTTTTCTTCTTTCGAGGAATCGCAATCACTTGATGAGAAAAAAAAAACTGCAACAATATGATGGATGCGTCCATGATTCGTAGTATTTAAGTCTCTGATGATACTTCTTCCCTATTTATCTTTTTTTTTTCCATAGAAAGTTCAAAATTTTGTTTCATTTAACTCTTTAAATGTAGATATGATGAGTTCTCTTCGTCCATGTTTCCGATGAACCGTGACCGATAAACCCTACTAAACTCGATCTCTCTCGCAAATCCTCCTCGCTTATGGCGCTTCAAATTGTTTTCTAAAGTTTAATTTTTAATTTTTTTTACTGTCTTAGTGAATACTGGGCTTTTTCGTCTCAAGATCTGGATTATCAGAAAATATATGACTTCGATTGAGTTGGCTCGTGATTAAATGCCTCATATGGAAATATATGCTATTCGATTCATTTCATGAGTCGAAAATCGAGAAAGAATGAGAGTCTCTTCCAAAAAATGTAGTTTTTTTTAAGGTTATGCTTTTTTTTTCTTTCTTTTCTAATCTTTCGGGATCCAACATGGACTCAAAATGTTTTGCGATGATGAATTGCTGAAACAATCTTACATACGACTTTATTTGGTCCCTAATTTGGACATTATGGCTTTGTGTGTTGTTATAGGAATGGCCAATATGAATTCTCAATATTCCGAGATACCGTCTGTAGCTTCTACACCAAACATTCGTGGCAAGAGTGATCCAGTGATGAATACACAATTGAGCATTAATTATAGCAGAACTTAGCACCTTCAAGTCACACTTTGCCCACATTCTACATGAGAATAGGTACTTTTAATTGCTTTTGCAGCCGACTTGCATGTAAGCCGTGTCTAATGCATAATTGTACAAAGAGTTAAAGTCCCCGAGGCTGCCATGGATCATCGAGATGATGGCAACCGTGACAGAAGCTCTCTGAAGTGCAACAATGCCGGAAAAGCACCGGCAGAGCAACAAGTACCGATATAATCTTCAACATGTACCCAGACTATGCGGTGCGGCAAGTAATAACATGTACCGATACACTTATGCATAAAGTGGCAGCGTTGGTTAACATGTACCTAGCACACCTTCAACATGTACCGGCACACCTATGCCGAAAAGTGGCAGAGAGCAACATAAAAACGCGGCACAATTCACTAACATGTACCGGTACACCTATGTGAGAACTACGGGAATTGAGTAGGAATTCGATCCTAACGCAAGGGCACACTTGTCAATCAACTTTTAATGCAGGATCACATTAGAGAGGGGTATAAAAGCCATAGGATACAAGGAGAAGGCAGCTTTTGATTTGCTAGGGTTAGGTTTCATAGGAGAAGAGTTCTTCATAGTTGGAGGTGAAGTTTTATTGATTAGGTTGGAAGACTTATTTTCTCCGAGATTTTATTCCTAAGCACATGTAATCTTTCGCAGGAACTCATATTTCTGCTTCCATTCTCAACATTCTCGTATTTTTCATCCTTAGGGTTTTGCAATTGAATTCCTAGTTTTCTCAAAGTTCTTTTATGAATAAATTCTTTTCAATTATGATTTCCCTTATAAGCCCATGGAGTTCTAAACTTCTATGTCGGGTTCTACTAAGTGGAAACTCACCCGATCAAGGTAAATTCTGATCTCTCTTTCACCTCAATGGATTGTGTGATGTTATTCGCTTAGAAACTCGCGGTAAAACCCATTGGCATCCTCTGACAACGTGTGAACTAGAAATCCCTATTAACGTTGTGCTCGATTATACCAAAGCTAAGAGTCTGAATTGAGTGGGAACAAGTGTTTAACATCATTCAATCATCTTTCTTTTCAAAAGAGCATTTAAAGAAAAATCTTCCATCGAAGACCATTTATCAATGGTTCCTAGATGAGACTGTAAAATAAGAGGTGGGAATTACATGATCATAAGTGAGTGGAAACCTAAGAATCCCAGCAATCATCTTTCTATTTTAAAATACTCAAATCAACCAATCATTCAATCAAACAAACACGACCCCATAATTTCCTTGTAAATTACATACTTTGTGGAGAATAGCTCATAAGGATCAACAAAATTCAGACTCACTCCCTACGGAGATTTGACTGCATTCCCACAAGATAATGTTGGGATAACCCACCCTATGCTTGGGAATAGAATTCAGCATACGAATAAGAACGAAGCATCCAACGTGGGGTCACTTCTCTGAGACTCGAGGTCCAAATAGAAAGACTACCTACACTTGCATGTATTGTGCAAAATCCTTTAAAGGCGGAGGGATCAATAGAATGAAATATCATCTAGCTTGCATTCCCGGGCAAATATCATCCTGTAGAAGTGTTCCAAATGAGGTGCGGATTGAAATTCATGATTATCTTAAACAAGGAGAATTGAAAAAGAAGGCCCTTAAGGAGGCACTTATGATGCATTTGATGATGTTGAAGAGGAGGAAGTGCAAATACAAGAGCAAGAGGTGTCTCCAAGACGAAGAAGAGACATATGAGCAACAGAAATAAGAGGGCAAGAGAACAAGATAAAGAAAAAAGAAAAAGAGAAGGAGAAGGGGAAAGAGAAAATATAAGACGATGCAGGTACCACTTCTCAACCATCCATCAAGTCTGCATTTTCTAGTAAGAGCGCAAAGCATAGAGCCATGTCATAGCTCTTGCTAAATGGTTTTATGATATGCATTCCTTTTAATGCCATTAATTCTCCTCGTACTTTAAACTCAAAGCAATTGCCGGTATCAAAAGGATTGGAGGACCATCATATCAAGGATATGAGGGTCAATTTGTTAGAAGAATGCAAAAAAGAATTGGATTTTCTTATAAATAGTTATCGGAGTAATTGGAGGGATAATGGATGCACAATTATGGCAGATGGTTGGACTGATCAAAGACAACGTGAACTTTGATTAATTTTCTTGCGGTATCATTCACCGGTTTGGTATTTGTAAAAACTGGCTGATTTTCCGATGCCGCGGAAAGATGCAAACACTTTATTTCATGTTCTCTAAAGTGGTTGAATGGGCTCGCCATCTAATGTGGTGCACATGGTTAATGACAACGCAGCCGCTTATAAATTCACCGAAGTAAGCTACATGAGAAGCATAGTAATATTTATCAAGGTCTCCTCAGGCCGCTTATTATTTGAATTTAATTCTGAAGGATATCTCGTAGCACACATGTGAGTCACTTACTTCTAGCAGCTTCTCGCCATGTAACCAAGTTTGTGTAAAATCATGGTGTCATATTATCATGGTCGAGGAAGTCCGATGGATGGAAGGAGATCGCGGCGTCCAGTATAACTCCTGCTTTGGCCACAACTTTTATCACCCTGCAGAGTCTATGTGAACACATATATAATCTAACATCACTAGTGAGTAGCAAGTTTTTTATGGAGCATAAATTATCTGAAACTACACAAGGGAGACTTGCTTCAATCGCTTTAGATCGCAAAGTTTCCTTGGGATGAGTGCTCATGATACGGAAGGTCGTTACTCCACCGTGAAGTTCTCGCGTATTGTAGACCGATGAAAACCTTCGTTACGTTTATGAAGGTATTATTTATTTTTATTATAAATAGTTAAATACTTGATTAATTTTTTACTGAGTTACCTGTTATTAACTTATTACTAATGTTCATTATCAATTTCTTATATTTTTTTATTATTATGTTTATATTTTAACAAGGTATGCTTCTCGACAAGGTTGGCTATATAAGAGACCTTCATGGTCAGTGAAGGATCTTTATCAACCATACATTAAAAATTATCGATGATCGATGGGATAAGCATTTACGCCGCAATCTCCGTGCAAATAAGTATTTTTCTCAATCCAAAGATTTCTATATGCGATAATTTTGTTGACACAACTAAGCTACGACTAAGCCTACTTGATTTGCTTCGATTACGTAAAGTATTTGTAAGATAGCGCTCAAGCAATGGAAAGAAGTTAGATATATCGAGAGGGCGCCAAGGGAGTTGGTCCGACGACAAGAAGATTAACTCGTCGCAAAACACTTCCAACCTCGTACTTTATGCTATATTACTAATTAATTTAGATTTGATTTTATATGACAATTGTAATTGTTTATGGAATTATTTTACATGTAGATGAATGGTGGAGAGATTATTTGGCACTAATGCTCAGAGATTTACAAAAGTGCCGGGTTATATGGCTTAGCCAAACACTCTTCATCATCCGATGAAAGAAATTGAGTTTATTTGATCGCATTCACACAAAGAGAAGGAATAAGTTGGAGCACAAAAGACTAAATGATCTTGTTTATGTCAATTATAACCCGCGACTAAGTATAGGTAAATTAAAAAACTCTATGCTTAAAGACACTGTTGATTTCTTGTTTTATAAATTTAAATATGTTTTTATCTTTTATTTTTTATTTTGAAGGACTCACTACCAAAACAAGAGTTATGATCCCGTGGATATTGGATTTACCGATACTACCGACTTTTGGATTATCAAGAAGAAATCCTCATTTGGTGATGAAGAAGTGAATAATATTATTAATCGAATAATCTATTCCTATGCTTACCGGTAGACTTTCAATATTGTTGGCGCCAAGGTAATTCAAAATTTGTGTGTTATTTTATTTCTGTTATATGTATTTATTTATTTTACGTTAAATGAGTTATTTTTTAAAAAAAAATTTATGACAACGATTTAGGATGATATATTCGAGCTGCTGATATTCGCAATGTGATGTTCAAGTGATCCGCCTTTAGTGCTTCAAGATGGAGATGACGATGTCTAATTTAATGTAACTTGCTAACTGTCTAATTTTATTATTATATGAAGTATGAACTTGATTATGTATTGTATGTATCTCTTTAATATGTATTGGATGTATCTCTTTAATTTTATTGTTCGATGAAAATTAAGTTTTATATAAGAAAAATATATTTTTTATTTTTGTGTATATAGACTAAATTATCCGTCCAAGTTGAACCCCGGCTCGACCCGATTGAACCGACTCTTTGACTCCTCCCCTCCCCGGTCAATACTCCCGCCTGTCCAAACTTGGTCTCGACTAAATTTTCTGGATCAAGTTCAAACATTTTGGGGTTGAATTTACAGGATTTTCGTGATCAAGCGGTAATCCGAGACTTATTTTCGGACTGTGTGTGTGTTATTTTTTTTACGTGTTATTGCAAAAATTTGAATAACATGTTGGTTGTGTGAAAATCATGTTAATATTTTACATACCATATTATATGTCTATGATGGATGCAAATTATATGTAAAAATTATAATTATCCATGATTTATTATGTTGCATGTGGTACTCATCATGCATGTAACATGAATTGACATGAAATGGCATGTTGCATTTCATATGCACGGGGACATCGCGTGAAACATGTGTGAGTGCATGACATGGTTTTTAAATAAATTATCGGAGGGTTGACCAACAAAATATTTGTCGGAGTATGTCCATAAAATTTATAGCGGAGGGTTGTCCACACAAAATATTTGTCCGAGTATGTCCATAAATTATATAGGAGGGTTGACCAAATAAATTTTGATATCGGAGATAGTTTAATGAGTTTTCGAAAACAAAAATCTTTGTTTTGGAAACAGTTTTTTTCACACTTGGCAATTGCATGTGAGGGTCGGTCAGACTGCAAGTTACGTGGCACGAGGAAATTGATCTCATTCATGACAGTAAATATTCCATGGTATCAGTGCATTTAATATGGAATGTGGTATGTCATGTATGTGTACACTTAGGTGGGGAGTAGCCTTGTAGGAATTATTCTCTACTGAGCAATGCTTACCCCGGCCTCGATCTCCTTTCGCGATAGTAACGCCGCGAGCATCCGCGCGCCTCACTGTAGTCGAGATATCGAGAAGAAAGCCTGGATTGTGGTTTGATTTATATTTTGTAAAAACATGTATTAAAAATGTTTAATTTTGATATATGTTTTTTGTATAAGAGAAGCAATTTAATTTAAAACTTATGGAATATGGTTTTAATAGTCATGTGCTTATTTGAGTATGGATAAATGAGCCCTACGTGGCCATTTTTACCCGTATATGGAACCAGTGAGGTCGTTGTATAATATTGGGTCATGTTGCCATGTAATTGCACAGTTGTATTTTTGGTAGAGCTCCCCGTAAAAAGAAGACTCTGCCCGATTTTCGTTAAATCTTGGAGCCCGAAAAATGGGACTCAATGGTGTGGTGTCGAGTTACCCGACATCTATGGAATCTTTCCACTCTGCCGGAGGCTGTCAACGACCCCCGGATTTTGGGGTGTCACAGCTTGGTATCAGAGCTTAGGTGAACGATTACCTAGGAAGCTCGGGTGTAGGTATCCACAAGTATGGTCCTGATACTAGCTCGTCTCAGCTAGGTATCAAGAGTCTAGGCATATGAATTACCTAAAACTCAATGTTTGGTACAAGCATCACAGCTTGGTATCAGAGCCTAGGTATACAAATACTTAGGACTCGATGGGCACGGGTTTAGATCATGCATCCATTGTGCATTTTGATAAAATAATATGTGTGATATGTTGCATGATAATGTGTTGAATATTGTAAAAGTCATATGCTTGGAAAATGATACATTGAAATGAGCGTGATGTATATTGCGAGGGCATATACACTACTAATTGAACAAAGAGAAATAAACCTCAATTTTCTATTTGACATATGTAGATGGCAAGTTGAGGAAGAGGACGAAGGGGTCGCCCACAAGGAGATAACCAACCACCACCGCTACCAACAGCTCAGAGAGGCTTCTCACATGCAACCGTTGCCATTCCAGCTAGTGCAACCGGGGTCAGAGTGGGGGCCAAGTAACCTCCAAAGGTTTATAACATTATCCTACGATATCTACCGGGAGAGGCGATCCAAAGGTAGCGCTAACCATTGGTTCCCAAGTAGGTCAAAAGGGTTTTGTGAGGTTACGGAGATTACCTCCGATGCTATGAGGATCAGGCTAGCAACATTTCGGCTAGAGGGTGAGTCCCATATATGGTGGGATTGGGTCAAAGTCTCACGGGATCCGGAGACTATAAAACTTGTGAAAATTTTAAATTTAATTTTTTCAAAAAAAGGACAAAACGGTAATTTGCTGGAATAGTCCTGGAGGAAAAGCTGAGATTTTTCTAGATCTCGGATGACAAAACAGATTACACCGTTGGAATCATCTCATGAAATCTAGCTACCTAGTTGAATTTCGTTGGATTCTAAAACAGTCAAAATTTTAAGTATTTCAAGGTATTCCAAAAGACACATGTATAAAGTTACGGGAGTGACATTACGGCGTGCAACCCATGTGTCAAAGTGCATGTCTTTACAAGACACATGGCAAGCCATGTGTTACTTTGCATGCAATGTCAAATTACGTATAAATAGGAAGTGTTCATAGATGAAGGGAGGAGCAGGAAAGGAAAAGAGAAAGGGAGGAAAGAAAAAGAGGATAAAAATTTGAATAACATGTTGGTTGTGTGAAAATCATGTTAATGCATGCTTATGGATGTATTGACATGGAATTTATGATGGATGTAAATTATATATAAAAATTATAATTATCCATGATTTATTATGTTGCATGTGGTACTCATCATGCATGTAATACGAAATTGGCATGTAAAATGGCATGTTGCATTTATATGCATCTAGATACTAATGAAACATGCGAGTGCATGACATGGTTTTTAAATAAATTATCGGAGGGTTAACCAACAAAATATTTGTCGGAGTATGTCTATAAAATTTATATCGGAGGGTTGTCCACACAAAATATTTGTCCAAGTATGTCCATAAATTATATCGGAGGGTTGATCAAATAAATTTTGATATCGAATATTATCCTATGAGTTTTTGAAAACAAAAATATTTGTTTTGGAAACAATTTTTTTCACACCTAGCAATTGCATGTGTGAGGGAGCAGGTCAGGACTCGAGTTATGGGCATGAGGAGTCTTATCTCATTCATGACAGTAAATATTCCATGGTATCGGTGCATTTAATATGGAATGTGGTATGTCATGTGTGTGTGCACTTAGGTAGGGAGTAGCCTCAGAAGTATTCTCATCGGTAATGTCTCACTCACATGTGGGACCCCTTCGTGCAATGTGGAATTCGAGACGCCACCAGAGTCAATATCGAGAAGAAAGTTTGGACAGGCTCTGATTCATTTTGTAAAACATGTATTAGAATGCTTAATTTTACATATGTTTTGTATAAGAGTACCACTTAAACTCTTATGGACTGGTTTTAATAAATATATGCTTATATGTTCGAGTATAGATACAAATGGGCCCTACGTGCACATTTTTACCCATATGCAACCCATGGCGCTGCTTCAGATATTTATCGGGCCACGTCACATGTAATTGCATTTGCGTCAGATTGTAAGAGGTTCTCCATACAAACGAGACTTCGCTTAATTTTCATTCACCCTCGGGTCCCTAAAAGGGGGATCTAATGGTGCTGGGTGTCGTTACTCGACATCCACGAATCTTCCTGCCGACGTTAACACAATCCACCCCCTGGATTTGGGTGTCACAAGAAGTGCGATGGAGAAACGGGATATGAAATTTCATACAAAAGGCGTGATGGAAAGCATAAAGCACCCGCATAATTTATTTGGTGACTTTTCTCAATCATATACAAAGTCACACGTTGTTTCGCTCAGAGCAAACAAATCATGGATGTGTTGTAATTTGGAAGACATTTGATAGTAATATGCTAAACACTGAGATATTTCAACACGTGTTCTGGTCATTCAAGCCATCTATTGATGGGTTTGAACATTGTCGTCCCGTACCGAGTATTGATGGTACACTTTTATATGGGAAGTATAAAGGCACGTTATTGATTACTATGGGGAATGATAGAAATAATCTGTTGTTTTCATTGGCATTTTCACATGATGGAATAATGACAACCAACATGTCCGAGGTATTTAACTGTGTTCTTAAAGGAGCTTGTAACTTACCAATCACTGCATTAGTTCAGTTGACCTTTTATCGCCTTAATAGTTACTTTGTTGCAATAAGGGAACAAGGTGATAATAGATTGACATCTGATGAGCAGTGCACTCCTTATGTTGATGCTCAGATTAAGGCCAGTGTGGTTAAAGTCGGATCAATGGAAATTGTTCTTTACAATCACATGCAAGGACGATTTCATGTCAAGTCAAGGAGTGGTCGAACACATCGCCTCAACTTACATGACCAGAAATGCGCATGTGATAAGACATTGATATATGGATTTCCATGTAGGCATATCATAGCATCATGTCAACATCGATGTGTTGATTTTCGAAGATTTGTTCAAGGCTACTACACTACGCAGTCGTACTATGATACTTGGGAAAACATGTTTTGTCCCATATCAATGAAGATGAGTGGCCTCTTTATGATGGTCCTACGATTGTACCTCATGAGTCAATGAAACGCGTAGTCAATGGACGTTCTAAATCAACCTGTTTGCATAATGAAATGGACGTTAGGGAGGGGAAAACTACTATCACATATGGTTTGTGCATACAATCGGGTCACAATCGGCGGTCTTGTAAGAATAGAAATCAAGTTCAGTGATAGATGTGAAGTAACTCAATTTATTTTTCGCGAGTAATTGCCTCTAGGATTCAGAGTTGCTTTGTATAGCACTATGTACAAATGTGTATTCTTGGATTCTAAAATACTTGTGTACATTATTTAAAGTAAATGAGACATCATCCCTGTATGCCCAGATTTTTAATTCATTATCACGTAATTAGTACTCAGATCAATGACTATGACACTATTTTTCCAATGTGTTTTGTTAATAATTATACCGACTTCCATGTTATCCGCGAGTAGATATGACGTCTCGTAGGGCCTTCATGATGCATCCTCGATCCATCCGTCTCGTATCGGGCAAGACATACACGGTCGTAATTTAGTGTGATACAGCGTATATGTATTTTATTAATTATCAATTACTATTACTACACATGTAATTTATATATAATCAATTATAAATTTGGTTTCTCCGTTATCAGAGTTTGTGAAGTGGCTCTGCAATTCCTCGACACCAGACATGAGTTTCTTATGAGTATGTGGAGGATGGATCTACGCATTCGTCCATATGTGATTCGCGCAGGATTTTATGGTATATATCGCTTAGGCCACATCATGATCGATTGGCCACTTATCACTTGTCTCTTGGAGAGATGGCGGCCCGAGACACACACGTTTCATATGCTAGTCGAAGAGATGACGATCACGTTACAAGATGTTGTTATCATCCTTTCGCCTAGCGATCGACGACCGCCAGATCACCAGGGACATGCGTGTCTCGATGTGGTGAGTTGCGCGGGAGTTGCCTGTCAACACCACCCGCTGATGCTCTCAAAGGATCTGCTATCTTCATGCAATGGTTATATGACCGATTATCCACCCTAGCACCCGATGCAGATGAGGTCACTTTAGAGCGGAGTGCACGTGGTTTCATCGTAGCACTGATGGAATCCTTCTTGTTTGCGGACAAGAGGGGAGTGCATGTTCATCTGTGCTTTCTCCCACTACTACGAGATTTGACACATAATATGACTTATAATTGGGGTGGTGTAGTATTAGCACATACATATCGTGAGTTATGCCGAGCCAATTTGGATCGTAGACGCGATATTAGCAGTTGTATTACACTGATATAGGTATGTAATAACTTTATTTTATTACATACACATTCATATACACAACACATCATTAGGTTGCTTACTTTATGTTTATTTTATATTTAGCTATGGTCTTGGGAGAGACTTCACGTGGGGCGACCCGATTGGCGACAAAGCAAAGATATCCAACACCACCAACGCTCATGACATGATGACGATAATGTCATCGATGGAGACCTAGCTAAGGCTGTCCATGATGGATTACCGTACTTATTCGCGGTCGTTTCGCCGCAGCTGTACCCACTCCCCTTCTATCGGGGCGTAGTGTGGAGAGCACTCCCTTTGACATGGGCTCATAACCCATCCGGTGTATTCCTCTTATATCAAGATCAGCTAGATGCACAGACTCTTGATCAGGTAATGGTATATGTAAAAGTATATGGTTCTATAGTAATTTAATTCATATTCACATAAAAGTTATTGACGTCAAGTGTAAATGTGTAGGTCTTATGACAGTCATACGTTGGAGAGTTGGTCGTAATTCACCTTCCCGTATATCTACTTAGCTGATCGTGATTCGCGACGATGTCACCGCTTATATGTTTCGAGACTATTGAGTGGCATCGTCTAGAGCGAGTTTTGTACCAGTTTGGGCTATACTAGGAGATACATCCATCTTGCTCTTATAAGCAACAACTACATAAAGTGGATGCACGTGGACGATACTAGAGAGATTAGGCGACGTATCATGCTCCATACATTGCCTTTTGGGATACGCAAGCAGGTAGGATCATCACTACACCCTCTATGGTGGGTATTATGGACTTCCATGATCCATATATGTAGTGGTATCGTTGTATTACACGACGTTTTATGACACCACCACTCCATAGGGATGATATGAGGTTCCATACTACAACCGGTACTACTCAGGTATTGGTAAGTTAGAGTCCTATGTTTCTAAAGGCTACAAATGCAATCATCAGACATGATTTATAATTGTTTGGTTATCTACTAGATTCGCCACGAGTGACATAATTTAGTCGTCGCGTATGCTGCCACTCCGCCTGTACGACTTTACATCATATCATAGATCGTTAACCATACTCCGAGAAGAGATCGCAATGCCGGCTACGATTAGAAGGCATCTACATCTCATGGACCATCCATTGCACTCCGTGTCATCCACCCAGCACGTATGCGTACCCCATTCGAGGTGTAATGAGAGGAGAGCTGACTACGAGGTCAGGTCGAGATGGTGGGCGAGATGAGGGAGGTCGCAGACACCCGAGCCGACACGTCTACTCGATACCCCCTCAATACTTACCCATTACCCGAGATTTTTATACCCCCTACGTACTTACACACATCACCTTCATACCTCCGCATTACCTTACACATCTTTATCATATCCGGTGTCGTCAGAGTCACCTCCATAGCAGTAGATATCATCTTACCATCCCACTCTTTATCATCCCCTACATTGCCTCCCATCGGTGAGACCATCGATAACCTTGTATCAGAGTTAGGTGCACTTCTACCAGCAACCTCGCTCCAGACACATATGTCGAAAGGGCTCATCCACGCTCCCTTGCTCCTCGCCTCCATCGCTCCCTAGCTCCATCGCCCCGTCGAGATTACACTGGGACCCCCATGGGACCAACTGGCCTGTATTATAGGAGCCGTCCTAAGAGAAATATAAAAACCCATCTGTGGGACTCATTGGATATATGTTCATATTTTTACTATATATTGGATATTTGTATACAATTTTTTTCTTTTTTATATTTATATGGATTTGGTTATATGGAGTGTCATAAATCAAGCTTCATGCAAAAATTCAATTGAATATTTCATGATTCGCATTTTAAAACGATACATACAACCGGATACAACTTTAGAAAATTAAAAAATGCTCCATATTCAAATAAAACTCGCAGTTATTTGAATTTCAAGCTACTCGATGTGCTTTGCTGTTAAAATTTAAAAATATATTTCCGAAGTTATTTTCAAATAAATAACTTTTGTTCGACATAAATAATTGCCACGATAATATAACAAATGAGAATTCGATCCATTAGTTTATGTAATTTATCAAACAACAATAATAATTTTGACATAATTCCAATATTAAAAACCTCAAATGCCGCATGCTGTAATCCCATGTGACCCAGACGTATTATTTTGGGCAATAGTTTGGGTTCAAAAATATTTTTGTAATTTTTTTTTAAATAAAATATTTTAGTCCAAAACTCTAAAAAAATAGCTACAAAACAAGACATTATCCACCTAAAAAACAGTTACGAAACAAACAAGGCCTTATGCAACTAAAAAACAGCTATCAAACATAGCCTTATGCACCTAAATAACAGCTACCAAACAAGGCCTTATGTAATCTATGTTTGTTTCTTAATAAAATATTGGTTTAATCCCTACATTATCAACAAAACACACTAATAAAACTAGTAATTTAAGAAATTTTCAACACAAAAACATTCTAAAAGAGAGATAATTCAGGCATGAAATGAATTCAGCCAGGTTAAAAATTACAAAGAAAAATATTTGCCCCCAAAAGTCGACTTCCCAGAATCTTATATTGTTTTTATAAATAGGCATTAAAACAGATTAATGTAATAATGTCGTTGTCAAACTTAAAAGATAAAACCGTTGTCCATGATAATGGTAATTGCCTTATTGTATATCGATGTGGCCCAGAAGCATTACTTTAGGGAATATTTTGAAACTAAAACTAATTTTGTAATTCTTTTTTTGAAAAACCATATTTTAATCTAAAACTATATTTTCTTGACTACGTGGCAATACTCTATTGGAAGGCGGTTTTAGGGGGGGAAAGAAACCCTAGGTTACTATATATATAGAGAGGAACGAATGATCGTCTTTAGTTCCGACTAAAACCCTAGCCCCTACCGTTAAGCCTCTCCATTTCTGCCATAGCCGGCGTTTAGGGGTTAGAGACGGAGGACTGAAAATGGTGTCGGGGTCTGGGATCTGCGCGAGGAGAGTGGTGGTCGACGCCCGCCACCACATGCTCGGCCGATTGGCTTCTATATTGGCCAAGGAGCTGCTCAATGGTCAGAAGGTTGTGGTGGTGCGATGCGAAGAGATCTGCCTCTCCGGTGGCCTCGTCCGCCAGAAGATGAAGTATCTTCGCTTCCTCCGCAAGCGCATGAACACCAAGCCTTCCCATGGCCCCATCCACTTTCGCGCTCCCGCCAAGATCCTCTGGAGGACCATACGCGGGTTAGCTTCGCTTATTATCATCGTTTTATTCCTTCCATTTTCTATGCCATGATACGGTTTTTGTTTCATTGTTTTTCTTCATTTGTTAATTTTGGTGATTCGATGGAGCCAATGTAATCCCAAAATCTCTTTTGATTGTAGGATGATTCCTCACAAGACTAAGCGTGGAGCTGCCGCGCTTGCCAGATTGAAGGCTTACGAAGGTATTCCACCTCCATTTGATAAGATAAAGAGGATGGTTATTCCTGATGCTCTCAAGTGAGTTCCCTATTGTAGCTTCTTTTTTTATGAAGGGCTATAAAATTTTTGTTGGTACGGTACTTTAATGCTTGAGATTTTGGGATAATTAGGGTTTTGAGGCTTCAAGCTGGGCACAAGTACTGCTTGTTGGGCAGGCTTTCATCAGAGGTGGGATGGAACCACTATGATACCATCAAGGTCAGGATTTGCGGCCCAATTTCTAATGTTACTGTCTGTTATTTTGAGTTAAAATAAATATTTCTATGTGGGTATCTGTGTTTTATGCCTATAATATCATGATCAGAACTCTGCATAAAGCATCCTATTGGGCGAGGGGTGCTCGATCATGTTACTGCTATATTGCTCGTCTCTCATGTTGCCAACTCCTTTCTTTGCACTCCTATTTCGTTGAATATTTTTTTTTTTGAAATAAAAATGGTTTTTGGTCCTTTGGAAGCTACATTTGTAATCTTGGAGGTTTTTCTGTAGTCCAGCTGTTGAATAAAACCTGAACTAGATTAGCAGGGATCCAAACCCCCAGGTTATTTGTTCAGTTACTAGAGACTTCAATTGTTTTTCGCTGATTGTCTTGAATGCATCCTTGATGGTCTGTGAATCATCAGCAAATACATCATCATATATGGGGCATGTTTATTGAATGATTTCTAATTTAGGATTATTCTATCTTTATTTTTTTCTTTTCTTGTTTTGTTTTATGTTTGTTCTGTGTCTTTCTTTTTCTAGGGGTGGGGTCTTGTGACAAGGATCTTTATGATAGTAACTTTCACCGGGTTCTTTTGAGTTGATGCATTGGTTGAATCCTTAATATTTTTTTTTATCCATTACTTGTGTTTTCCTTTTTCATTTTTTGTGCTCTATTTGCCCCTCCTTTCAGGTTGAACTTTTGTTGAATAGTCTCTATTTGTGTGCATCTAGTGATATCCCTTTCCAAAAAAAAAAGTTATTTCAATAATCTTTCATTAAAACTTAAATGCGACTTAATTTACTGTGTTAAAGTTTTGGTGAGATGTAATTTATGAATGTGGCTGGTGGATCACCACTCAGCCATTTCTCCAAACATTGTGGTCATACAGCTTCTACAACAATCCTCATTTTCCCTATTTCTTCAATATTATCACCCTAACCTCAATGAAATGCCATTGCATTCCAAGTCAAGCCATTATGAAAGAAATATTTTAACTATTAATCAGTTTTCTTACTTATGGTGATAAAACTATTTTGTGTTGAAATAGCCTCATCTTTGTGGGTGTTATGATTAGTATTAGTGATTTTTTAAATGGATATGCCAAATATAATATATCCATATGATCATTGGAGCTGATTTAGTTATATTTTTGTGCTTCTCAAAAAGAATTTTTAAATATTTTACCCAATATGCATTTACTTTTTAGTGTATGCTTAAATTGCCATTTTTTTTTGCCTATTTGTAGGTCCATTTAGAAGCGTGCGGTATTATGCTTCCAGAGTATTCTGTTTCAATTGTCAGAACATGTTATTACAAATTATAAATAGGAATGAACAGAGCAAAATTTTCTTGACTGCCTTTTCATTGCTAAAAGTTCATACTCTGGAAATCCTTGTTGTTTTATTTTCTTTATGGCGTTTTTTTTTTGTTTCACCTTCATTTTCTTGTGGTTGCTAACTGTTGTGGTGCATATAATTAGAGGTTGCACAAAGCAATGTCTGTAATTATTAAGACTGCTAAGGAAACTAGTGGGTTTAATGACATTTTGTATGGTTGTGTTGTCTCACTCACTGCGGCCTCTCAATCTCAACAACGCTTTGTTGCAGGAGCTTGAGAAGAAGAGAAAGGAAAGGGCTCAGGTGGCTTATGAGAGGAAGAAGCAATTGAACAAACTGAGAGTCAAAGCTGAAAAGGTGGCAGAGGATAAGCTCGGATCCCAGCTAGATGTTATTGCTCCCATCAAATACTGACTGATTCTTAGATGATATACATAACTGTGAGTTGTGATGGTTTTTTATTTAATGACAATTTTTATTTTTTATTTTTATTTTGGTGAGTTTAATGTTGCAGTTTCTAATCTTAGTATCTTATTTATGCAGACACATTTGTCTGGGCTTGTGGTATTTTTTGGTTAGATAATATCTTAAATGTATTTTCAAATTCTCCCAAGGCTTTTTGCATGATTAATATTTCACTCACTCAGTTAACAAGAGTGGGCCCCGCAGAGTATATATATATATATAGATAGATAGTCTTGCTCTCTCTCTTTCTCTCGTCATTTGAACCTATAAAACTTACATGGTTGAGAGAAACCAGGCAATTCTGTAATGGTTGGTTGGAACTTGGAGCTCTCGTATAAATGTTTCTATGGTTTTAGCTTTTTTAATAAATATCAATATTATATACACACTCTTTTGAATATCTTACCCCTTTTTGAAGTGTCTTAGGGTTTGTTTTTTGTTGTAGGCATGGCATGTTTGTCAAAGGCACAAAGAAAGGCCTTTTGAGCCTTAATACCCTAAGGCCGTTAGCCGCTTCCTAAGTTACATTTTTTTTCTCAAATATAATCAAATTTAATAATAATTTATTATCAAATACCATTTAAAATCCCAATCCAATCAATAAAAACATGTAAACATATAGCTCCAAGCATAAAATAAAGCATTATAAAAAATATAAATCCAAAATTTCTATAATAAAATAAGAAATTGACAACAATTCCAATACATATCCCTTGTCCAAATTCACAAAACATACAAAAAGACAAAAAAAAAACTAAGATAACTAATTTTTCGAGAACAATTGATCCTCATTCATAATCATCCAAATCCATATTTGTAGATGATATTGTGGTTTTCTACAAGGGTTTTAGAGATCAGTTGGCCTATTTGAGCTGAATTTTGCTTTGGTTTGAGGCCATTTTCGGGTTAAATATCAATCTGGATAAGAGCTTCATTATGCCGGTGGGAAATATGGAGAATCTGTTCTCACACGAGTTGGGGTGAATCGGGAACCTCCCTAACAACTTATTTGGGACTCCCCTTTCGGGGCATACACTGTAACTCGCTTCAATATGGATGGGTGGAAGAAAGGTCTGCAGAAAAGTTAGCTAGTTGGAAGCGGTAGCACATTTCAAAAGGGGGAAGACTTACTCTCATAAAGAGCACCCTTTCAAACCTCCCGATCTATAGTATGTCTCTGTTCTGTTTACCTAGGAGAGTAAAAGCTAGGTTGGAGAAGATTCAAAGAGATTTTCTTTGGGGAAGGGGCACCCTTGAGAGAGTTTCATCTAGTGAATTGGAACACGATTTGCTCAAGTAAAGAAAAAGGAGGGTTAGGCGTTAGGGACCTCTTTGGTCAATAAGGCTATTTTGGGAAAGTGGATTTGGAGATTCATTGTGGAGGACAATTCCTTTTGGAAAAATGTAATTAGACATTAAATACTTGGTGCAGGAAGGAGGCTGGTATACTAAAATCACAAGAGGTAATTTTGGGTTAGGCCCTTGGAAAGATATTCGCAAGGAGATAGGTCTAATGAAGCTGAACTGTGTTTTTGCTATTGGGGATGGAAGCAGAGTTCGATTCTAGGAGGACACTTGGTGTGGGGAATCCTCTCTTTGTGACATTTTTCCAAACTTATATACAATGGTTGTATCAAAGGGGGTTAAAGTTGCTGATGTTTGGGACAAATCTAGAGGTCATGGTGCATGGTCGCCTAGATTTAGTAGGTCGTTTAATGATTGGGAGATTCGTGAAGCCCAATCCTTTTTGAGTTTGATTAATAATAGTAGAACTAATAAAATCGAATAGGACAAGCTTCTTTGGAAGGGGGATTTAAATGGTCACTACACCGCTCGGGGCCAATGTCACTTGGCATCGAAGGTGCCATGACAAACCAAATTTCCTTTGAAATTGCTATGGAACAATTTGTGCCCTAAAGTGAGTTTTTCTGTTTAAGTTCAGCGGAGAAAATCCTCAATTACAGAGCATCTAAAGAAGATGGGTTTTCAAATATTGTTGAGGAAAATCTAATCCATCTCATCTACCGCTCTCTTGGTGGAGTCTTTAGCGGGCCTTTACTCCATGCCCTGTGCTTGTGTCAGGGTCTACCCTTTCATGGTTAAGGACATTTTTTTGGAGTGGACGAGTTTTCCCGTAAGGAAAAAGATAAAAAATCTGTGGATGGTAGTGCCCCTTTGTCTCATTCAAGCAATTTCCAGGAGAGAATCAGATAGTCTTTAAAGGATATGCCCTTTTCCTATCCTAGCCAAAGCATTTCTTTATGTTTCTATTTTCTTTGGGCCAGGTTTTTTGATTTAGGGAGGATTATTTTGTAAGAATTTTTTGTGCATTCTAAGTTGTTTTTATTGGTCAAGTAGTGTTTTTTGTAGCCTTCTATTTGTCGAGCTAGGTTTCTTCCCGTATGCCTCCCAGACACCGTGGGAAATCGAGCTTCGCTTTCCTTTTTGTTAATAATAATATTTGCTCGCTTTTACTCCAAAAAATCATTGTTTCCATCATCACCATCATCATTGTTTCCATCATCACATTTGTAGCCTCCCACATCTTTCATCTTCATCTATTAATAAAAGAGAAGACATGGATCAAGAGCTTAAACCTATGCCCCTACCCCTTCGTGTTGGCAAACATGCTTGAGCTCGCTCTCATGCTAGATGTAGTATCAAATCTAGGCTCCTCAGCTCCACTTGCTCCAAGAACATCACCTTATGTCAAGTAATCATCGTCAAACACCAAATCATTTTATGGATTAACAACGGTCATGGAAATCTTCATCATGCATTCTTCCTATTAACTACTCCTTTTCATATTCAATTTCTTGCAAGGAAATTGGATCAATGATGTCACTTTCATTGCATCTTCTCATTAAGGCTTGATTATACTTGATGTACACTAAATCATTCAAGCTATGACTATCTAATATATTCGTTCTCTTGATATGGATCTGCAAAATTTAGAAGCATATAAATATATTTTAAAGTTTAAGTTATATTTAATATTGTACTATTTATAATCATTTGAAATATTACTTACGTTTTCAAAGATATTCCCAATTTACTTTATAACCCGATGCAATTATATAAAGAATAAGGACCTTCTCACACGAACTTTTCACCTGAAGTTAGTTCCAAATAAACCTCACCATTCGGGTGTAATATAGATATAAATGATTTAGTGGTGAAAGTTGAAACAATTCACCTATTTTCTAGTATAAATACAATATTATGAATTAGATAAATAAAATTTAAATAACTAAACCGGTGCTTTAGTCTTCATTGTCCTAATAACCAACGCATATCCAAATACTCCTCGGGAATTCATATATGAACTCAATTCGTCCACAACTTTCTCGTGTAGTAGTGTCCTTTGTCAACCTTATGATGCATTTATATAAATAACTCATAACGTCTACATCATGCTCCATCTTTGGTCTATCATAAAAGATTTATGGGTTCAAGAAGTACCTAACTACGTGTAAAAGCCGATGAAGCTAAATCTCCCTCTTATCAATGATTTTGAAGATCTCCTTGTAGTTCTCTTCATTACCAAGAAAGTCTTTCATAATAGTTTTCTTGGATTTAGTCATGACTTCATATATGTAATCCATAGGAGATTTTTTTTCACATCAACTAAGTGAAGCATAGGAGCTAGAGGACTCAAAACCTTTAAAAAAGAGATGATTGTATTCCAAAAAGAAGGCATTATGATCATCTTAGCTACATTTTCCCCATTTTGCTCCTTTGCCTAGCTACTTTATGACTGTTCTACACTTGTGAACATCTTCCTCAAATTATTATTTTTGCTCATGTAAGCGAAACAATGTGATGAAAGTGGTAGCAAATATAGTCTTAACGAGTCTAGGTAATTCCCTTTGTCTAGTAAAATGCCTTATCATATTGAGCAACCCTTAACAATTATAAATGTATCCATTTAGTGTTATGGCTCTCTCCAAAGTCCTCTTGATGTTTGGTAGCTTTCCGATGTCTTTCAATATCAAATCAATATAATGTGCGACACATGGTGTCAATTACAAACGGGTTGCCTTAATTCCAACGACCTCCCTACATCATATTATATAATACATTAAAATAGATCATCCAAAAATTAAAATCAATAAAATTTTAATTATTCAAGTCTAAGAAGTAGTATTTATTACCTGTCATCAAATGGGCCAAGTGATTATTTGTGATCACGTGAACTACATTTTCTTCACCAACTTGCTCCACCAATTTGTCAAGTAGTTCAAACATCTTTTCTCCTATCTTAATCATTGAAGAAGCGTTAATGAATTGCATGATGGAGCATCCATTATTTTTTCCCATCTTTTCTCCATTAGAATAATTCACCAAAAAATTCATCGAAGTTCTTGTTTTTCTTATCAGTCCATCCATTTAACATAATGGAGCATCCCTTCTTTTTTCATTCAATTGCATGACCCTTCGTCATATCTTTTGTAAGCTTTAACACTTTCTTAAGGTTAGTAACCCTTACCTCATGAATACTTGGCCCCTTCATGCCTACGCTATGTTGATCAATAGCCTCAATCATGGGTTGAAAACTTGGATACGTAATTGCATTAAATAGAATGACAACCTCATATATCCAACTTGTGATAAGAGTGCAAGCTCTTCTCTTGCTTTCTTCTTGTAGGTGTCATTGATAATAGTTTGAGTCATCTCCCGCTCTTTCTATTTTGAACAATCGCTTTTGCATTAGGGATGAAAAATGATTCATCAGACCTTTTTCCCTAGGTCTTTTCACACTACCTCCTCTTGAAATATTGGTGACACCTTTTCTACTATCAACTTCTTTATCAATGTCTTCAAAATTTTGATAGACATCTTCACTTCTCATCTTCAATTGCTCATTTTGACTCTTCTCATCTTCAACATCTTCATCTCTTCTCGAACATGATCAGGCATTTTCTACTTTTTTGGCATTTCTATATCCACCAATAAAAATGTTGTTTGTCTATGTATTCAAATCTTTTTAATTAGGTAATTGAACATATTTCCATCTCGTGTCTTTTCTTTCACTTCCACAAATAGAGCCAACTCGAGTCTCATTTTCATTGTTCATTATTGGTTCTTCCAATTTTCAAACAAATCAATTGCACACACAATAACAATTGAATAAAAAAAAAATACAAATTAAGCGATTTCTTATAAACTATTAAAAAAAAAAAAGGTCATATGACTCATGTCATGTTCAGGATGAGATAAAATCATATTAACTAAGAATTTCCAGCAAAATGCTAAAAAAATGGGAAAAGAAACAAACGCCCGCAGTTTTCTGTTTGAGATGTGCTTGTTTATTTCTTTTCAATTTTTTTTTTTGACTCATTCTTTGGTTTTTAGAATTTTTTGTTCAGATTTTCAAAGTCTTAAAACAAGACCATTGAAAAAAAAAAAATAAAAATAAAAATCATATTTTTGATTCAATTGAAACTCTAATAATTATAGGAGTACGAACGTTTTTCAAAATTTTTATAAATTTATTTTCTTAATTATGGATAAAAAAAGAATGATTGGTAAATATTTTATTTAAAAATTTATTTTTTTCAAAAATCTAGATTAAAAGTTGATTTATGTTATAGATAGTAATGATATATGAATGTGACATGTACAATAAGGATGATTTTTTTAAATAGTATTTTTAGTTTTGAAAAATAATTTAAAAATAAAAAATAATATCATGAAATTAGAATAATTAAATTTTAAGTATAATTCATCTTAAGATAAGTTCGCTAAGAAAGTTTGAATATAAAAGATATTTGTCTTTTTAAAAGAAAAATTCATATTAAATTGGTCTTTTCAAAAGATGAATCAATTTATAAAATAAGTTCAATATAATAATGAAAAGTAATAAAAATTGTTTGTATTTAATTTTTAAACAATTATATTTTAATAATATTTTATTCGAAAACATTATTTTCTTGATTAAAATATTAGACTTCATTACTTATAATGAGCAATGAGTTGAACTTATGCCAAATCTATCTTTTCTTTTTAAAAGAAAATAATTTTATTGATTTAAACTAACAATACATCGATAGAAATACATACAAATTCACTAAAAACCTTAGAAGATAGAATAATATTTATGTTAATAACATAATAAATCGACTCAAAGCTTACAAATTTGATAATATTATAATGATTAGAATACATGTCTCTAGTTATGCAACATACTGATGATCATAATATGATTTATTGTCTCTATTTGATCAAATATGTTTTGCATGTTTGAATTGCAAACACACAAATAAAAGACGCAACATGATGATAAAAAACAAAACGTCGTAACAAGACGACACAAAACCAAACGTTAGAACAAGACGATGAAATCATGAAAAATAAGATAAAACCCAGATCTCTGTGAAGTAACCACTTTTTTAAGAAATAAGTTGATAGAAAGATGTTAAAACCAGTGATTTCATGACAAGAATGATAAAAAAATTATCCATGATTGCTTAGGAAAGATGGGTGGTTAGAAGAGAAATTTGAGAGAAAAGGAAGCGCTAAGATTTATTATTATATTATCTTTGTACTTTAGTAGTATGTATAGATAGATAAATGATAATAATAAATTATTGGAAAAATTGTGTTATGGTCTATCAATATGATTCTATTTTAAAAAAAAGTTTATGAGGAATGGAAAATCAAGGGCAAGTTAACTCATTTAAAAATAATTCATATTAGGTTGTTATTAGTGTCAAAGGGAGTTCTTGTTTCAAAAATGCCGTTTTTAACTGCTGTAAGAAAAAAAAACAGAAACCTATTTTATTTCAAATAACAAATTTTGAAAGATTAAAAAAAAAAGGAAAGTAAAGTGTATTAAAAAAAAAAAATAAATATATATTTGTGCATAAAATAAAAAATTTTAAATTACAATTATTTTAATTTATATTTATATTTTTGTTTTGATTTATTTTGAATATTTTTATTTTAAAATATTAAAAATATAAATTCTTAAAACTTCTAAAGTATAAATATTTTAATAATTTATTTTAATGAAATATTAGAAC
The DNA here is from genome assembly GCA_016808115.1 of Tetrastigma voinierianum. Classification (NCBI taxonomy): domain Eukaryota; kingdom Viridiplantae; phylum Streptophyta; class Magnoliopsida; order Vitales; family Vitaceae; genus Tetrastigma; species Tetrastigma voinierianum. Next base: position 162,962 of record JAEQBH010004491.1, on the reverse strand, counting down.
TTCATTAAATTTTTTTACGAGTTTAAATTTTTAATATTTTGAAATAAAAATATTCAAAATAAATCAAAATATAAAAATTAAAATTAAAATAATAGCAATTTCATATTTTATATTTTTAATTTTATGAGCGCGCACACACACACACACACACACACACACACACACACACATATATATATATATATATATATATATATATATATATATGATATTTGTGAAATTATTATAAAGTGCAAAGATAAAGAGAAGTATATTATTCCCTTTTTGTACATAATAAGAAAAATAGAAGAAAAGAGAGAGAACTTAGAAAGGAGCAAGAAAGAGAGATAAATGGAGGGAGATAACTTTGTTTTTTTTTCGGGATAAATCATATGTAGGGTGGAAAGGCCTATTTATAGGCTCCCAAATTGACCTTCCAATATCCTCATTAATGTATGAACTAACAGAGATGTTAATTCTGGTATTAATGATGATTTATGTGCTTTACAAAATTCCGGATGAATCAATTCATTTGCAAACATTGAATGCAGGAGCAGCTTTATTACCTGATCTTGAATGCGGGGTGACTTAATTCATTTCAAAAACCTTTCGTTTATAACACTTCCCCTTGAATTACCACATTTACGAATGTGCCTCATTAAAACCTTGCTAGTAAAACCCAGTAGGAAAAAACCTAGTGAAGGAAAAAGAGTACAACATTCTGTATGTTAGTACTGCCTCATTAAGAACCTTGTCGTGAAAAACCCAGTGGGACAAAAATCCGAATGAAGGGAAAAAGAGTACAGTACACTAACATTAGGTCATAACAGACTTCCCCTCAGGTCAACATCCTTTGGTTGGTGCATTCCAATCTTATCTGAGTTTTCTGAACGTTGAAGTTGGTAATGCCTTGATGAATAAGGTCTGGCAGATTATCGTTCGCGGCGTATTTGTTGGATACGATCTCACCATTCTTTTGGAGCTCATGAGTGTAAAGGAACTTTGGAGAGATATTCTTAGTTCTGTCTCCTTTGATGTATCCCCCTTTATTTGTGCAATGCATGCAGCGTTGTCTTCAAATAATGTTGTTGGATTGTCTTTGGAAAAGGGGAGGCCACATGATTCTTGAATATGTTGGATTATCGATCTTAACCATATACATTCACGACTTGCTTCATGCAAGGCCAAGATCTTTGAATGATTTGATGACGTGGCTACCGTTGTTTGCTTGACAGATTTCCATGAGATAGCAACACCATTACAATTAAATACATACCCGGTTTGGGATATAGCTTTGTGTGGGTCTGAAAGATACCTTGCATCTGCATATCCAAGCAGTTGTTGCTTTGATTCTTTTGAATAGAAGAGCCTTATATCAGATGTTCCTTCATGGAATGTCGCGAATATATGTGCGATGCCCATTCCGTCGGCCGGGTTGGAGCATAGCCTCCCAGCTAATGACTAGTTAAGCAGGGAAAAGCGATATTTGAGGGCACCTGCAGATAGCGAAGATACATAAGGGCACCCGATAGCACTAAGATATGACATGAAGGGACCAGTAGTTCTTATTTCTTTTCCTGAGACGAAATGGGTCCTTTCATCAAGTGAGCAATTGACCATTGGAGAAGTCAAAAGGTGAGTTTCATTCATATAAAAGCGTTTTAAAATTTTCTTAGTGTAGACTGATTGGTGAACCAAAATGCCAATAGGGAAGTTGCTCTATTTGTAACCCAAGACAAAATTTTGTTTTTTCGAGATCTTTCATCTCGAATTCCCTTTTTAAGTAATTTGCCGTTCTTGTGAGCTCTTCGGGAGTCCCAATAAGGTTTAGATATCAACATATATCTGACAAATGACTGTGATCCGGTTTTTGATTTCTTAATAAAAATGCATGGGCATATAGGGTTGTTAGCATACCCTTCTTTTAATAAATACTCGCTATAGATTGTACTTTATGCGTCACAGGTGCTTTAATCAACGAATCTTGTAGTTTGATTATTTGGCATCACTACGAGGTTTTGCATTTACCACTTCAGGTAATGTGAATCCTTCAGGAATTTTTATATATATATGTCATTATCGATGGATCGTATAGATACATTGGCGATCAGCGTGTAGAAAACCATATATCCCCAGTCCTTTAGAGACTGCTAAGCTTAAAAAAAAAAACGGAAAGTGATTGCGTCCATCACAGGTGAATATGTTTCTTCGTAGTCAATACCAAGCCTCTGTGAGAACCCTTGTGCTACTAATCGCGCTTTATATCCCATGATCTCATTATTCTCATTGCACTTTCGTACAAATACCCATTTTACCCAACCGGGCTTTATACCTTTAGGTGTTTGGACTCTGAGGTCCCAACTTCTCGTTCGTTACTTGAGTTTAATTATATATCATAGCTTCTTTCCATTTTGACCCGATCATTTCTATTTGATATTCTTCCATTTTGTGGTTAGGGATCTTCATCATTTATTATGATGTCTAAAGGTCATTTAACAAATATTATTGAATATTGTTTCGATCCCATTATCTCTAGTTGTGCACTTATTGAGATTTCGCTATTTTTAGGTACTCGTGCCTCTTCAAGGGCTACTTCTTTGTTGTGGACCTCTTCAAGGGTCCCTTGTTCAACATATGCCTTTGCATAGGAGTTAATGAATGCTGAACAAGTTGTTTTTGATGATGAACCGGTCCTCTATATTTTGGGAGGCTTAGGGCTGGAGTTTGAATATGTGATTGTTAATCTCACCTCCAAGGACTGTCACTCACAGTGAGTTGTCACCAGATCATGGAACAATTGGGCCATTCCGGCCTCAGAAATGCTACCATAGATTGAGCATCGGTTCCATGATAGTTCGTCTTTGAGTTATAATGGATCCAGTACTTCCTCATACATTCATGATCGGCAGTATGCGGGCAGGTGGTCTGACTTACCATCTGACCTCGAACCTGCACACTAGACTCCAAATCTGAATAAATAATTTATGAATGTAAGCATTATGTTCTATATTAGCATTGTGTCTTTGTGTTCTCCTTTTCGAGTTGTATCTTTTAACCAGGTCTCCGGTAACTGGCGTTTTGAAGATTCATTTGCCGGTTGTCAGCCAGGGACATCGATTCGATGCTATAGTATTTGCGTAGGGACATGTGACTTTGTCACTTTCTTTGTATCGGTGAATTGATTTGAATTTGCAAATGAATGATTCTGAACTTCAGTTCACTTTGATTTGTGCGTGGATCAAAAATGAGACATTACGGATGCGATCGATATTAATTTTCGTCGTTGATACGGGCAAACTTTCTCCCCCTTATGGTGGGAATAAATTTTCATTAAAATGACAATCATCAAAGCTGTAAAAACATCTCCTGTTGAGGGCTCAAGGTATCTTATGATGGAAGGGGAATCATATCCCACATAAATCCCAAGTCTTCTTTGTGAACCCATTTTAGTGCGATGTGTTGAGATTACGGGTGGTACATAAATTGCCTGACGAAGATATTCTTATATGAGATATATTTGGTGGCTTGTCGAGTACAAGCTGGAAAGGGGAGTATTCATGGTAGGCAGTAGGTCGAATATGAACTAAGTTTGTAGCATGCATAATAGCATGTCAATCTTGAAAATTAAGGTAATTTAGTTTTCATTGTAGCTGATACGGCTATTAAGCGAGAGCGCTTGATAAAGGGACTTTGGTAAACCATTTTGGGTATGAGTCTTGAGCAACGGGATGCTTTCGATGGATTTATCGGCGACATGCAATAATCAGTGAAAGTTTGGGAGGTAAACTCACTAGCATTATCAAGTCTATACTTTTGATTGTTCCTGTAATTTTATTATTTGTCTGAGGAGTCCTAGAGAAGAGCAATATGCAGGTTTGCAAGGAGGTGACATGAGACCATCTCGTAGAAGCATCTATTAGGACCATGAAGTATCGAAAAGGTTCACATGGTGGATGAATGGGTTAACAAATTTCCCCATGTACTCTTTCTAAAAATATTGGGGACTCAAACTTGACTTTGGTATGAGATGACCTGACTATCAATTTAGAGCTTTGTGAGCGCCTGACGCACATAGGTATTCGTGGGATAAGAGGATCTTTTGTTTTTTTTAATTAATTGCCCTTGTGAGTTTTACATGATCCTTTATGTCATTGAAGATCGGGTGACCCTAGCACACATCACGCGAAGAATGAGTGCTTTGGGTCGTTGAAACTACGGTTAGCATTGACGTATGACTTCGATACGGCTTTATAGTTGTATGTCCTGACCCTAGCGGAGAAAGCTAAGAGTGTTTCAACAACAAGTTTCTCGCCAGAAACAATAGAGGTAATATAAAGACACTCTTTATTACCATCATTCATTGTTTCAATATGATATCCATTTCTGCGAATATCTTTAAAACTACGAAAATTTCTTGTGGATTTGCTAGAATATAATGCATCATTGATGTGGAACCTAGTTCCATTTGGTAGCATTATATTTGCTAAAGGTTGGCCAAATATTTGGGTGTACAACTGGTACGCGACCAATGCCCTTTCATACCATATCTATGGCAATTATTTTCATGGTTCTTGAAAGGTTTTTCTCATATGTACATTCCATTTTACCTCAATATCAATCCACTTCTAGTGGTGAGATTTTTCTTTTTTTCAAGGATTTGAGGGATCATTAATATGATATTGGGAATTTCTTCCATGATTGCAACCATGACCAATCCTTATATGTGTCCACGAGTTTTGGATGATATTGATTCACTTCAGGGAATCATTTCAAGTTCAATTGGACTATATTGATGATTTTCCATAAAAAAGTCAATAATATATTTAGCATATGGATCCAAGATATGTGATTCTTTTCGGAAATGTCAAATGTCATAAACTTGAATTTTGTGAGATTTGACATCGTTGACAAACTTTTGATATAAGACAAAATAATTAAAATCAACTATAATAAATATCAATATAGATTTTGACTTACAATCAAAATCAAATATCTTGTATCTTTTAACAATATATAATGAAATCAATATTAATATACACAAAATAAATAATAATGAAAATAATATAAATTATTAACTTTATTGTGATCTAGAAATTATATATAATATACCCACAATGTAAATGCATTGGTCTTTATTAAAATATAACGATACTATTAGGTGATAAAGTTGATGGTATGATACGTAATTGATCAAAGTATACCGTCAATTCAAGGGCTAAAACTACGCTTATGACATATTGTATATATAAAGAATCACATTTAAAATCTTCTGTGTACATTTATATATCATACCATACATATAGCACTTTAATATCATGAATGTAAATATGTCATGATATTCATTTGTATCATAAATGACACATAACTTCAGTAGTAGTGATAAGTGAATGCTTTTCAGAATTATAGTGATGAAACATGCTGCAAATTCCCTCCATCTCGGGTTATATAGGATGGTATATAAAATATCCATGACTTATCTCAATTTTAGAGTAATTAGCATTCATAGTATTAACCATGACCAAATATAATTTTAGATATGTAAAATTGAAGCAACTTCGAGTTAGGGTTAAAAAGTTACCTTGAGAGCAAACTCGTGTTGATAACGTGTTGTGAAATTATTATAAAGTGCAAAGCTAAAGAGAAGTATATTATTCCCTTTTGATGCATACTTGAGAAATGTAAGACAGAAAAATTCAATTTTCGTTTTGAGAGTCATAGGGTATCGGGTGCCTTAAAGCAGTTTGAGACATGTGATGTGACAAAAGTCTACTTACTACATGTATTCTTGTGACACATGTTGCAAGATTAGAGAGATGATAGAAATGAACGACTTAGAGTGTGCCAGTGTCAAAAATCCAAAGCTTAGGGACATGATGGGAATTATTGGAATTGTTAATTGAATAAGACAAAAATGTGAATTGTTGTCTTCCTCATTTTGAAAGCCAAAACATTCGGTACGTGCAGTAGCTTGAAATTTTCTTGTTTGAGAGAGAGAGGGAGCTTATTCTCTCTAGATTTGTGGTAGGTCGGATAGTCGATTCTCGACAGCGAAAGTAAGGCTGTTCTCGGTGAGGGCTATGCGTGAACTGCCAGGTTGAATTGGAGTTAAATGACTTCAGAGGTAGGGATCTTTTCCTACTTGCGTTATTCTTTCTTGAGAGCCATGCTGATGGTTAGAATATTTTGAGGCTTGTTTTTATATTTGTAAATTCGGTCTCAAAAGCTTTGAGCAGTGAAAATTCACATTGTGGTGTGACAGTGCCACCCAGGGTTTCACTTTGTTCATGTGAATAACAATGTGAATATTTTGTGTGAATTTTTATGATGTTGAGTGATTCAAAATGAATTGCTTACTTCATTTCCTATTATCATGTGAAGTATAATTTTGATTATTGATGTGAATTTAATAACTTGATTTGTTTGGATTAATTATGTTAATATATATGCATGTGAATATATTAGCATAAATGTTTTGGGATTGACATCATGCATTCCACATGCACTGGGGTAGCCTAGAACATTAGGTGTGAGTGCATGACATGAAATGAAACAAAAATAAAAATGTTTGTGAAAGGAATTTCGACGGAAGATTTTCCGAAGAATTGCCTGGGAGGGACGTCCAACAAATCACTTCGGATGAGGACCATGACTGTTTCGGAGAGTTATCCAGTAATTCGCCTCGGAGGGTAGTCCAATATTTTTACCGAAACTGTTGTAGCTGGTTTGAGAGCAAAGAAGCTTTGTTGTGAAAGCTTTGGATATTTTACTACCTTGATAAAGGCAGGCATGTGTGATGGAGTCGATTGAGGACTCGAGACATGGGTTTGGGCATGTAGACATTAGTAGGTTCATGAAATTGCTTGAATGTGATTGTTTTGCCATGCATGAACTTAGGTGGGGGAGTAACCCATGTAATTATCTCTGCGGGCTTTGCTCACCTTGTCGAAGGATCGACATTTCGGTACGGGAGCGTCGGGAAGAGCGACGCTCGTTAGAAGGCATTTTGAGAAGAAGCCCAGGCTTGTGAGAAGCGATGTTGTTGAATATAACATGTAAGTAGAAACTCTAAATTTTTAATATATGTTTGTATTAAAATCAATGTATTAACTCTCAGGACCTTATTAAGTACTATAGTTGATGTAATTTTAATGAGCGACTGATATGGGCCCAGTGGCCATTTTACTCATTTAATTGTATATGGACACAGTGTGATGGATTGTTCATTGTTGGGACAGGTTTGAACTTTGGGTAGAGCTCCCGCATTACAAAGAGACTCACTACTTTTAGATTTTTCGTGAGTGGTGTGGGATTGCGAGCATCCATGATTATTCCTTAGGTTCTGAGGTTGTCAATGGTTTTAGGTTTTGGGAGCGATCACGACTTGGTATGAGCTGGAGTAGCGATTACCTTGGGAGCTCGGTGGGTGTAGGGCGTAGGTAAATGAAAACCTAGGGATTGAGGGACTTGGGCTTAGGCCATGGTCATTGAGGTGTAAGAACATCACAGTATTATAGCTCGATGTTGGATACTAGTGTTATAGCTTTGTATCAATAAGTTAGGTATGTGATTACCTAGGAAATCACGGGATAGGATTAGAACACTGCATGCATGGTGTTTTATGTGTGATTGTTGTACATAACATGAGTTGTTGTGTGTTATGAATTGTGATTGAATTGTATGCTTGGTGAATAGCATAGGAAAAATGTTGAACACTAGGATCGAGAAAATGTAACCTTAGGTGTTTGAGAGATTTTGGACAAATAGTTCAGAATTAAACGAAAAAAAAAATAAAGTGAAGAAATTGTTTTCTAGCTTTACGATTATTAAGCGGAAAAAAAAAATAAATAAAATAAATTTATTTGGTTATACTGGAAAATATATATATATATATATATATATTGGGTGGTTTTCATTAAATTTGGAATGAAAAATGATGTGAAAAAAGAAGAAGAAACGGAACTTGAATGAATGCGACTAGGTCCTGGCTGATCAATTGTATTTGTGACATCTTGATCATGGGCGTGCAATTTTGGGAGCGTCGCGATACAATGGTTGTATCGTGGCGATGAACTTGGCAGTTGGTGGATTGTGTCGCGATACGGTTTTGCTGTCGTGGCCGAGGTAAGTGCTAGCGGCCCCGGGGGGTTGTGTCGCGATCACAGTCTTTGCATCGTAATGGCCAGGCGATCGGCTGCGGGCGTGTCATATCTGTCCGATTGTATCGTGACGAGGGTAGAAGGCTTGGCGGTGGTTGTGTCCGCGATCACGAGGGCGTGACACGGTAGAAGAGCTCTTGCGACACGTGCGAGGGGAGGCGCTCATGACGCTCATGCCGCGCGATGATCTGGTAGCCCGGGCTTGTGACACGGTCGGACGAGCTTGCGACCTGGCGCGGTGTGCGTGCGAGCTTTAAGCGAAGTGTACTGGTGCTGACAGTTTGGACTTAGTGCCTTTGTTTTACGAAGTCCTTTGTTTGGGATCTTCTGTTCTTAACCATTCCACGAACACTTGTTTACGAAAAATCAAATAAAATCAAAGAAATAAAATCTTTTAAAAACGAAATTTTCTAAATTATTTTTTGTTGAATATGGATTTAATAAAATAGAGTATTGTCTTCATGATCCCAACTACGAATGCATGGACATAGTATATAAATTTTACGGAATGTGAATAATATCTCGAGGTTGTGTTTACGCCTTGGAGATACTGCGTTGAATACTAACTTGCCATTTGACATGTGTAGATGGCTAGTCGAGGGCGAGGACGTAGAGGTCGTCCACGAGGTACTGGTCAAGCATCATCGGCTTTTGACAGCGAGGCCTTTCTTGGTATAAGGATTGAGTCTGTGTGCCTGGAGCTTGTGCGGAGTGGTGAACCAGGGCGGGTTAAACGACCTCCCGAGCATTTAAAGCTTTTATGATCCTCAACGATGGATAGAGGAGGAGTGGACTCACAGGTTAGGGCGACTATGACCATAGAGGGGAGATGTAGATGTTGTTATGCGAGGCATCCGGGATATGGGTGTTGATGTGTAGAGGAAGGGGGAGAGAAGATCGTATTCTTCAATCAAGGGAAAAGAAACGGCCTGTTTTGCGAGGATATCTAGGGCGAGCTAGGATATCAAGGTTGGCGGATAGGACATTTAATTCGAGCGGGGTTGAAGATGTGTTATTTATGCGAAGCCGAGCTGAACCACCTGACGGGATGCCGCGGAGCCGGGAATCTGGTTATGGGACACACCGGTCGATCATTAGTGAGACGAGTTAGGGTTACCCCGGTCGGGATGGGCGGATGGTGTCTTTGCCATTCTTAGCGGCGAGGAACATATGAGGAGGATTGCCCAGGAGGCAAAGGATCCCGAGTTTTGGGGGCAGTGCAATCAATCAATGATACCAGGACGAGAAGGACCACGGTTGTTCCTCCGCCTGATATGGAGTCGAGAGCAATGCTCCGAGTTCGAGTGCATACTTGGCACACTGTTACTTCGCGGAGCCCAGGTCATATAAATGGGGGCGGAGCGTCGTCGGGTTGAGCCACGGTATTTGCGGGCCAGAGTTGGTCGGGGCTGGGGCGGTGGCCGTGTTACCATTCATAGCCGGCCCCGGGCATATGGTGAGATTGTCTAGAGCGGAGGTCTCATGGTGCGGAGAATTTGAGCATGCGGTCCAGTTTGGACTGTCTGGTCACGTTTATCTGCATTTGTTTTTACAATGCATCATGTTCATTAATGCGATATCGTGTGATGGTTTGAGCTTAGAGGTTAAGGCCTTTAGAGAGCCAGGGTGTGGATGTTCTTCCCACTTTAGGATGTGGGGTGAGGGATTGACATGATGAGTGCAGGATTTTGAGTTAGAGATCTAGGATTACTGGCTCGTAGGGTGGGACCCAAGGGATTGGGTGTCAGTATGGCATCTGATAACGTTCATGTGCACGGTAACATCCCGTCGAGTCGGGTGTGTGGGTGCATGGTATGGTCATTTCACGGCATCTTTGGTGAGTGTGGGGTGGGTTTGTCTTTGAGGTATATTTGATAAGAAAACTCTTAGTTCGAATCGGGAAATGAATAGTAATTAAAGCGTGTTGGCGAGAGAAGAGTAAAGTTAATCCCACAAGGGTGAAAAACTGAGTTAGGGTGAAGGAGACGGTAGTACGAAAGGTCTATGTGGGTGTAAGAGACCGGGAATATCTCGAATTTGCATGTGGGTGTAAGAGACCGGGGAGGCTATCCTGGTGAATTTACCATTGTGGGTGTAAGAGACCAGGATATGTCCCCGAATTTACGTATTGGATTAGCCAGAGACCCTGAGGGCGCTATCCAGAATTTACGTGTGGGTGTAAGGGCAGGGGCTATCCCAATTTACGTGTGGGTGTAAGGGCAGGAGAGATCTCTCGGGCCATGTGGGTGTAAGGGCAGGAGAGTTCAGAATTTACGTGTGGGTGTAAGGGCCAGGGAGCTATCCGAGGTTACGTATTGGGTGTAGAGACTCGGGGAGAGATCCCAGTACATGGATGTAAGAGGCAGGGAGGTATCAGAATTTATGTGTGGGTGTAAGGGCAGGGAGAGATCGAGATTTACGTGTGGGTGTAGAAACCAGGGAGATCCACAATTTCTATGTGGGTGTAAGGGCAGAGGAGCTATCCCAGGAATTTACGTGTGGGTGTAAGGGCAGGTAAAATCAGAGCCCACATTATTAGATTAGTAAATAAGGCCAGTGAATCAGGGATCTACGTGTGGGTGTAAGGACCAGTGGAGATATCAGAAATTTACGTATTGGGTGTAAGGGCAGTGGAGATGTCAGAATTTACGTGTGAATGTAAGGGGCTCGCGGTGTAGGCGAGTTATGTTGCGAGAGAGAGAAAACACCACGGTCATGTTATCCGCGAAGACAGAGGTTGAGTGATAGAGTCGAGAAGTGACTGAAGATGAAAACACATGGTCGAGTTATCGCGTGAAACAGAGTTGATGCAGGGCTCGCAAAGTGACTTGAGATGAAAACACGGTCATGGTTATCACGTAGACTTAGAGCAGTGATGGGTCGGGAAGTGACTCGAGATTTGGATACCCCTTTGAAGATTGCATTGGGTGTTGTTGAGCCGGCAAGGACTCGGTATATGGGTGTCATTCATGACATGGACTAGGTTGACGGTCCATTGGATTGTCAGTGATTGTGACCTTGGGAAGGTCAACGTTTGCACACCAAGCAGGGGTTGTGTAGGGTTACATGTTGTGTGGATTATATCCAGGCGTTAGAGGACATCTTCATGACATGCGTCTTGGATCATGGGAGTAGTTGGGAAGAGCACTCGCCGCAGTAGGTCGCCCGCAACCAGCGGAGTTATCGACGAGCATATACATATGGCTTTATGGGGCTGAATTCTCATGGGAGGCCATGCGGATCAACAGATATGTTGGACCAGGGTGGGAGGCTCTATCGGCGGTCCGGATCTAGTGAGACACCTCAGGAAGGTGAGCTTGATCTGACAGCGATCTTCTCACGGCTGTTTGGTAGAAGAGTTATGCGGATGTACGACGTCCGAGTATGAGTTTGGGGTTGGTGATCTATGTCTTCTTGAAGGTAGGAGCTAAGAGAGGTGGTTAGGTTAAATGACGAGGGAAACCGCTGGGTTCATTGAACCCTTCAAGATACTCGAGAGGGTAGGCACTGTAGCGTGCTGGTTGGCTTTACCACCTAGCATGTTAGATGTCCACGAGGTATTTCACGTCTCCATGCTGGGAGGTATACTTTCGAATCCCGGTAGTGTAGTGGATTGGGGAGAATTGAGGTTGACCTGAATGAGACCTTAGGAGGGACGGTGTGCATTATGGATGGCCGGGATCGGGTTTGTGGCCTTGAGCCAGGTGAGGCTAGTGGTATGCTATGGCGACGCAGGTAGGTGGAGTGAGTCGACGTGGGGCGCGGATGTGCGATCGCGGGCCACCTATCCGCTCCTTGTTTAGGGATGAAGGTCGTGGTTTAGTCGTTTAATACCTAAATGACCAGTTTACATGCATGGTAGAGTGCACGTTGCATATGCATGTGTTTTGTAGCAGGTAATGCAATTTGGAACAAATTCATTTTAGAGAGGGAGAATGTGGGCAGAAAATTCCGATTTTTACAAGTAATATTAATTTTGATAAAAATCAAATTTTTCTAGATCTCGGATGACAAAGCGGTTCACCTTTGGAATGATCTGAAATCTAGTTGCACATCGAATTTGGTCGAATTACGATACGGTCAATTTCACGTTTTCGAGCTACAGGAATTATCGGTCTTAGTAAACGGGGTTTGAGAAGACATGTGATGTACGTGCCAAAGTCACCTCTTACATGTACTCTTGTAACACATGTTGCAAGATTGAATATGATGAAATGGGCAGAACTAGAGTGTCTGCAGTGTCAAAAATCCAAGCAAGGACTGTGATGCAGTGTCTGGAATTGTTAATTGAATAAGACAAAAACATGAACAGTTGTCTTCCCCATTTTGAAAGCCAAAACATCCAGTATGTGCAGTAGCTTGAAAATTTCTTGTTTTAGAGAGAGAAGGAGCTCATCTCTAGATTTGCGGCCATTCAGACCGTCGGTTCTCGTAGACGAAACAAAGGCTGTTACATACGGTGAAATTTACCACGTGCAGATTTGGTGGAGTTCGACAACTTCAAGAGGTGGATCTTTTCCTACTTGCGTTATTCTTTGGTAAGAGCCATCCCAATGAACCTAGAAGATATTAAAAACTGTTTTAGCCAGTAAGTCGATCTCAAAAAGCTTTAGGCTGAGTGGAGAAAATTCCTATTTGTGTGGTAGTGAACAGTGCCACCCGAGGGTTTCATTGTTCACATGAATAGTACGTGAATATTTTTGTGTGAATTTTTATGATGTTGAGTGATTCAAAATGAATTGCTTGTGTTTGCTAATTAGCCCGCGTGAGCTAATTTTGGTGTTATTGATGTGAATTTAATAACATGATTTGTTTGGATTAATTATGTTAATATATGCATGAGAATATATTGGCATAAATGTTTTGGGATTAAGCGTCATACATTCCATATGCAGGGTAACAGAACATTAGGTGTGAATGTGACATGAAATGAAACAAAAATAAAAATGTTTGTGAAAGGAATTTGACGGAAGATTTTCAGAATTGCACAGGGACGTCCAACCGGATCACTTGGATGGGAGCACACTGGCTTTATTTAGGAGAGTTATTCAGCAATTCGCCTCAGAGGGTAGTCCAATATTTTTATCGAAACTTGGTAGTAAGTTTTCAAGAACAAAAATCTTTTGTTGTGAAAATTGGATATTTTTACTCGTATATTGGCTTAGGCATGTGTGATGGAGTCGGTGAGGACTCGGGCACTGGGTTGGGCATGTAGTTCAGTAGGTTCTTGAGATGTGAATGATTGTTTGCCATGCATGTGCACTTAGGTGGGAAGTAACCCATGTGAGGAAATTATCTCTCTTGGGTTTTGCTCGCCCTGTCGAGGATAAGCCATTTGGTCTGAGGGAGGCGATCGGGAGGCGACACTCATTAGAGTAGTTTGAAGAAAGCTTGGAGCTTATGGCTTGATGTTGTTGAATAACATGTATTAGAAACTCTAAATTTTAATATATGTTTGTATTAAGAGTAATGCATTAACTCTTGAACCTTATTGGTATATAGTTGATGTAATTTTAATAAGTAGTGATGTATGGGCCCAAGTGGCCATTTTTACTCATTTTAATTGTATATGGACCCGGTGTGGTCGTTGTTCATTGTTGGGACAGGTTTTGTACTTTGGGTAGGGCTCTCTGTACAAAGGAGACTCTGCCTGATTTTCGTGAGTGGTGTCGGGTTACCCGATATCCACGATTATTCCGCAGTTTGACAGGTTGTCAACGGACACCCCGGTTTTGGGGCATTACAAGAAAAATAGAAGAAAAGAGAGGGAACTTAGAAATGAGTAAGAAAGAGAGATAAATGGAGGGAGATAACTTTGTTTTTTTCCGGGATAAATCATACATAGGGTGGGAAGGCCTCCCAAAGTGACCTTCCAATATCCTCATTAATGTATGAATTAATAAGGGTATTAATTATAGTATTAATGGTGATTTATGTATATAGAATTCCAGATGAATCCATTCATTACAAAACACTAAATTCAGAACGGTTTTATTGTGTGATGCTGAATTCGAGGTGGCATCATTCATTTCAAAAACCTTTCGTTTATAACAATAATATATATATATATATATATATATATATAATTTTTTGAATACACTATATTTTCCTTTTTCTGAATCTTTCAAAATATGTTATTTAAAAAATATCTATTTCTTTCTTTTTTATTTTTAGGTTTTTTGACTGCGGTTTAAAATTGACAATTTTGGAGCAGTCCTTCCCCATCTTATTAACAATCTATTCATGAATTCTTTTAAATGAGTTAACTTGTCTTAGTTTTTCATACCTAATATAAATTATTTTTAAATGAGTTAGTTTGACCTTAGTTTTCCATTCCTCATAAACTTTTTTTTTTAAATATAATTAGATTGATAAACCATAACATAATTTCCCCTAAATTATTTATAATAACAATTTGATCATTATGATTTTTATGGATATGTTAAGATTTTATACAAATATTATAAAATTTTTTAATTTCATCATATATTGATATAAAGTTAAATTATCATCATCCAAACAAATACTGAGTTAATTTTTTTAATTAAGATGTTAGTATATTGAGTTTTAGTTTATAAAAAGGGAAAATAGCAAAAAAAAAAAAAAAAAGAAGAAAAAATCTTGAACTAAAAATGTATTTTTTTCAAATATATGAACTTTAGTATTAATGGCAGATGTAGCCTTGAACAATCCGAACCTTAATCCAATGGCTGACCTACCTTGGGCATAGGACGGGCAAATGCCCCCTGAAAATTTAAGAAAAAAATAATTTATAATAGGGTTTGAACCAATGACCTATAGTTTGAAGATAAGTTCCTTAACCATTTTGCTACAATATCCTCCTAAAATTTTTTTGCCTTTCATGACTTTATTTCCTAGGTCTACCACTGCCTGAATCCAAACCTCCACATCCAATGACATGGTGTCCAACGGGGTGTGGTATGTTTGGTTAGCGAACAAAACATGGGAAAATTACTAAAAAAAGCTTGAGCTTTTATGACATTTGCATTTAAATCCTAGACAAAATTTTATTTATTTATTTTTACTATCTTAAAAATAATTATATAAATATGAAAGTAATTAAAAAATAAAACATATGGATGTTTTTTTTTCTTAAAACATATCCAAAAACTTAGGAAACAAATTAAAAATATTTTAGTTTTAAAAAATAAATTTCAAAAAAATATTTTAAACTATTCTAAATAATTATTCCATGTATTCTAAATTTTGGATAACTAACAACTCTTACTGCAAATTTATTTTCTTCCACTTTTATGCTCGATTGAATTTTTTTTTAAATTGTCTCAATACTAAACATTTTTCATTCAACTTCGGATCTCAAATAGTACTCAGAAAATTTTATAATTTATTTTATTTTAAAATTTTATTTAAAATTGTTTGAGTACTAAATATTTTTTATTTAATATTTTATTTTTCAGGTCCATAATAATTTAAAATTTTATTTTTCATTCAACTTCAACTTTCAATTGAAAAAAAAAAATTTTAAATTGTCTTACAACTAAATATTTTTCATTCAACTTCGGATCTCAAATTTTAACACTAAGACAATTTTTAATTTTATTTTATCTCAAATTTTATTTATCACAGAGAGTTGAAAGGATAGGTGTGAAACAGTCGAAGTTTTCACACCGGGGAGAGTGGTAAGAAAGCGATGGAGAAAATTGAATAAAAAAGCCGATAGGATTGTGAGCACTATCACAAAGTGTGAGTATGGCTGGTTTGTCTCATAGTGGATTATTTTCTTGGATTTGCCCCATTGAGGTTTTCCTCATTCTGAGGGTTTTACCACGTTATATCAGGTGTCATTATTATATTTCCTTCTTATTATCTACGGATTGGCTTAGCCATCCATCCACACTTTCATTTCCGGAAGGTTGGCATAGCCACCCATATGTTGCTTTTATTATGTGGATTGGCTCAGCCTCAAAAATTGCTTATTTACATTTCCCTGGATTGACGCCACCCAACTGTTGTTTAATTTCTTGAAGGTTTAACATTGCCACCCAATTACTATTTTATCCTGTGGGTTGGCCTTACCTCCTAATTGATAACATTTACAATGGATTGGAAAAGCTACCCAAATATTACTTCTTGTAATATTTGATGAGTCTAAAACTCATATTTTTAGGCCCATTTTTCAAGTTTTTAAGGGCAAGGACCGAGTTTAATGCAAAAGTATGGAGTTTTCACCTAGATTTTTTTGCGGGGGACAAAGAAAATAAAGCGAAATTCGATCTGATAGGAGGCAATCGGCATTGTGCGGGAGAAAGGACCAATTTTGCAACATTGTTTCAGCATATTTCTAGTGTCAAGACATTATATGGAGAAGGTCTTGATATTATTGAAATATTCGGCTGACATCGGTGAGGAAGGAAGCGAATATATCGATGTCCGACATGATAGCATTGACGATCCAGTGGCGACCATCAGTAACCAGCGACATTTGATGATTGATGTCGCGACGTGGTCGAAATTAGCTTGGGTGATGAGACAAGCACAATGTCGCAACATAAAGAAAATGTCGCGACATCAGCAAGGAAGCAAATGATGGAACTGAAGCATCGATGTCGGCGACCTTGGTTCAATGATGTCGACGGTCGAAGCGACACAGAGTGATGAGGCAAACCTGATGTCGCAGCTTGTCGAGCAAATGTCGCGACATCAACTACGACATTGGCATAAAGCTTCAAAAAAACAAGACTTAATGTCGCGACATCGACTCAGTGTCGCAACATCAATTAGATGTCGCAACATCAGAACAGAGAACTATAGCAATGTCGTGAAATCAAACCCAAGCATCTAAGCTGAAACACTATAGAGCAATGTCACATCATCAATTCAATGTTGCAATAAAAACTCAATGTTGCAACATAAGAAAGATAATGTTGCAACATCAGAAGTAATCTACAACATTGAATCTCAATGTCGTGACATCATCACAACATTGATTTATCACTGGAAATTGAGAACTGCCCAACAAATTATCAATGCTGCGACATCAAATGTGACCCATGACATTAATAACTCTGATGTCGCAACATCACCACGACATCAACAACTTGCTAGAAAAACCTTCAATGAAGCATAAGAGAACTACTCTACCATAGAAAAGGAGATGCTGGCAATGGTGTTTGCTTGTGAAAAATTCAGGCCTTACATATTGGGGCCCCATGTTATCATACACACTGATCATGCTACAATTAAATATTTGATGGCAAAGAAAGAGGCCAAACCAATGCGTCGGATGGATATTCTTTGCTGCGAGATTTTGATTCAAGAAATCCTGGGGCGAAAGTGTGTGATGTGATAGATGATCACTTGTCTAGATTAGAAAGGCCTATTGAATATGAAAAGGGAAATGAAATAGAAGAAATTTTTCTTGATGAGTAGCTTTTTTTCAGTTATCAGTCCAAGTACCCTGGTATGTTGATATTATGAATTACCAACGGCTGAAATTATGCCACACGAGTTATTCTGCTTGAAAGTTGAGAGCGTGAGATTTTATATATGGGATGATCCACTACTATTCATAAGAGGAGCAAATTTGATTATTAGGAGATGTGTACCAGAAATAGAACAAGGAAAAATTCTTGATGAATGTCATGCATCACCATATGGAGGACACTTTACAGGAGATCAGAGTGCCTTGTACAATTCTCAAATCGAGGTTTTATTGGCTACTCTGTTCGAGAAGCTACATTTTGAATGGGATGGACTTATTGTGATAAATGTCAGAGAATAGGCAACATAAGTAGAACAAATGAGATGCCCTTGCAATGAATCCTGGTGGTGCATATTTGTGATGTGTGGGGGATATACTTCATGGGACCTTTTATTAGAGTGGTCCCTGACCAGAGCCCCAGACCTAACAGTGGACCCGGACCAGGACCTTGAACCACTCAAATCCATTTATACGTAAGCATGTTTCTTATCTTATTTTGGATGGGATATTCAATATATATCAAACCCAAAATCATAATATTTATGTATGTATGAAAATATGATCTCATTACTAATACACATTACACACACACACACACACACACACACACACACACACACACACACACACACACACACACACGCACAGCGCGCGAAACCATACACCTGAGCACATCGATCATGGTGAGAGGCCCACCCTCATTCTTGAGATTCCCACATTTATACAAGATGAAATTTCTTGCCTTTTTTAAATCATTTACAAAACATTGTAGTTCATGTCTAGTAAGTCAAATATACTCTTCATAAGGTATACATCTTTGTTTGCAATACAAAACAATTACATGATTTTTTTTGAAATGAAATGTACGCATGAGAGGGAGCATTTACTTATACTCCATACGATTCGACGATGACTTCGGGCTCTGTGGTCTTTGATCTTGCCCCTATTCACTCGGTACCTGCGCGTGATAAAACAACGTGCTAAGCATTTTCATGCTTAGTGGTTTATGCATTTCTATCCTCATTTCATTGAGCCAGTATGTTTCTTTTAGAACAACATTTTTGGCACATTTCAATGAATTGATGCGATAAACAATATATATGTTCATTTTTCATTCAAAACTCAAATTATGCATTTCACACATTTACTTATAACTTTTCCCTTAAAAGAATTTAACCATGAATTTTCGTGCTGTGAGGACCCGGGTAAAGTGTAACGATAGATTCTGGATTATATAGTCTTGGAAGCTGGCTTTGGAAATTTCTTAGATCTTAGTTAACGACCACGGACCACCTGGATTGAGTTCGTCTCATTGAAATCTAGCTACATAAGTCGAATCACCAATGGGTCTTTTGGGACGGTCGAGATTTCATGTATTCGAGGTCGATGGATGAATGATGTAGAGATACTTGCGCGGGGCCACGTGCTTGGGACAGTGGATGGATTAGCACATGGAAGGCCAAGTGTCATGTTCCTCTCTTGAATGATTATAGAGGTGGGTGGATTGGCATGAAAGACAAATGGCATAGGAAATTGCCATTTGTCAAAGTGGTTCTATACATTTTCATGCTCCTATTCACTCGATACCTGTGCATGATAAAGCAATGCGCTAAGCATTTTCATACTTAATGGTTCTATGCATTTCTATCCTCATTTCAATCAAACCCAAAATATGTTTATTTTCGAAAACAACATTTTGGCACATTTTCAATAGTCAATGCAATAAACAATATATATGTTAATTTTTTTTATTCAAAACTCAAATTATGAATTTCACACATTTACTTATAAGTTTGACCTTAAATGAATTTAACCATGACTTTTGGTGCTGTGAGGACCTGGGTAAAGTGTAACAATAGATTACCATTACAGTATAGGATGCAAGCTTGGAAATTTTGCTAGATCTCAGTTAACGACACGGACCACACCGTTGAGTTTGTCTCGTGAAATCTAGCTACACAGTCGAATTACGCCGAATTTCAGGACAGTCAGAATTTCACGTATTTCAAGGCGAATGGACAAATGATAAGGCGACACTCGGCATGAAGACACATGCCATGTGGCACCAGACAAGTGGACACTTGGCACATGGAAGGCTAAGTGTCATGTTTCTATCTTGCATGATTATAGTGGTGGGTGAATTGGCATGAAAGACAAATGGCATAGGAAATTGCCATTTTTCAAAGTGATTGAGAAAGGTGTCCTACACCTAGACTATTGATTCGATGGAGGGAAGAAAGATAAGGAGAGAAAAGGTAGAAAGAAGAAAAGAAAGAGTGAAGTCAGGTCTTCTTGGTTTCAGCGATTTGCAATGAAGAGTTATTTGTTAAGAAGAAGGTGGGCCCGCTCTAAAGAGGTAGGGGTTCTCTCCTATTTTGGTTAGTCCTTGTCTAAGGGCCATTAGATGGTCACGAGGTGCAGCCCTAACGGTGGGGCTGATTCAAGAACAATTGTGATAAAACTGTTGGTGAATTACGAACTAGTTTTTGGATCCTTTATGTTCTTAAAGGCCCGAAGTGACGAGGTTGGCCTTGTTGGAAAATCACGGGCTTGAGTATGATTTTGTGGTGTGTTAGTCTTGGAGCATGGATTGACATGTTGGTATGTGTGCTACATGCAGTGCGAACATGAAGATCGAGTTTGTGTGTTGTGCACTTGATTGAATGACATGCGAAGTTTGGCCTTCTTGAGGATCTTTTTTTGATATATGCTTACTCGATGTATTGACATAGGTTATATGATGGATGTTAATTATATCGCGAGTAGATATAATTATCCATGATTTGTACGAATGTTGCATGTATCTCATTATGCATGTAACGCTAGAGCAACGTAACGAGTAAGCGATTTTGCATTGCATATGCGGGGACATCATGTGAGAGATGGTTGTGAGTCGTGGCATGGCGTTGAACCGTGTTTATCGGAGGGTTGACTGACTGATTCCTCAGGTTTGTCCAATGAATGTTATCGAAGGGTTGTCCAATAAGTTTTATCGGAGGGTTGTCCAATGAGCTTTATCGGAGGTTTGTCCAACGGAATTATATCGGAGGGTTGTCCAATGGATTTTTCTATCAGAGGTTCGTCCAACGGTTCTCAAAAACAATTTTTTTTTTTTTTTTAGTTTTGAAAATAGTTTTCATACATGGAAAATGCATGTGTGAGGGAGTCGGTGAGGGCTCGAGATATGGGGCATGACATGTGGACATTCATGTAGAAATGTACATGTTTTTACTTGAATGGGTGTGAAAGGTTGAATCATGGCATTGCATGTGCACTTAGGTGGGGAGTAGCTCTTGTAGGAGAATTTCTCTATTGGGCATTGCTACGCCCCAGTCGGTAGGAAAATATTCAGTCTTTGGAGGTACACGGGGAGATGGAACTCATCACGAGACCTTAGAAGTGAAGAGAGAACACTGAATTGTAAGCTTTTATTGTATTTGTAGAATTACAACACAATTTATCTAGTTTATGTTTATGTAAAAGAGATGAGATGTAATAAAACTCATTTTGAATCATTCAATACTGTTTGGTAAGTTTTTCCCAGATTTATGTTGCCTTAATTAAACAGAGGCTATTGTGATGAATTTATTATGTTTTGGAAAAAAAATTGGAGGTGCAGGAAATTCCATGAAGGCTACTGCACGTTGGACAGGTTTTGGGTCGCGACAAGGGTTTCCTGGTCATGACAAAGTTTTATGGTTCTATGTCTCGATAGGGGTCCCTTGTCCGCGACTGGTTTCGGGTTTCATGCGATTCTTATCTTTGTGACATAGTGCTTTCCAGCCACTGACGGTGTTTTGATTTATCATAATGATATTCTTTATAGAAGTTACTGTCGCGGCCAAGAGATGGTCACGAAGGAGTCGGGTGTTAATGAGGGTTTGAAGCCTTAGACGGAGATTCATGTCGCGATGAAGTGTTTTTATGTAAGCGATGAGTTTAATTTGAGACGAGGTTTTTATGTCCTGATGGGGAACTTCGATATGTGACGGTGTTCTACGTCGCCCTCCCGGGACGCGAGGTCTTCCATTATTCTGACACCAGTGTTCTATGTCGACAGGCGTGGCGTTACGTCCTATGAGGAGGGACGTGCACTGCAACTGGGGCGCTTTGTCGCTGAATGGGAACATGCAGCGCGCAGCCTCTGAGTGCAGGCGCAGCTGGAAGACGTGCGTGCGACAGAAAAGATTATGTTAAGGCAATTTCTTTGTTACGATGAACTTATACGCCCAGGTAAAATAAAATAAAAGAGTACCCCTGAATTTGGGACCTCACGGGTGCATGGGATAGCAAGGAATCCTGTACAGTCTCGGGCTCTGGTAGATATAAAACATTTAATATGATCTGATCCTGTGAGCCTGTGGTGGTTATTCTAATTTATTTATGTACACTAAAATCTTGTCTTGTTGAAATTACGGATCGATATGCCCTTATAAATCATTTCGTTCGCGAGTAATGTTGCGTGCTTATTGGTATGCAATCTATCCTTAACTTCGAATATGCGAATAACATTCTTTTAAGGGCATTAATACGCAGTCATAGTAAATTACAATATTGTATACATATATACCCAATAAAGCACATTTGATGCTGTATAGTTTTTGCAACAATCCATTTTCAATCAATTTCCCGATCACTTAAAAACAGAATTTGTTTATGGTGCAAAACAAAGCACACATGCGATTTTCTATGTAAATCATTTCGGTTTTGACAAATCGATACAAGGCTACTTGATAAGAAAAGAAATGAGAAAAACGAGCAAAAAAAGTTGTCGCTCCTTGAATCCATCGTTGGAATCCGATCTTTTCCGGGTTGCTCATCCTGACCTGTCATCATAAGCAGAGAAAAATATTGGTTGTGCGTGCCGGTGTTTTTAGTTAGGGTTGGTTTACCAATCCTTCACTTGTGAAATTTATGGGGAATAAATAAGTCATATTTTTCCTCTCTTCCTTGAGTCCATTGTTATATAAGTCTAGTTTACTCAAAATTTGATTCACTTTCAGTTTGGATGAGTGAAATTCAACTTATGCTTTAAATACCTTGTATCAAAACACAAAAATGTACGACGAGAACGAAAATTTACTGAAAATAGGGGCTTCACTTTGGCAATTTAAGGTCGATAAGTCGGGAATTGAATACACTTATTTCAAGGAAATTTGTTAGCTAGAAGTTTGGATTTACTAGAAATTTGAATACGCTCAGTTTGATGAGTAATGACTTGATTATAGCGAAACAAAAATATGGGTTTTGAAAATTTTTGATAGCATCTCCCCTAAACCCCAATATATCCTTTATAAAAAAATTCCTCAAAACCAATCCTAATTAAAGCAAAAAGGCTGATTGAACTCTAACTCAAACATATATAGACAAAAGTAGGGTTTTACCAAACCAAAATACAATCAAAGAGGGAGTTAGGAGTGTTCCTAACCTTGATCTTCTTGATCACCCCACTGGCTTTCTCTTCTTCCTTCTTCTTTCCTTTCTTGATCACATTAGAACCTTGAACAAAATGGAGAAAATCAAACCAAATTTGACTTCATCCCCCACAGCATAGTAGCGCTGGCTCTCCGAAACCAAAATGTAGAAAATGTCCCAATTACAAGACCGATTTTGGTCTTATTCTCTCATCCATTACAAGGCCTTGTTTGGCTAACTCTTTTTGGCTTTCTGTTCTCATTTTTGCATTTTAGTCATTCATTTCTATTTCATTTTCATAAAAACTTATTGCATTTCTTCTTTGGCATATACTCTTCTTCATTTATGACATTTGGGTCCTCATTTTGACATTTTACCAATTTAGCATGACTCTTTTGTATTAATTGATTTTATCGTTTTCCTTAGTATTAAATTTTTTAGAAAAAATGCGAGATTTAACTTATGTTATACACTTAAACATATCGTTAAACTCTTAGAGCTTAATTTGGGTTGCACTAATCAGCTATGCAAATTCTCATACAAAACCTATATTTTTATCACTTTAAACCAATAAAAATATCGAATAAATAGAATAAAAATTTATAATAGAAAAAATGCTATAAAATAAAATAATAAAAACTGAAGAGAAATTTATTTTGGGACGTTACACCTTCCCATCCTCATTTGAAAATAAAATATCGAATAAATAGAATAAAAATTTATAATAGAAAAAATGCTATAAAATAAAATAATAAAACGAAGAGGCTATTTTTGGGACGTTACACCTTCCCATCCTCATTTGAAAATTTATACATTCTCCTAGCTGTGGATTACCATAAATGATTCTAGCATAGTGGTGGCGTTCATTCAAAGAAATATTTTGAACAGATTTGGAGCACCTAGAACAATCATCAGTGATGAGGGAATCCATTTTACAAACAAAGTGTTTGCAAGGCTTCATGGCGGATTATGGAATTGGAACTAATATAATGAGATTGGTTTATCACCTCGGTCAGATAGACAAGTGGGATTTCCCGTCACAGATAAAGAAGATTCACAAAACAGTGAACTGGCGAGAAAAAAGAAGTAATTACATAAATCTAGAGATGATGCATTGTGGGCTTATAAAAAGCGCCTGAAATACATTGGAATGTCCCATCCACGAGTTAATATTCCACGAAGCCTTATCATCTTCATCTTGAGCTTGAATATAAAGCTATGTGGGCTATCAACACTCGAATTGTAACTTCAAGTCGCATAAAGAAAAAGAGATTACTCCAAAATGAATGAACTCGTGGAAGAATTGAGGAATGAAGTTTTTATGTCGAATCTATGTTGTGTGGATAAGATAAAGAAGTGGCATGATCGAAAAATTATGAAGAGAGAATCTCAGGCAGAGAGCTAGTTGTTGACTGATACACACGCTAACCGATGAAGTACTAGCGCTTCATTCAAAGACTTTTCGGGCCCCCCATCTAGAATGCCACTTACTTGTTAGACTAAATTTGATAAAAATATGTGTTTAACCCTTTTATGAAAAGGGTCCATTAAAAATTGATTTTGGTTTATATCACTGCAAATGCACATGTCATACAAGTAATAAAAGTGGATTTAAGTCCAGATATCATTCCCACAAGGATTGATGACAAATCAAAAGATCAATTACCCCATCTACTCAAGATCCTTACTATTTGAACTCCAATGTTTAAAAATGATTTGTTTCAACTAAAGGAAAGTAATACTAATTAGAATTTTAATATTGTCCATAAAGAATTTAATATAAGTGGGATTTGAGAATTCACTGAGTGAAGAAAACACTGGAAAATAGATCAATGTACAATTATCAATTTATGCATCATTTTCGTTCATAGTTCCGCCATTAGTTGGAAAGCTGAATTTGCCAAAGATGCAATGTAGTATAGTTTGGATTCCTCCATAAACTATACATTTCACTAACTAAAAATTCATGTTCCTTCCAAACACATGAGTCTAATTAGTTACTTGTAAGATATAATCCTCTTTTTAAGACTTGAGTATTTTTCCTTTCTAGTACTTCACACATAACTCTTAAGACTAAAGAATTCTTGCCCCTATAGATAGGATATTGCAAGCATTCTCCAATTTAACTGGTATCTCATCCTTCGAATATGATGAAATTCTCCATATCCTTGATTAGATCTATGCTACTATCTGATCGTGCAAATTTCTGAAAGAGGAGAAACCTTCTCGAGCGACAATTAATACACCAAGTCCACCAACTCGCCACCCATATAAGATTAAGAACCATCAAGCAAACAGAAACAAAGTTCATAATATTAGTTTACCATACCCCTAAGTAACTGTTCCATACCCTTAGGAATCTCCATCTCTGTGTCACTCAAAGGGCCTCCTGGAAATCTAAGCAAGATACAATCATTTTCTGGGTACACGTTACTAATATTCGGGGCCATTAAGTTCAAGAACAATACCAATTAAATAAATTCAAGATTTCTAACTATGACGTTCTTCCAATTTGTGCAGAAAAATAACAATCAACATCAATCCATTCCTAGAGGGAGCTTAATCTTTCAAAACTGGATCACAAATGTCAGTGACTAACTGATCAGGAAAATTCACTGAACTTGCGAACAAACTGAAATGAATGAACTCTAGAAATTTTCCAAATTCCATTTAAATAAGAAAGGAATGAAAACTAAAATTGTATAGTAAACCTAGCTTGAAACTTCTCTCCATAACACTACTCAATTCCACTAAAAACTAACTATAAGCTAAGCTAAAACAAAATTTATGAAAAAAAAATAAAAGAAAATTAAAAGAAAAAAATGAACAAAAAATAATATACAAAAGAGTCTCTAGCTACCCAAAAGTTCCAGGTTTGGTGGGAGCTACGTACGGTGCCCTAGATGCTTTAATTTATAGATTTTCAAATGATGGGTTGCACTTCAAGGCTGTAAGACCCCAAAAAATTCTAATTTTCTGAAAAAGGATAAAATGATAATTTTGGTCAAAATATGGAATTTTACTAGTTGGATGATGAAACGAACTCCACTGTTGGAATCGTCTCGCGAAATCTAGCTACCACATCGAATTTCGTAGAATTTAGAGACAGTCGGAATTTCACAATTTTCGAGGCACCGAGAGTGGTGTGGGATACTTGGCACATTGTGAGTGGCTTAAGAGGTGCCACGTGTCATGTACAGAATAAGTAAAACATGAGCTCAAGTGTGGGCTATAGGTGACATGTGGCATCATGTCATTGGAGGGAAATCCATGGTAGATGGATAAGTGGATAAGGTGAACTCTAAAGAGCCACTTAGAAGTGGACAAGTGGCATGAGAGATACTTTCTTGTCCCAAACTGAGACCCCACCTGTGTCTGTATGTTGCAGCAAGGCAAGTCCAGAAAGAGAAAGAGAAAAGAGGAGAGATCTATGTTTAAAGTCTGATGAGTAAAATCATCTATGTTTTTGAGTTCATTTCACATTTGTGTATTTATATCCATATCGTCCTCATGTGCCTTCTAAACTTGGTTTTGTAGGATTATTGATGAGTGATTTGCAGAATGAGTTACTTATTTCCAAAAGAAGAGTCAACCAAGAGTCTCATAGCGCACCACTGGAAAGATACAAATTTTTAAGTGTACCATCTAGAACATCAAATGGTTCAAATTTTCATCGGCTGTATTCTACAAAGAGTTTTTCAACTAGGTACACGCAAATCCAGTTAAAACGAAGAAGCATGGCCCCACAAGTCGAGAAGAAAACAGCCGGGCCGCTGAAGAAAGTATGTCGCGACCGTGAAGCATGTCGACTGCGAGAGTATGTCGCTACTCA
Organism: Tetrastigma voinierianum; assembly: GCA_016808115.1. NCBI lineage: Eukaryota > Viridiplantae > Streptophyta > Magnoliopsida > Vitales > Vitaceae > Tetrastigma > Tetrastigma voinierianum. The sequence continues at coordinate 136,117 of JAEQBH010004491.1, read as the reverse complement.
AGAAGTATGTCGCGATCAGAGAGTATGTCGCGACAGTAAAGCATGTCGCGATCAGAGGCGAGAAACATGATCGTAAATACGCAGTAAACAAAGGTTTAAAATTGATATTTTCGACCTATTTGAAGCTTCATTTTCACCCATGACCATATATACTGCTTTTGTGGGTGCCAGTGTTTTAGCATCGTATATTTCGCCTCTTCAGACCGCTCATTTTCTCCGTTCTCTTTCACAGATTTTCGATTTCTTGGGATTCTATACTTAGCGTATTTTGCTTACTGAAATTATATTTCTGTCGCATGGCTGGTGCATTCGCATCAGCACGGAGCGTACCGGACTCTCTCTTTCACAGGCTCTCTCTCTAAACCCGCTTCATTTTCAGTTTTGCCTGCATTTTTGCTTTTTACTGTATCTTTTTGTTATATTTTTTATTTTTATTGAGCTATATTTTGCCGCATTTCAGATAGTCACTTAGCAGTTGAGGCTTAAGATTTGCCAATATGGTTTTTCTTTCTTTCTCTCGATTTCTCGTTTTCTGTTTTTTGCTTGATTGCGATTTATTGGAATTCAAGAATGAACATTCTTCAAGCCAGTTTACCAATAACATCAGATTTAGTGCTGCTTGTTCACTTATATACTGCGGTCAGCCATATACGAATTGTGCTTCTCTGGACATAGTAGCTTATACTAAAAGAGTTTATTTTCATGTTTCGAGCTGCAGGTTCTTTGAGGACACTGTAGAGCGAGCATTCCCTCGAGTAAAGAGCTGTATTCAGTAGAGCGCAGATCACATTGCCCAACTATGAATAAAAATAGCTGAGCATCGGCTCATGGTGTGAGGATAATTATTGATGCATTGCTTAAGCTGACGGGAAAACAGTGAGCTATGTAAGCAAGATTTAATCAGGAGACGTGTGTTTTGCTGTAGCTGGCGACGCAGAGCACACATTGAGGTGTTTGCATTACTGTGCCGCATGGGATGCCAGCCTCGGTAGTCGACAGAAGTATTGAAAGAAAATAACGCATGCCGCTCTTTACAAGTAAAGCGTTTAGAATTATTTGTTCTAAAGTGAATATGGTGTGTTAGATAGTGGTGCATGGACCAGCAGTACAGCCAGATAGTTCAAAGATTCACCAAATGTTGCACTTTTAAGGAAATGCAAACTGTTTTGTAAATAATTATCCCCATCCCTAGTGACTCTCTTCATACCTTTTATAATTAATGAAACAAAAACTGATTTAAAACTAATCCTAAAAATCTACCAAATAAACAACTACTTAATTCTAAATCAGTAGTTTATTTGGTAGATTTGGTAGATTTTTAGAATTAAGTAGTTGTTTATTTGGTAGATTTTTAGGATTAGTTTTAAATCAGTTTTTGTTTCATTAATTCTAAAAGGTATGAAGAGAGTCACTAGGGATGGGGATAATTATTTACAAAACAGCTCAGATTTCAAGTCAACATTTCATGGGAATAATGTCGGATTTGTCCAAGAGCAATGTAAGATAAACTGATTTCTCCATACACCATACATTTCACTATCTAACACGCCATATTCCTTTCGTGACAAATGGGTCTAAATAAATTACTTCAGAAATTTGGCACTCTTTTAAGATTTGATTGTTTTTTCTTTTTCAATACTTTCACAACCATTTCTCAGACTCGAAGAATTTCGCTCTACAGATGATAATGCAAGCCTTCTCCAACAGAATTGGCATCTCGCCCTTCAAATTTACTGTGCTCTTTTGTCTCCTTCATTATCTTTGCTGTAAATGTCAACAAGATCCATCGCATTCAAGGAGAAAACCTCGAATAATCCAAATTGATACATCATCTAATTAATCCTCACACTACGAGTAAATTAAGATCTATCGGGCAATTCTTCGCAGTTCACAAGCTCCAAGATATTAGTCTAACATAATTCTAAGTTACCGCTCTTTACTCGCGAATCTCCCATCTCTCGTGTCACTCAAAGGCCCCGAAATCGTAGTAAAGATACGCCTTCTGGGTATAAGCTACTAATATTCGAACAATTCATTATATGAACAAGTACTCACTATATAAATTCAAGATTCAAACCCACAAAATAACTCGAAAAACTGCAAATCTGAATAAACAACACCAAACCCCAACCCTGAGGGTGTTTAATGTTCCATTACTCGGATTCCAATCATCACTAATCAAACAAAAAGTAAGAAAATAAAGAACGAAATCAAGAGAAAGAAGAGAAAAAACCCATATTTCCAGCTAAATTCATCCTCATCGCAAATAAATCAATATCCGAGTACATCACCAAAATCTCTTCAATAAAAAAATAAAAAATCGTCTAAAACTATTCTAAGATCTATTAAAAATAAAAAATATGCAAAGAAAAACTACAAGAAAACGGTAGCTAGGTATAGTAAACCCATTGGGGAGAGAGAAAATCCAAGATTTCTAGCCTTCAATCTTGTCCAACCTTAGTGAAATCGAATCTCTATTATACAACATCAAATCTCTTCAACGTGTAAAATAAAATCGCTAAAATTACTCGTGATCTAAAAAGAATCAAAATCATAGAAAAACCTGAAATGCAAGAGTCTGTATAAACCCCTCGAGAGAGGCTCCAATCTTTCCCGTTTGCCTCTTTACCTAAAAAAACGAGCATATATATTGCATTCATGCAATGAATGAAGCTTGAAATTAAAGCCCAAAACATCCACTGCCTCTAAAGTTTACAAAGATTGGGTCGCGACATACTCTTCGTCGCGCATACTTTGGTCGCGACATAATTTCCTCGACAAAGAACCCTCGCTTTTCTTCTTCTCTAACTTTGCCTGGCCATAACTTCTTCGCTTTAACTCGATTCGGGCGCCATGAGTACTCGTTGAAAGCTCTTTGACCGTAGAATGCAGCCATGAGGAATTTTGAACCATTTGATGTTCCAGATGGTACAGAAAAATTCATCTTTCCAGTGGTGCGCTACGAGACTCTTATTGACTCTTTCTTAAATAAATTGCTCATTTCTTCGCAAATCACTTTGCTTTTCATCAATAATCCTACAAAACCAAGTTTAGAGGAAATTTTATGAGTTTCATATGAATATGGATATGTGCATGTGGGCCACATGTGAAATGAACTCAAACATAGATGAGCCAGATCATCAAACACCCCAAATCCTTGAGTTTTGTTTGGCTCAAGCAAAGAAAGAGTTGAAGTTGCTTGTCCCCAAGCAAAATTAAAGAGAAGAGTCCATTTCACCCTTTTATTTAACCAAAATCGAGTAATCAAGCTTTGCAAGGGGTATGTGATATGTGTCTCAAGAATTACCTTACAAGGAATATAGAGAATACGACAAGATAATTTATTCATTTTATTAGGTGAATTAATCTCATAATGTACAACTTTAGATCATGGTTCTCAATTAGTGTGTGTGTGTGTGGTCTTCCTCATCCAAACAATTGCAAGCTAGATGAGTTTATGAGAATTGAGATAAGCACGCTGATCTCCTAAGATAATTTATTTAGGTTCCACAGTTTGTTGTTCTTATCACTCTCCACTAATGTAGGCACACAACTCTCAAGAAGATCAAGTAGGTCTTGGCCAAGCTTGTACGTGAGGCTTGGGTAAGGGGTGTTGAGTAGTCATTTTAGGCTAAACTTACCCAAACATACATATTTTTCTTTCACGAGACTCCACCCATCTATCTCATCAACGCGAGTACACATGTTCAAACACCCCAAAAAACTGCTTAGGTGCATCCTTCCATACTCCTCATATCACTTTTCGCACAAATTCTGCATTATTTCAACAAACACCAAGAAGCCTTTTCTTTAAGACAAGGTTATTAGAGCGGGTGCAATGTCAAAACCCCTTAGTTTACCAACCCTTAGCGAGCTTTAAATCAATAGCTCCTCGTAATTCAATCGTCTTAGGTACTAGGTGCTGAGACACCCCTTAGGATTTACTTCGCTTCTAGTAGCGAAGGCTACGAGGCTAGACTCACTCCTCCTGACTTTTATTGTATTTTTTGCTTCTTTTACACTTGAAATTTTTCTCGGGGTTTTTTTTAAACTTTATTCATTTCAACCAATTTGAAGTTATTTTCCTATGGAAAAATAACTCCCTAAACTCGTCTCTCACCACATTTCTCAATTATGTTCAAATCATGTTATGGGTGAGTTTGGTTCTTTATCGAGGATAGTGATGTATATGAAGGTTATCGGGCTTCAAACTTGGTTTTTTTTATAAACGTAATTTTGGATCTTAAGGCTCAACATCTGGTACTAGAGGAATATGCATATGTATTATTAATAGAGTTAGCTTGAAGGCACAATCTTTCCAAGGATGGCCTATACTTCTCAATTGTTGTGTTGCCTAGGATTTCGGGCCAGTTTATAATGTAACAAGTTCTAGAACCTATGGAGATCAAAATTAGATGGATTCTCATAAACCTTCTAACCTGCCAAAACCTGCCAAGGAAACATAATCACACTGAATGAGAAACTAAATGATTCTGAATAGCTCATTAAAGAGATGCAATCAGATAAATAATGTCCATGTTGTCTACAACCATGTGCCATGTCATTAACATGTTCCATTATAATATCACAACCACAAACAATAATCAATAAACCCAACTAAAAATATACCAAACTAAGATGTAAGTTAGGAAGCATCAAACAAAGTCATTATCCAAAAGCACTGGTAGGTACCCTTTACATCCTCAAAGTTGTCATTTGCAACATGTGGGGTGTGACATGATAAACTAACAAAAAAATAAACACCCCAAACTTTGAGATGAACATTGTCCTAAAATGTCTAGCAATGAGCAAAAAAAGGAAGCAATAAAGAAAAGAGTAATAAAGAGAGTCGGGAAAAGTGAACTCCTTTGTAGTATTGGCCACTTTGGAATAGGGAAACTTGATGATTTTCAGACATTGATATTGGTGTACTACCCCTTGATAATATACTCTTTGCTTCTTTTGGAGCCATGAAAGTGGCTTTGGCATTTTCTCAAAACTGGTAGGCACCAACTTCCTTCACCTCAACGCAGTGAGTTTTGATTCCTTCAAAACCTCCTTCAATACATGCAATCACTCCACAATCACCAATGATCCACACAACCGAAACGTCGTAAATCAGCCGCCGCAAATTTTTTCTTCCATTGTAACTCCTCTTGATGCTTGGAATGATGGATGGAAATCAGTTCAACAAAGGTAAGTTTTGTGGGCTGGTGGAGGGTTTCAGTTTTCATGAGTTATATGATCAGAACGGTCAGATTTAGGATTTGAGGAATGGGAGATGAATTTGGAAAGTGGTTGGAAGTTACAAGGGTTGAGGGAAAGAGTATGACAAGATAGAGTATAAAAGTAGGAAGAAGAAAAATGGATTTTAAAGGGTTAAAAGCCTCTGCTGGGTGCAGAAATCACGCGCAATTTTGCTCAAGACTCGCTTTTTTATCCAACTTGTTATACTCATATCTCCTCTTCATTTTAGCTCTGAGTTGATGTGTAAGGACTCGTTTGGAAAGTTTCTTCAATGTAGAATGTGCTCATGGGCTGAGGTGGAACCATTTGGAGCCTCTGCTAATCAATACAGAAAATCAGAATGTTCAATTCTGTCCAGTGTGATGATTTCTTGACTCTTAGGGTCGTCCTTGCTTTGTCTCTTGCCCATATCACTTGCTATCCTTCAAAAGTCCTTCATGCTTATATATTCCCTCTCAAAATTCCTCCAATAGCAACCTATAATGCTTTCATTCATGTTTAAACTCATCTCTTTGTCTTCAATTCTCCTCAAGCATGATCATGAAACTTCCAACTTTATATTTCAATTCAATTTGGTTCATTTCATTCTAAAACTCGAAATTTGATGAACATCTCCACTCCATTTTTTTTCACACTTCAAGCACTATAATTACATAAACCACTTTCCAACTTCTTGCCTTCACTCTTGCAAACTAGTCATGACAACATGTTGAGCTTCAAACTTATCTTATTCTGAAAACACTAACAACAAAGTTAAAACACTGCTGAAATTTTCATCTCAACAGTAAAAAAAAACAGCAACAAATAAAATAACTAAAAAAAATAGAAAAAGAAAAGAGAATGGATAGAATCCTTATTACCTAGCTTAGGTTGCCTCCCAAGAAGTTGCTCCGTTTTTAGAGTCCAGCTAGACTCATTAGAAAAGTACTAGTGCTTCCGTTTGACCAATCATTCATCTTTGGAAAGCACCTCTTCATAACCATCTAGCTCTAAGGATGTTTTCTTTCGCACTTTGAAGAGGGAAAGAAACTCAAAATCCCCTTTAATTGCAGCTGGTGGTTCAGCCACATTTTCTTCAAACAGTCCCTCTATAGATGTAGATGTAAACATTTATGCTTAAGGGGACTGCTCAAACTTGTGCCCTTTTGATTGAAGCAAGTCGTAGAATTTTCTAAACATGGCTCTTCTTGTCTGCTAAAGGTAATGGTCAGAAGATTGAATCTTGCTTTCTCCTCACCCACAAGCAAGGTGAGCTCCCTTTCTTGGTGTCAATCCATGTCGGCTTGAGGAAAGAAGTGGTCTTCTTAGTATACGAGAATTTAGAGATCCCTTCAATGCCCTAAGTCACAAAAATCCATGGGGAAGGTAAATGGCCGATCATCACCAAGACGCTTTCAATAGCTACCACTGACTTTCTTCTTCAAATGTCAATTTATCCACTAATGACTTTTCATTCTCTGTTTAGGAGTGCCTTTTCTAATTTCCATCTCATTTTCACCTCTTCCTCAAATTTCAGGATAGGAAATTTCGCACACCGCTTCAAAGGAGTATCAATGCATTCTTCGGGGATTTGGCAAAGTGTTACTAGGAGAGGTCCTAGAGAATTTTTCCTTGAATGCTTGGACCAAGTGTCCTATTTGAGCTTCTACATTTTTCAATCTAGCACTAGTGTTGACTTGGAAGGCATCTAAGCATGGAAATTTCTGCTCATGAAGATTAATCATCTTCTTGTTCCCTTCCATGTAGATAAAATCTGCTCCTTACTGTAGAAAACTCTTCTTCCTCTTGAAATGTGGGATTTGAACCTTGATAAGGCAATACTCCTTGTTCCATGAGTGAGTCATCGTGGAATTTTTCGTCCAATCTGACAAGAAGTAGTTCAAGCTTGGCTTCTATGGAGGCAAATCTATCTTCATTGAATGTTCCTCCATAAGTACCAACAACAAGAAGAAAACAAAAGAAAATAAAGTACAAAATACTAATAAAAAAATTAACTAAGAAACAAATCACAACCAAAAAGATAAAAATAAAAATAAAAATTGCCTAAATTAGAAAATTACCCGTTCTTCAAAATGTCAACTTCCAATGAGAGAAAGTGAACATCGCCAATCCCCGGCAACGGCGCCAAAAACTTGTTAATGAGACCATTTTGATGTATATGTGAAAATATGGTCAAGAGAGTGAATGTGGTAAATACTCAAAAACTGATTTGAAACAAAAGTAAGTATACTAAAAAACTGAAATGAAAAGTATTACCAACACTCAACCCCTTTCCGCAAGTGCACTGTCATACAGTAATAAAGTGGACTCTGGGGAGTCCCATATCGCACCCACGAGGATTAGAGGTTCTCTAATTGGAATTTGATCACCCCGATTACAAGGGCTCTTCACTATTTAAAGTACCAAGTAGGATGTGAATAAAATCAATTTAATTGAAACAAAAACTGATTTAAAACTAATCCTAAAAATCTAACAAATAAACAACTACTTAATTCTAAAAAGGTATGAAGAGAGTCACTAGGATGGATAATATTTACAAAATGCTTGCATTTCCTTAAAAGTGCAACATTCTGTGGAGTCGAATGTCAGATTTGTCCAAGAGCAATGCAAGATAGTCGAATTTCCTCCAGCATACACCATACATTTCACTATCTAACACACCATTCCTTTTCGTGACAAATGGGTCTAAATAGCTACTTGTAAAATTTGGCACTCTTTTAAGATTTGAATGTTTTTTCAATACTTCACAACCATTTTCAGATCAAGAATTCTCGTTTCATAGACGTGATAATGCAAGCCTTCTCCAATGTAATCGTATCTCGGCCCTTCAAATCCTAATAAAATTTTCCTGGCCTCTTTGATTAGATCTTTGCTAACACGGGATCAAGATCCTTTCATCAGACTAAGGAGAAACCTCTGATACTAAATTGATACATCATCTAATTAATCCTCACACCATGAGTAAATTAGTGATCTATCGAAGTAATTTTTCAGAGTTCATTAGTTCCAAGATATTAGTCTAACATTCTAAGTTACCGCTTTCTTACTCTCAGGAATCTCCATCTCTCGTGTCACCGAGGGCCTCCCGGAAATCGTAGCAAAGATACAAATTTCGGGTATAAGTTACTAATATTTCTCGAATACCATTATATGAACAAGCATCAATTATATAAATTCAAAGATTCAAACCCAAAAATAATTGAAAAACCGCAAATCTGAATGTTCAACCACTAACTTCAACCCTAGAGGGTGTTTAATGTTCCATTATCGATTCCAATCATCACTAATCAAACAAAAAGTAAGAAAATGAAGAAAGAAATCAAGAGAAAGAAAGAGAAAAACCCATTCGAGCTTAAATCTTCGCCTCAACAAAAGAAATAAATTGAATATATGAGTACAAAAGACCAAAATCTCTTCAATAAAAATAAAAATCATTTAAAACTACTCTAAGATCTATTAAAATAAAAATCAAGAAGAAAACTAAGAAAATGGGCGCTAGAGAGAGAAAAAAACCCATGAGAGAAAATCCAGTTTTTAGCTTCAATCTTTGTTTGATCCTTAATTGAAATGCGAATCTCTATTTATACAACAGAAATCTCTTGAGAAATAAATGCATAAAATTCTCTCGAATCTAAAGAATCAAAATATGTAGAAAAGCTGGAAAAATGGGCGGTCTGAGAGAAACCCCGTAGAGAGGCTCTCAATCTTCGCTTGACTCTTTACCTAAAAAGCAGTATATATATATAGTCCATAGAATTGAAATGGGCTTGGAAATTAAGGTCGAAATATCAATTTTGACCCTTTTTAGGACTATCGACATTTGCAGTCGCGACATACTTTCTGGTGGCGACATACTTTCTGATGGCGACATGCTCTCTGGTGGCGACATGCTTCACTGATCGACATACTTCTGATGACATGCTCTCTGATGTGACATACTTGCGGTCGCGACATAACTCTTAATGACAACTGTTTTCTTCTCAACTTGTCGGGGCCATAGCGCTATGTTTTAACTCGGTTGGGCTTGCGAGTACTCGTTGGAAAGCTCTTTAGATAGAATGTAGCCATAAGAATTTGAACCATTTGATGTTCCAGATGGTACAGAAAATTCATCTTTCAGTGGTGCGCTATGAGACTCTTGGTTGACTCTTCTTTTGGAAATAAATTGCTTTCATTTCTTGCGAATCACTTGCTTTTCATCAATAATCCTACAAAACCAAGTTTTAGAGGGAATTTTATGAGTTTTACATGAATATGGATATAAAATGCAAAATAGCATGTGAAATGAACTCAAAACATGTACATAGGTTTTGTACTCATCAAGTTCCACCTTCTTTCCTAAGTCGGTGATCCCCAACTGCAGAGCTACGTGTGAATGCCAGATGTGTTATGGAGTTCGACAAACTCACGGGAGGTAGAGGTTTTCTCTACTTGTTTATTCTTTGGCTAGATCAATTTTAGTGGATAGGGATGTCTTGAGGCACGGATGGCGTGTTTCGATTCAGATTTGGGTAGTGAAATCACTAGAGAGTGTTATTAGACGATCCAGCCGGCGCCAGGCTATGTGTTGCTTGTGTGTTGCTATGTTTGAAGCATGATGTTGTGTGTTGTTTGTGCGATGTTTTGGGTAGTTCCAAGATGGATTGCTGGATTGTATATTAGCTCATGTGAGCTAATTTCATGTTATTGCTATGTATGAAGGAATAACATGTTGATTGTGTATAAATTACATTGTTGTTGAGTATATGCGTGCGATATATTAACATAAATTGTAGTGAAATGGCATATTGCATTTCATATGCACTGGCATAACCTAGAATAGTAGGTATGAGTGCATGACATGAAAAACATGGTTGTCAAATGAATTTCATGGGAAGATTTTCTGAAGAATTGCCTTGGAGAGTTGTCCAACAGTTCATCTCGAAGGAGGACCCATGACTGTTTCGAAAAGTTATCCAGCAATTCACCTCGGAGGGTTATCTAATAGAATTTTATCGAAAATTGGTATTATGTTTTCAAGAACAAAAACCTTTTGTTTTGAAAATAGTGTTTTCTCACACTTGGCTTAGGCATGCATGAGGCAGTCAGTGAGGGCTCGAGAAGTGGGAATGGGTGAGTCACATTCTCATCCATAACATGTAGACATTCGAGTAGGAATCATGAATTCACTTGAATATGTGTGTTTGCCATTGCATGAGCCTTGGGTGGGAGTAACCCAAAGTAGGAAAGTTTAACTCACGTTGCTCACCTTGTCATTAGGATCCCCTTTTAGATGCAGGAGAGTATTCGGGAAGACGGCTCTCACTAGAGGCCGCTTTTGAGAAGAAAGTCGACATGTGGCTTTGATATTATAATGTGTGAAGCATGTATGTATAAGAGTGTAGTTAACTCTTGAAACTATTGTAATATAGTTGGTTATGTTTTGTTGAGTATGGATGTCTAGACGTGGCCACCACATTTTACTCCGCGTTCGAGTCTCGGGTAAATAGACACTCGTTTTGTAGCGTGAGATACTCAATGGCTACATGTATTCAGCGGGTTGGCCAGGTTGTCAACGGACCCGGGTTTAGGTGTCCTGGTGAAAAATTGTGGATCCCGAAATTTTAGTCAAATGGGTTGCTTTGTCATGACATAGAAAATTATGTCGTGACATAGTTGTCATCCTTTGTTTCCTAGGTTTTATCGCGAAGCTACGAGTTTCTATTGCGACATGGTTTCGTGCTTTCTTCTTGGATTCTATATTGACATAACTTGACAATGTCGCGACATAGTTCTGCTGAAGTTGTCTAGTAATTGTCGCGACATAAGTGTCTTGTGTCACGACATAAAAACTTTGTTGCAACTAACTTGTCATTCCTTACCGCTCTTAAAAAATGTCACAACATAAAATCTCTTTGTCGCGAAAATTATTTTTGCCTTCAACTCTTCCACTATGTCGTGACATTTTTTGTTATGTTGCAACATTCTTTCTGTGGTTCTTTTCTACCTTTGTCGCGACAATATTTTATTTTGTCATGACATAGTTTCTCACGATTGCGTATTCTTGTTGTCGCGCAGTGAGACCTTTTCTTTGTCCTTGGCATAGTCTTGTTGTCTTACCTTTATTGGGGCGAACTTATGTCATGACAGAGACTTTGAAGATGTCACGACATATTTTCTTCTTTGATCTTTGTCGTTGGTTGAACTGTTTGTTGCAACATTGAAATCTATGTCGTGACAAACTTATGCGCTGTCTCATTTCCTCTTCCATTTCTTTTTTTGCGATATGGTTCTTTTATTCGGCGAAATCTATTACTCTACAGCTTTTATTGTCGCGACATAAATTTTATTCTTGAGACAAAACTCTACTGCCATTGCTTAATCATTGTAGCGACAGAGCTAATAATATTGCAACATTGTGGTTCAAAAACTTTTCAATCATTGTCACGATAGAGATTTCTACCTTTAGTTCTTCATTATGTCACAACATAATTTTCTGTGAGTTGCAACATTCTTCTTGTAATTCTTCTCAACTTTTGTCGTGACAATTGATGTCTTGTCACGCCAAAGGTTCACCTCAACCTTATGTTGTGTTTGTCGTGACATAAAACTTCTCAGTCGCGATAAATTCTTCTTGCCTTTCAATGCTGACTCCGAATTTTGTGTCACGACATAGTTGTCTTTTGTCACAACAAAGCTTTTCTGCCATCTTCTGTTCTTTATGTTGCGACAGAGTTGTGAAATGTCGCGACAAAGTTCCACTGCCATTTTCCTTGTTTAATATCGTGACATTCTTCTTCAAGAACTTCTCCAGCATTGTCGTGACATATAAATCCTTTTTTGTGACAAAGTTTTGTCTTCTGACTTCCTTTATGTCTCAACACTCACTTCTTTGTCACAACATTTACGATCGATCTCTGCCGTATTATGTCACGTGAGTTGTGAGATGTCGCGATAATCGCCATTTAGCTTGAGTTGGTTTCAACTTTGTTGCGACATAGCATTTGTTGTTGCGACATAGCTTATGCTGGTTTTATTGAGGTTATGTTGTGACATTTACGTATGTAATTTATGCCTCTTTTCTTGTTGGTTGCTTCTTACGCATTCAAACACACCAAAACACAAAGTTAGTGAATATTTCATAGTCGACATTCAAATGAATCATAATCTTCTAAAATACGCAGAAAATGAATTAAAAATAGGTGAGCTTAGGACTCATCACTAGTCCTGCTATACAATTCCAAGCTTAAGCTGTTCTAAGAAAACTGAAGTTAAGATGAAGTGGTCCTTACACAGTCGTTGCAAGGACACCCTTTGGATTAGTGACACTGAGAACCAACTCTGGAAATGAGTTTAAAGTGAATGGTTAGAGATTAAAGCATTATCTTGGAGGGAACCTTTATGAAGATTAGTTCCAGATTTAGAAGAGATGGACGAATTTTGCCGAAAGAAAGCATTTTGAAGCAAATGTCTAGCTAAAGACATAAAACATCAACAGCTACTTGGGAGGCAACCTAAGCAGTGCAATTTTCATAGTTTACTTGATTTTGTTAAAATTTTGTGTGTTTGAATAATAGTTTTAAGTAGTTTAGTTTTGTTAGAATTTATTTACAATTTATTTAATTACAAATCTTACAAATGTTGGGATGAAGAAGCTAACAGATATATGAAGGTCAATTTTAAAGCATCTCTGACAGTTGAGTTATGTAAGGAGTTTGCTACAAGGGAATCTACTTAACTCTTATTCATAGAAATGATGCATAACTAAGTTTGGGGAGTTTGATTTATAAGTGAAAATCGCATGAGTAACGATTGTCCTTTGTTGAATAGTTGTGTGGAAATTTTTGCAATATCATGAATCAATGCTTAATTGATTGAATTGAAAATCTGAGTGTTACTATTTATGTTTGAATTGAGGTTCTTCAACATCTCTAGACTTATATTCACAAGCATGAACTGGAATTGCAGAAAGTAAATGGGGAAAACAAATATAAATTTTATGCTTAAAAGGCTAAACTCCCACTCAATGTCACGACATCAACAGTAATGTCATGACCGCACGGTTCGAGTTTCCCCGATGTCGCGACATTATCGACATTGCTCGATGTCGGGACATCCATATTTCCGATGTCATGACGCCAGCGGTCCTCTGAGAGCAGCATTGAGTGATATCATTGACATCAACATGTAAAAAAATGTCGCGACATCGCATTTATAGAAGCGACACAGGGCGGCCAAAGCAATGTCGTGACATTATCACGACATCAAGTCAATGTCGCGACATTGAAATTACATTAATAGTCGCCATCGGTCGATTAATCGCGACATTAAAGACTCAAATTTAAGCCACGTATAGTTGAGGCGATCACCCTTTAGAAGGACATAGAAGAATTGTCATTCTTAAATCTAATCTGACACTTTTAAACCCCAGCCTTCTCATAGCGTCACAAAAGTGAGCAGTAACCGAGATCGACTCTCTGACCCTAGACAAGATAATAGAATGTAGTGGAGGAAGTTACGAGAAAGGGAAGAAAGAGGGGCTAGGAAACAAGCTATAGAAGTGGTTCTGAGAGATAGAAGTGGTGGTGAAAGAAGGAGAGTCGAGAACTTTCTACTCGATAAGGAGCGAAGCAGTTCTAGAAATGCACGGAAAGAAGATTTTTATGGGAGAAAGGGGATTCAAGGAGTTTGTGTCACTGTTTAAAAAGGATATTGAGCGACGAGGTTGGGAAAAGTTCAGCGAGCATAGGGAGCCAGGAGTACGGGCCCTGGTCAAAGAATTCTACTCAAATTTGGGTGAACAGAAGAACCTAACGTGCTATATCAGGGGGAGGTGGATCCCTTTTGGGGAAAGGGCCATCTCCCAACTCCTGGAGGTAAGATTGATGAGCAAATGCGAAGAGTACGACCAAATCCAAGAGCCCAAAGTTTATGGAATCGTGAAGTGACGAGATAGTGCAGGGGTATAGGCGATGAGTCACTAGCTTCGTCTATTTTAATCCATTTTTAAGCATATTTTAGCAGTTTCAGATATATTTTAATGCTAAATTATGGAATATTCACCAACTTTGTGTTTTGTAGGTTTTAATTGAAAAAGGAGATAATTCCAGCAGAAAAGAAGAAAAAAAGTGGCAAATGCAGCATTCTCTGTCGCAACATAGTGTTTACATGTCGCGACAAAAATTTCAAGCAGACCAGAAGAACTATGTCGTAGCTAGAAGTTGTATGTCGCAACAAAGACTAGGCATAACTCAAGGAAGAAATAGAATCTCTATCGCGACAAAGAAGTTTTTTGTCACGACATTATTGAAAAGAATGTAAAGGAGACTATTAAACACTCTTGCTTTGTCGCGACAATGATCGACGAATGGCAAGGCGTGTCCACGACAATACTAACTTTTGTCGCAACATAAAGTATGAAGTTTAGCATATGAACTGCATGCGACGATGGCAAGGATATAACATAGTCGAATTTGTAATGAAATGTTTTTATGTTGTGATAAGGTTTTGACATGGGACCCGACTCGAGCGATTCTTTCATGACTAAGAAAACTCTATCGTGACATAACATTCAGAGTTCACAACAAAGAGCAACAAAACTTTGTCGTGACAAAGATTATTTCTATCGCGACAAACAAAACATGAGGTTGAGGTGAACTCTGTTGCGATAAGGAAGTCTCTATCGCGACAAGAATTTGAAGAGCAATATAAGAGAAATGGCGACAAATAAAGTTATGTTGCAACATAGTGAAGAACTGAAGGCAGAATCTCTATCACAACAAGGAAGTTTTCGGTCGTGACAATAAAAGCTGCAGATTGATAGAATTCTTTTGTGACAGAAGGAACCTTGGTCGTGACAGAAATTTAAAGAGAATTGGGATTAGCTAAGTCAAGTTTGTCGCGACAAAAGAAAACTCTGTCGTGACAAAAGAAAACTCTGTCGTGACAAAGTTGTTGAGGAACCAAAGAAATCCTGTCGCGATAAAGTAGACAAGCTGAAGAGGAAAAATGCTTGTCACGACAAATAAATTAAGGTCGCGATTGTTTCAAGAAGTAGAAAGAAATGAGAAGCTAGTTACAAACAAATGTTGTGTCGTGACCGCAGACATTCTGTCGCGGCCGAAGCAGAGACCTGCGTCAAAACTTTGTCACGGCGAAGTCAAAAAGTTCGAAACGAGGTCGCGATAGAAAACACATGCTATAGCAAAATCCGGTGACAAAAGACTTAAAACTACATTTGTGAACTTTCTATGTTGCATGAGCAGCAGGTGGAAGCGAAATAATTTGGGGATCCACAGCGCGATTTTTGAAGTGCGATGACATTGGAAGAAAGTTTATAAATAGACGAGATCTAGGGCCTTGTCTTGCGACTTCGCAATTCCATAATTTATAGGTAGTTGGAGACTCTTTTTTATATTAATTTTCTTTTATTTCCTTTTTTGTAGATTTAGTTTGAGTGTAGTTTTTAGTTAGTTTTCTTTTGATTTTTCAGAGTTGAGTAATGAACTGAAGTGCAACTTCGAGCTGGAATTTCTTGTAAAATTTTCTCTTTCTTTACTGTTTTGAATAAAATGAAGTTTGGAAAATTTCTGGATTTCATTTATTTAAGTTTGTTTACACTTTCAGTGAATTTTCCTGATCAGTTAGTCACTGATATGAGTGAATCAGTTTTGAAAGGTTGAGCTCCCTCTGGGAATGGGTCGATGATGATAGTCATTTTTCTTCACAAAGTGGAAGAACGCCTTAGTTAGAATTCTTGAATTTATTTGATTGGTATTATTTTTGAACTTAATTGTTCCTAGTACTAGTACCGTGTACCCAAGCAAAGTGTAACACCCCGAAATATACCCTAGAAGTTTTCGGATATGTTTAGGGTATAATAAAAGTAAAAGTATATTTTAAGGGAATAAAAGAATGCTAAAAATAAAATAAAACGAAAGACCCAGAATTAATAATAAAGCCAAGGGTAAATTAGTCATTTACCACTTGAGGATATGAGAGGCATAAATCAATAAGTTTATATGCCATTATGGAATTTGACAAAATATGGAATAGAAATTAGAAAGAATGGAAGGCCTAGTAAAAATGAAAAAGAATTTAAAAATGCAAAAGGCCAAACATGGCCTTGCTCAAGAGCAAATATCTTTTGGTCATAAAATAGAAGGAGAGCTCAAAAGCGGAGAGGGGAGGAGGGGAGATAAGAAGAAGATAAGAGAAGGAAAAGAAGAAGAAGAAGAAGAGAAGAGAAGAAGGAAGAGGAGTTCAAGAAAGATTCAAAGGTATGGAACTATGAATTTTTGTATGGAATTCCAAAGTTTTGTATGAATTTCCATGCAATTGGATGGTTAGTAGCTTGCCCCCAAACCTAGGGTTTGTTAGGATTTCATCATAACCAAAGATTTCTTGAAAGTAGGGTTGGTAAAACCTAAATAATTTACACAGATAGTATAAATCCTCCCTTTGAGGTTAGATTCATGGTTAAGTACAAGTAATTAGGGTTTAGAACAAGCCCTAACTAATCTTTATATTTGGACCATGTATGAGTTTATGACCCATTTAGAGTGGTTTGGGAATTAATTCATGAAAGGTTTTTGAAGAAAGATAAGTATTGAAAGATGATAAAGTAAAATAGAGATTCTGAAGATGAATATGAGTGGTTTGATGTGTATATAGAGTATTGAGTTGATTTGGTAGCAACATATGGAAAAATGGCGGAAAAACCACATTCTGGACAATTTCGAAGGGTGTGCCGTCTTAGAGGAAACCGGGTTATCAGGTACCACTTTGGTGCTGTCAGCCGTGCAGGGTACCCATTGCTCTATTTTGACCAGTGTTCGTATTTTTTTCCATAACTTGCTCATTTCTTATCTGATTTGAGTTATTCAAGTTGCTGGTTAATCTAGACTTCAAGGAGAACCAAACATCCTGAAATATGTACCCTCGAGTCGACTACATGTGGCTAATGCGCTCAGAGGAATTTATCATTCGAAACAAAATTTATCTTTGCAGGTTTGAACATAGAATGGTCAGGGTTGTTAGGACATAACTTCGAGTTTGGTGCTTTCACGTTTGGGTGATTCTAGTTGGAAGAACCATAGCACCTTAACTTCAAATGAATACAAAGGAATTAGTGTCGGGTATGGAGTTGAGACCTAGAAAAAATGAGTATTACAAAGTTGTCCCTAATTAATATCGATAAATTGACTAGTTGTGAAAATGCCATAACTTTGGTTGGATGATCGATTGGAATGATTCCAATTTTTAAGTAAAATAGATTCATAGAGGACAAGAATACATGAATGATGTGTGAATACCTTAGGCATCATCTTTGTACAAGTATATGAAATACCATATGTAATAGTAACGAAAAATATAAATGCAATATGTATAATACATGTTCATGAAACATAGAATATGATATGAAATATGAAAGCGAGGCGAGCATGAACATGAACATGGCTTGATGGCATGAACACGAGGAATGTGATAAAGATAGGTTATGAGTTACGAAAGACATATGATAGTATTTACACAGGACTAAAATGGTAGTGGAGCCGTTCGATCGGTATACGCGCCACGATTAGTGCTCACGACACTCTGTTCGTGCCCGATACTCCCGATTAGTGCGCTACGGCACTCTGTTCGATGCCGGTACTCTGATTAGTGCTCACGACACTCTTTCGATTGCCGATACTCTGATTAGTGCTACGACGCCTGCTTTCGGTACGCCGGTACTCTGATTGTCTGCGACCTGCATTTAGTGCCCGACGCACTCTTGCTGTGCTCACGACACCTGATCTTTGTATTGTACCTTGGTACTTATTGTCTTTGCCGTACTCATTTCTTGTGTTTGAGATGCATTAGTGAGCAGATTATATGATAAGACTACGAATAAAGAATCGGAGTAAAAAATAAATATGGTAAAGATCAGATGTACCCTACGGGTACCTGCGTATCTGCATACGTAGTACACCACAGTACCTTTGTATCACATTACGTAGTACCCTCTGGTACTTTTGGCCTGATAAATCTACGTAGTACCTCTGGTATACGTATCAGAATACGAGATAAGATCCTTAATACAAGTATAAGATCCGAAATCTGAGAATAAGCTCTTATGCTTGTAGTATAGATCATGAACAAACTAATAACAAAGTAATACAGAGTATGAATCTGTAAATACAAGTATAATGCTCAAAGTAATACAAGTATAAGATCAGAAATACAAGAATAAGCTTTGTATCTGATATAAGATCGAAGTAAAACAAGGATATGCTATATAGTACAGAGTATAAAGATACGAGTACAAGTATAGGATCTGTGAGTACTCTGGTACCTCAGTAAAGGTCTAAGTTCTGTGAACTCCTACGGGAGGTCTGAGATAGATATAAGTACCGTGTATTATAGAAATTGCCTTCGTGCGGGTATAAAATTTATATAATTCTTACGAGAGATTTGGATAAGTATCAGTCTAACAGAAGTTCAAATATGTGTCCTTCGGGAGATATGAACCAGTATGAACCTACGGGTACCTTCGCATAAGAATATGTTTAGATTTGTATACTAAAGCCATGGAACATAAACCATATAAATTTGAAGAATGAACAATAAGAGGGAAAGGAATTCAGCTCCGCTTTGACTGTATATACGGGTACCTTTGTATAGGCTCTGTACTCCTATGGGAGATGTAAGAATTATGTTAAAAGTCATAAAGTACAAGTAGACAGAATTATGTAAAGGACATGAATAGGAACACGACCTGAAACCTAAGAAAGTCATGAAACATGTAAAAGAGACGAATTGAATGCCTTGACATGAATATGTATAAGTCTGAATATGATCATGATGATATAAGCGATAAATCATTTGTTTGGATATGTGCAGATCTGCGTGAACCACGTATATGTATGCATTTGTGATCTGTACCTGCTATGGACTAATGTCCGTATCTGATATGTATCTGTATAAGTATGATTTGACCCTGCATGTATTTGATATGACTCTGACTTGTTCCGATTTGCTATTGTATATGTATAAATTTGCTCTGAATATGATCTGACCAGTCATACATGTAAAGATTTGAATTACAACTTGTAAAAGACATGACACATGGAAGTAATACGAACATGATAATGATTTGGAATTTGAAAAGGATGAAACCTACATGTGAAATATGATATGAGTTAGAAGTCACATAAGAATAGGTTTCGTTATATGCATAAGGAAGAGTAAATGTAAAAAGATTGTGACGACGATTATTGTTATTGGTTGTCCACATTTATATGTTCTCACTAAAGCGTAAGCTTAGCAGATTGTCAGGTGTAGGTATTGAAGAGGAGGCAAGAGGAGACCCGAGGACATTCCACACCGTGATCTGGGTCATCTCGAGAGATAAGTCTTTCACTTGACCTTGTTTAACGCAATCTACGATATTTGTATTAGACATGTACATGTATAAGTATTTATATAAGTAAATGAGACTTATTGTATGTGTATAGATTTTGATGGACATTAGGTGGTAGTTCTTTTGTATATGTAAATGTTTTTGTTATTCTGAGAAATTATGCAGTATATCAGCCAGAGTCTGAGTTCAGCTCTAAGAAAGAATAGGTCAATGAGAGTCCCAGTACATAGTCTTATGCCCCGGACTCGGTTCGGATCTTCTATTCAGGTCGGACCGAGAATCGGGGTGTGACACAAAGTATTGTATCTTGCTTTGATTTCCAGGAGGCCCTCTGCATTACACAGAGATGGAAAATCCTGAGGGTATAGAGCAATTCTTTGTGGGTATGGTAGACTAATACTTTGGAACTAATGAACTCTGAAATATTACTCGAGATAAATCCTTAACTTACTCATGGTTCGAGGATAGTTTGATGAAGTATCAGTTTAATAGCTTCAGAGGTTTCTCCTCTTCACGATGAAAGGATTACATTCTCGTGTTAGCAAAATCTAATGAGGAGATGGAAATTTCATTGGAATTGAAGGATGAGGTGCCATCTAAATTGGAGAAGGCTTCTGCGATATCTGTCTGAGCGAGAATTCTTGAGTCCTAAGATTTGGGTATGAAGTCTCTTAGAAAGGAAAATACTTCGAAATCTTAGAAAAAGGATTATATTCTACAAGTAGCTGATTAGATTCATGTGTTAGAAATGAACATGAATCTCTAATTAGTGAAACATATGGTTAAGGAGAAATCCAAACTATACCACAATGCATCTTTGACAAATTCAGCTTTCCAACTTATGGCTTAGCTAAGATTCAAAATGATGCAGTGACAATTATTCATTGAATTACATGTCTGTGTTTTCTCACTTAGTGAACTCTCAATTCCATTCGTATTAATATTTTATGTATACTAGTGAAATTACTTAGTATTATTTTATTCGTTCTATAATCATCTTAATATTGGGGTTCAAATAGTAAGGACTTGAGTAGTTAGGGTTGTTAGTTTTATGATTCATCATCCATCCTCGTAGGAACGATATTTAGATAATATCAAGTTTTTGGCTCCATTGTTAGGGATTAGATAATAATCCTTGGTGTGATGTCATAAATTTGTATATATATATATATATATATATATATATATATATATATATATATATATATATATATATATGTCGAGTCTATCGACAAGTTTTAGTGCCGTTGCGAGGATTAGATAGTAGTCATTTGTAATAGTTCTCATAATTTGTATATATATGGTCTTGTTTATTAAGGCGGGTCTTTATCTGAATAGTGATCCAATAAGTTTTTAGGCAGTTGTCAAGGATTTTAGTTAGTCTTTGGTAGCAGTTTTAATTACTTGGTAAATTTTGTCTATACAAAAATTGGTCAAACAAGTTTTTGGCACCTTGCCGGGGATAGATGATGAATTTGAAGATCAATATTCTAACCAAAAAGGGAATTACTAATTTGGACATTTTTTTCTTTATTTTATCATAAATTTCAGAAAATCACAAAAACAATTTTAATGGCAGTAGCTGATTATGATACTGAAAATTTTCTTTTAAGCTTAAATGGAGATAACTTTTTCCCACTGATTTAATTTGATCTTAGTGTGTTTCTATTTCAGGAAAACAGTAAATGCACAGAAAACCAAGCGAGAGATGTTTATAGATCTGAAATAGAGAATCTTGAGAGATTTGAGAAGATTACAAGTCTGAATCTAAACGTATGACAAATCAAAAGAAAGGCGCAAACTATTCCGAAGAAGCGAAATGAAAAGACCTCAGGTAAATGGTATGGAAGACTTTTGGAGGCCTTATTCAAGATGAATATTCTTACATGAGATAGCACATATAGAAATATGATTTTAATTGAAGCCAACCTTGATAACTATGGTATAACAACACGGTTCTTTGGTCATGAAGACCACCCAATAGGCATATGGGAAGATTCATGAGGATGGCCAATACGATCAGTTAAATAGAGGTGAAACCGCTAAGTGATTAATTTCCTGACTCTTTCCTTTTCAGCGAGGGATGTAGCGACAACTTGGTTTGAATCAGCGTGCAGCATTGGATCGTGGCAAAGTGGGAAGAAGCGGTGGAGGCTTATATAGGCGATTTTCTCCCCCGACTCGACTTACGAAAGAAGAGGAGAGATTATAGTCTTGGCCCGGGGAGAAGGGATGAAAGTCTCTACAACGCATGTGAGAGATTTAAGAGACTACTCAAAAGATGTCCTATGCATGGGATAGACTTGACCACTAAGATGGACATTTTCTACCATTCCATGAATTATTCCTCAAGGGTATACTTGATGCAGCATGCTTTGGGGCTTTGAAAGAAAGTGCGGAGGAGCGACCGGATGATTGAAGACCTTGCGGAAATGTAACTATAAAGCCCTAGTTTGAAGCTTTAGGGAGTGCTTGACCAAGCCCCGAAGGGGAGGGTGTAATAGAGCTTAATCGAATGACTGCCATTGAAGCAAAGTAGGATGCATTAATGAACAAGATAGGAAATAATGAGAGAAGAATGCATACTGCACTTGAAGTGGGGTACAATAGGTGAAGGAGAGAGAAGAAAGAGTGCTTACCATGAAGGTCCTTACGAGTTGAGGGTACACGGTACCTCGATGTCGATAGGGCTACACCAGTGACCTCGAGCTTACTTATTCACTACACACCAACACTTAAGAACCATGAGAACTTCTCATATAGAGGAGGAGCACAACAAGGTAAAAAACCAGGACAGAATTTGTAGCAATACCATGCCTCATCAGGGTTCCAACAACAACGATAAGCGTGACGGCTACGGGACAAAGAACATAAAATGTCAGGGCGAAGGAGATCCCCAATTCCTTTGATGACCCGAATGCTTTCCTTCATAGAGGAGAAAATAAGAACGCTAAACATACATAAGCGAGAAGTTTCTTGAGCCCGACAACATTAGGCAAACATAACTATGTTTGAGGCCAATACAGCGCCTCTTTAAAATCTAGAGACTCAGTAAATAATTGGCCTTGCCATGCGGAATTAGCCCTAATGGTCATTCCCAGTGGCATGAGGAAGAATGAAGAATTTGCCTTGACTATAACTACGAGAAGTGGCGGCTGGAAGAGAGAAGAGTTGAGAAGAACACTTGTGGAAAGAAAATGCGAAGTGGAGAAGAATTTATGAGGGATAGTTGAAACTTCTTTGAAGATAGAGCAGCCCAAAAATGCAACAAAAGGAAGCGTAGTGGAAAAAAGGAAATCTAGGGAAAATGGAAGGGTTGAAGCTTCTGATCCTCGAGTTCCATTCCCTCGGAGAACGCAAAGAGGCAAAGCTTGAAGAACAATTCTCTAGATTCTTGAACATGTTGAGAAGATGAGATCAATATCCATACCGTGGCATTGACTCGAATGCCTCACTATGAAGTTCATAGAAAGATATATCGAGACGAAGAAAAGATTGGAATTGCAGTGATCGAGTCTTTCATAGAAAATTTAGGATCAGAGCAGTTTAAACATACCTATAATTAGAATGCGATATGGGAAAAGCATTATGCGATTCTAAAGCCATCATCAACTTGATGCCTTTGTATGTGGTTAAAAGAATAAGTTTGGGAGAGCTTGCTCCCACAACCATGACCTTGTAGATGGCAAACAGGACATTAGCCCATCCATAGGGCATTCTAAAAGATGTGCTGAAGTGGGAAAATTCATTTTCCCAGTGGACTTTGTAGTTATTGATATAGAAGAAGACAAACAAGTCCCATTACTATTAGGAAGACACATGTGTAACGGGAGGCGGATTTATTCGATGTGAAGAAGGGAGAATTGACTCTCAGGGTTGGAGATGAGGCAGTGCACTTCAATCTCAATCACGGCTTGAAATAGCCTAAATTAATCAATGCTGATTGTGAGATTGTAGAAAATTCCCGTCAGTTCTAAGGCCGATCGATGATTGTAATTTTAGAGTTCGATGAATGAAGTGAGATGAATTTCCGGTATCTTGAGCATCTTGAAGTTGATTTATGATCTCAGAGTTTTGTTCAAGGCGTGCTCAAATGTGAAGAAAAGCAATCTGAAAATCCAGCAATTTAGAAGAGAAAGTTGTTTAAGAAAATATAAGCTCAAAAGGATTGATTCTAAAAGAATTGCCTGACTATTTGAAGTATGTTTTCTTGTATCATCTCAGTTGAATTAATTGAGCTTGAAAAACAAAAATTGCTTGAAATTCTCAGAAAATACAAGGAAGAAATAGCTTGGTCTATAGAAGATTTGAAAGGAATACGTCCTTCTATATGTATGCACAAGATCCTGTTAAAGGAGAATGCTAAGACCTCTATAGAACATCAGAGAAGGATTAATCCAGTAATGAAAGAAGTAGTCAGAAAAGAAGTACTGAAATGGCTGAATACATGCTTCATATATGCAATCTCAAATATCCCTTGGGTGAGCCCAGTTCATGTAGTTCCCAAGAAGGGAGGATTCATTGTGATGAGAAATGAGAAAAATGAATCGATTCCTACAAGAACTGTGACAGGATGGAGTGTGTGTATAGACTACAGAAAACTAAACACTACTACCAGAAATGATCATTATCCTTTACCTTTCATTGACCAAATGATGGACAAGTTAGCGGGGGCACTCCCATTCTTATTTTCTTGATGGATATGCAGTTTATAATCAAATTTCTACTATAACCACTGAGATGGGGAAGCTACATTTACATGTCCTTAGTCACCTTTGCTTTTAAATGGATGTCTTTTGGATTATGTAATGCTCACGCGCCACATTTAGATGTATATGATGTCTATGTTTCATATTTGGTGGAAGAGGCTATAAATCTTTATGGATGACTTCTCGATATATGGATCCGGTTTTGAGAATTGTTTGGAGAATTTAGAAGCAGTACTTTAAGTGTCGAAAGACGAGAATCTAGCTTTAAATTGTGAAAAATGCCATTTTATGGTAACATAAAGTATTTTTTTGGGACTTAAGATTTTCTTGTTGGATTGAAGTAAGAGCCAAGCAGATTACTATTATAAAAACTCTCTTTGCCACCTACGATAGTCGAGGATAAGAAGTTTCCTTGGACATCTTGGTTTTTATAGAAGATTCATAAGGACTTATAAAATATCAGGACCATTATGTGAAACGCTAGAAAAGATCACGAATTTTGATTTTGATGAATCATGCGGTCTGCATTTGATGAAATTAAATCCGGATTAGTGGCTTGACCCCCCATCATTGAGATGCAGGACTAGAACAATGATTTTTGAAATTATTTGTGATGCGGTGATTATGCAATGGGAGTATTGGAACGAAAATTGAAAAGATATTCAAGTCCGTCTACTATGCTGACAAAACCCGATAAGGCATAAAGAGAGAATTACAACACCATAGAAAAGGAGATCTTGGCCCATGTTTGCTTGTAGAAAAATTCAGGCCTTACATATTGGGGGTCTCATGTTATAATACACCTTTGGTCGTACAACGATTAAATATCGATGAGCGAGGAGGCCAAACCAAGGCCCGATAAGATGGGTATTATTGCTCTGAGAGTTTGGTTGGAGATCAAAGCCCAGAAGGGAGTAGTAATGACGTGATACCCAATCCTTGTATAGATTGGAAAAATTTGCTTTGAAAAAGAAAAGAGGCTAGAAATATGAAATTTTCTACGATGGCGGTTGTTTTTATTGTCCATTCAAACACCTTGGTATGCTGATATTGTCAATTACTTAGTTGTGGAGTTGTGCCACTTGAGTTCGAATTACCCGATGAGAAAATTAGAAGCGGTGCAGTTTTATATTTGAGATGACCCATACTTTTTAGAAGGAAGATATGATCATTGGGAGATGTGTTTGAAACGAGAGCAAGTGGTATTATGGAAAAAGTTCATGCATCACCATATGGAGGATACTTTGCAGGAGATAAAATAGCCTAGAAAAATCTCCAATCAGGTTTTTATTGGTCTACTCTATTCAAAGACTGTTTTGAATGGGTAAAACATTGTGATAATTGTTAGAGAATGGACAACATAAGCAGAAGAAATGAAATGCCTCTACAAGGGATTTTAGTTGTAGATTTTTTATGTATAGGGGATAGACTTCATGGGACCTTTTGTAACACCTGAAATATGCCTAGTCATTTCAACATGTTTAGGGTATTTTGTAGGTATAATTTTGAAATTTTAAATGAAAATTTAAATGCAAAAGCGTGAAATGAAACAGGAAATAAGCGGTAAATTTGTAATTTGTCAAAATGGGACACAAAGTCATAATATAATAGATTATATGCCCAGAAGTGGAATAATGGGAAGTTGTGAAGCAAATGAAGAATTTGAGGACGAAGTCTTTATAAAAGGAAAACTTAAGTAAAAAGAATGCATTTTTGTGGCCAGACAAGGCCTTATGAAATGAGACCAAATAAGACCAATTTTGGTCTCTCATTTGTGCATTTTTGAGAGCAAAACGTGAAGGAGAGAAAGGAAGAGAAGAAGAAGAAGAATCCAAAGAAGAAGAAGAAGAATCAGAAGAAGAAAAAGAAGAGGAAAGGTTTGGATACTTGTTTTGGTTTGCTTATAGTTTTGTTTGAATTTTTAGTTTGTTCCATTTCTAGGAATTTAGTTAGGGATCCATCCAACCTGGATTGTTGAAAGTTGGGTTGGTAATACCCTATTTTGTATAAGATGAGTAAGGAATCCTCCATTGGGTATGGATTCTTGGTTTAAGATGTATGGATACCGGTTTGAGTGTTAGTAAGTTAACCTAACATACAAGTATTTAAGTTAGGTTTTGGAAAAACCCTTATTAATCTCTATATTTGGTTTTGGTGGAGTTAGAACACACTTGGGAGATGTTTTTTCTGGAGAATATATGAATATCCTTTGATTTTGGTTGGATTTTGGAAAAGAAAAGGGCTGAAATAAAAAATTCTGGGCAGTTTCGAGGGTCCTACGCCATGGCGTAGGGACCCCACACCGCAGCGAAGGTCCAAGCTAGGCATGGCATGTCCACGCCATGGCATGGCTAAGTGGGAGGCTGGTCAAGCCTCGGGTACTACGCCACAGCGAAGGGCTACGTCGCGGTGTAGCCACTGTTCATAGCATGGCAAATTTCGATGTTTTGTTTCGTTTTGCTATTTCGTTATTCCGAGGACTTGTCTATTGGACTAATGAGGACCCTATAAGTGTATGCGAAAAGGTCCAGCTTATGTGTGGAAGGAAGCAAAAATTATACTATACCGCAAAGCTGAAAATAAACCCACGCCCCCATGATAAGATTGTGTTCCGAACATGTATAATTGTAGAATTGCTTAAGACCGGGATATGGAATGACACGACACCTCTTGAGACGTGGGCAAAGTAAGCATAGTACATCTAAGATTGATTGGTGCGACGACACTTCGACCGCGTGCTTGGCAATATTTAGTACTTCAATACCTATGATTAGTACTTCTACATTCTTTGATTAGCGCTTCTAGATTTCCGATTAGTGTGGACGACAATCTCTCGTCAAGCTTCAAAGACTTCGCTTTATGCTACGACACCAATATCAGAATCAGACCTTCCTGGTACTTATTGTGTCGTGTGCTACTCATTTCTTATTAACGTCTCTGTAGTCAAACGTTTATATGATAAGAGATCAAAATGAATAAGAGTAATTAATGTACATCGCCCCGCTTCCGAATCGTACTCCACGTATTCTCCGCATAAGTATAAGCTTTGTAGTACTCCATGTGCAATTCTCCGTATAAGCATAAACCCTCAGAATTCCTACGGATATCCTAGTCATATAAGTCCGCTATAAGTATAAGTATGTAAGTTTTTATGAATTTGATAAATCCTGATATATGTTAATCGTTATATGCTTATTGCAAATTAGCATAGCTGCACGCAGATACGATAAGTCATGTATGTTTCCACTAAGCCGCAGCTTGTACGGGTTTTGAACCCGTAGGTACGAGGAGGATCAGCCTGTAATCTTCCTCGCATACTCAAAGACACTCAGAAATGGGACCACCACCGAGGTTTCGCGTCCGATTATATAAATGGAAATGTATCAGCTTTTGTATATGATACGTAAACGGACTCACGAATCGTATGTATTGATAATCGTAAACACCACTACTAGCAGGCTATTTTGTATTTTAAGGCGATATTTTATCCGCTTATAAGACTAGTATTCACCAATGTCCGAAAAGCAAGTAAAGAGTCCTGGGGCATTTCGCACTTTCAACCGCCAGCGAGGGCTTCGGGCGTGACACCTTCCCATCATCATTTGGTATGTACATTTCCTAACCGCCATTGCGTATCCAACGGTAGCAACAATCATTCCAGAATGACATGCGACTTATAGTGGTCGGGTTTATACAAAGAAATATTATGAAAGGCATTCGAGCACCTGTATCAATCATAAGGTAATGAGGTGCCATTTCGTAGTCAAAGTTTTTGCAAAACTCATGAGTAGATATGGAATCAAACATATGATGGGATTGTCTTATCACCCTCAGTCAAATGGACAAGCTGAAATTTCCAATAGGAAGATAAAGAAAATTCGGGAGAAAATGGTGAATACAAATAGAAAGGATTGGTCTACAAAGCTAGATAATGCACAGTGGGCTTATAGAACTGCTTACAAAACTCCCATTGGAATGTCCCCTTATAGAATTGTATTTGGAAAACCTTGTCATCTCCTTTTAGAAATGGAATACAAAGCTATGTGGGTGATGAGTCTTAAACTCATCTATTTTTAATCCATTTTTCTGGCATGTTTTTAGTAGTTTTAGATCTATTTTTATGCCAAAGTATGGAATATTCACTAAATTCCTTGTGTTTTGCAAGTTTTTATTTGAAAAAGGAGAGCAATTCAAGGTAAAAGAAGAAAAAAAGTGGCAACTGCAGCATTCTATGTCGCGACATAGTTTTTGTTTGTCACGAAAGAATTTCAAGTAGACCAGAAGAATTGTGTCATAGCTAGTAGCTGTATGTCGCAACAAAGTCCAGGCTGAACTCAAGGCAGAAAGAGAATCTTTGTCGCGATAAAGAGTTTTATGTCGTAACATTGCTGAAGAAGAATGTAAAGAAGACTGTCGTGACACTCTTAACTCTATCACGACAATGATCAAGGCAAAATGGCAAAGGAACTTTGTCACGACAATCCTTCCTCTTACTCGCAACATGCGGTCGGGAAGATTAGCATATGAACCCTGGTCGCAAAGACATTTCTCGGTCGCTGCATTTAAAATGGAAAGAATATAACACAAGTCAATTGAGACAAATGTTTTTATGTTGCAACAAAAGTTTTCAAAGATGGAACTAGCTCAAGGAAGAATTTATGTCGCAACAAAGAAAATCCTATCGCGACATAACAACCAGAGTTCATAACAAAGAGCAAGAGGACTTTGTCGCGACAAATATTATTTCTGTCACGACAAACAAAACATGAGGGAGGTGAATTTCCTTGTCGCGACACGAAGTTGAAGAGAAATACAAGAGGAATGGCGATAAAGAAATTCATGTTGCGACATAGTTAATAATTGAAGGTAGAATCTCTGTCGTGACAAAGAAGTTTTATGTCGCGACAATAAAAGCTACAGAATGATAGAATTCTGTCGCGACAGAAGAAAATTTAGTCACGACATAAATTGAATGAGAACTGAGATTAGCCAAGTCAAGTCCGTTGCAACAAAGATTTCTATGTTGCAACAAACAGCTCAGCCAATGATAAGGACTAGAGTAAGAAACTGGGCTGCGACAAAAAGAAAATTTCATAAAGGGAGAAATTGTTAAGAAATCAAAGAAATCTTGCCGCGACATATAAAACTCTGTTGCGACAGAGTAGACAAGCTGAAGAGAAAAATTCTTGTCGTGACAAAGAAAATTATGTCGAGATAGTTTCCAGAGGCAGAAGTGTATAAAGAGTTGGGTGCAACAAATTTTGTGTCGCGGCACAAGACATTCTTATTGAGACAAGAACAAGACTACTGGATCAAAAATCTATCGCGACATTATCAAAGTTTGTCATGACAAAATCCAAGAAAAATCTTAGAGAATATATCGCAACAGAAAACTACAAGCTGCGACAAAATCCAGCGACAAAGACTGAAGAGTTTGTTGTGATAGAGCAACCAATTTGAACCAGAAATTTGAGGATCCACAACACAGTCTTGAAGTGCGGCCCAAAATTGGCAAGTCTATAAATAGACGCATTTAGGGCACTGTGCGCAGCTTCCGCAATTCTAGGACTTCTGGGTAGTTGAAGACTCTTTGTATATTATTATTTTTCTTTTATTTCCTTTTTAGTATATTTATTTTGAGCGTAGTTTAATGTTAGTTTTCTTTTGATTTTTCGGAGTTGAGTAATGATTTCATTTATTTTAGTTTGTTTACACTTTCGCTGGGACTTTTCTCTCTTATCGCTAGTCACCGATATGAGCAAACCAGCTTTGAAGGTCGAGCCCTTTCGGGGAATGGGTCGATGTGATGATAGTCATTTTTCTCGCACAAAGTGGAAAAAACTTAAATTAGAATTTTGAATTTATTTGATTGATATTATTTTTGAACTTAATTGTTCCTAGTACTAGTACCGTGTACCTAGGAAAGGTATTATATCTTGCTTTGATTTCCAGGAGGCCCTCTGTGTGACACAGAGATGGAGAATCCTGAGGGTATAGAGCAATTCTTTGTGGGTATGGTAGACTAATACTTTGAAACTAATGAACTTTGAAAGATTACTCAGATAAATCATTCACTTACTCATGGTTTGAGGATAGTTTGATGAAGTATTAGTTTAATTACTCAGAGGTTTCTCCTCTCTTTGATGAAAGAATTTTGATCATGTGTTAGCCAAGATCTAATCAAAGAGATGGAGAGCTTCATCAATATTGAAGGATGAGGTGCCATCTAAATTAGAGAAGGCTTGCAATATTCTGTCTATGGGGGCAAGAATTCTTCAGTCCTAAGATTTGGGTGTAAAGTATTGAAAAAGAAAAATACTCAATTCTTAGAAAGAGGAATGTATCTTTACAAGTAGTTGACTAGATTCATGAGTAAGAAATGAACATGAATCTCTAGTAAGTGAAAGGTATGGTTAAGGGAGAAATCCAAACTATACCACAATGCATCTTTGACAAATTCAGCTTTCCATCTTATGGCTTAACTAAGATTCAAAATGATGCAGAAATTGACAATTATTCTTTGCTCTATGTCCTAGTGTTGTCTCACTCAGTGAACTATCAACTCCATTCTTATTAATATTTTATGTACACTAGTAAAATTACATTAGTATTATTTTATTCGTTTTCCAATGATCTTAATATTGGAGTTCAAATAGTAAGGACTTGAGTAGTCAGTAGTCAGGTTTTATGATTCATCCTCAATCCTCGTGGGAAAGATATCTGGACTTAATGAAAATCCACTTTTATTACTTGTACGATCTATGGACTTGCAGTGATTAAGTCCAATCAAAATTTTTAATGAATCCAATTTACAAAAAGGATAAACACATATTTTCATCACATTTCGTCCAACAAGTTTTTGGCGTCGTTTCTGGGGATTAGATAATAGTCCTTGGTGATAGTTCCATAAATTTGTATATATATGATCTTGTTTATCAATTGGTTTATCTATATCACAAACCAGTCTTAACAGTGGGCCATCAAGAAATTGAATTGTGACTTTCAAACAGCCAAGGAAAAAAGATTACTCCAAATGAATGAACTTGGAAGAGTTGAGAAATGAAGCTTATGACAATGCCAAAATCTACAAAGAAAAGATAAAGAAGTGGCATGATCAGAAGATTATGAGAAGGGAATTCAATGCAGGAGAACAAGTCCTCTTATACAACTCCAGGCTAAAGCTATTTCCAAGGAAATTGAAGTCAAGATGGAGTGGTCATTACACAGTGGTAACAAGTACACTTTGAGCAAGAACACTAAAAATGACTGAAGTGAATTTAAAGTAAATGGTCGATCAAGCATTGGCCAAGGAGTGCAATGAAATTTAGATCCAAATCTTAGTACAGGGAATAGAATTTTTATGAAATGAAGACATTATGCAGCAAATGTCTGGCTAAAGACATTAAACTTAGCAGCTTCTTGGGAGGCAACCCAAGCAGAATTTTAATTTTGATAGTTTGATTTATTTTGTTAATTTTTGTGAGCTTGAAGTTTTGGTTTTAATTTTGTTAGAGATTTTATTTTGAAGTTTTTGGCTGATTTTTCAGGGACAGGGAAGCTGAATTAGAGATGGATGTTATTAGCAAGCACACTTTCTCAAAATGAAATATGTAGAAATTTATGTTGGGAGTATTTATCTTCTCTACTTTGTTCCACACAATTCATACTGAAGTTCTGGGGAATGTGAAATTTTTTTAGAGCAGAAAATATTTGACAACTTTATTGTACCCAGTTGCTTGGATGCATTGTTGAATATCTTGATAAATGATATTGAGTGAAGAATGAGATTTGTCAAGGCTCATACTTGAATTGAGATCGCTTTTGTCAGACATGTGTTTTCAAGGCATGAACTAAGTGGAAGGAATTTATTGCATAATGTCATTTGGGTTGAATGGTTAAAAGTAAGAAAATGTGCAAAATTTTGAGGTAGGACATAACTTTATCGTGATAGACAAAGTTATGTCGCGACACTATTTGAACTTTGTTGCAATATTGGTTCTTTTTGTCGCGACAGAGTTTGAATAAAACCTCATCTCAGTCGCAGGAATTTCTATCACAACACATTTTCTTTCCATCGCGACAAAGTTGGTGCTAACATTTGATTTAACAAAAAAGTTTGTCACTACATAATTCCTGTATGTCGCAACAAACAACACACATGAACCTGAGAAAACATGTCGCGACATGATTTCTCTATGTCGCGACATAAATCAATTGGAGCATAGACAAATTTATGTCCCGACAATTTTTGCTCTATTGCGACAAAGAATTGCCCTAATCTAAAATTAATTGAAAAATTTCTATCACGACATTATTTCTCTATGTCACGACACAATATTAAAAAGGGCATAAACTCTAGGTCAATTTTTGTCATGACAATTAATGAAAGCATAACAAAACAGTTAGGTTATAAATAGAAAAATTTTGAAAACTAAAGAGACATCTGCCTCATACACCTTTCCCTCACCAAATCTCTCTCACTCCCTTCCGAAACCCTAGATCTCTAAATCTCTCTCTCACAATGTCTAAGATGATGAACCTGGTTCCAAACCTCAACAAAATCATGGAAGAATATGCTAAGAGGGAGGAAGAAACAGTTTATGACAGACCCGACCCGGAAACCCTCCCAAGATTCCCCGGGTGGTCCCGCCTAGTAAAGTTCCCACTGTACAATCCCTAGAGAATGTCCAATGGAACCCCACTTTAAGAAAGAAAGTAAACACCTGCATTAATATAATACATCAATATATATAAAAGATCCACAACCGTCAACTAATAACCGACCTATCTTAATTAGTCATAACTACAAACACACATGATAAAGACTCATACGAGTTCAATACTAAGATCGTAGCATTCTAAGAGTGCTTAATCTCTCTAGGTACAAATGAAAATACATAAGTTCAATAAAATAAAGGCGCATAGATAAGATAGAATACCGAAGTCGCGTTAACGAGTGACGTAGAAGTCAAGGCGAGGTAGTCCCTACTGACCGCCTGCATTTCCTTGTAGAACTGGATTTAAAAACAATAAAACGTGAGATAATAAATCTTAGTGAGTGGCATAATTTATAAGGAAAATAATGTTTTTATTTTCAAAAATTCCTTCTCTCAAGACCTCACGTTCACTCTTTTATAAGGTTCCCCGTTTGGAATCATTTCACAAAACCCAAACTTATACCCAAGTCAACAATATGAAATTCATGCTAAAAAATTTAACCGATAATTATTATTCAGAACATTATAACCTGAATTTATTCACAACATAAAAATTGAGCATAAAATATATATAACCATCATGTCATAAAAATAATCATGAAAATACAATAACCATAAATATTTAAATGGTTATACCTTCCTCAGAAACCAACAATGTACCATACCATATACCTATTAGTAAAACCGTCTGCAAACCAACCTCACGACACCGCGTGGCAACTACACAAAACCTTCTGCAAACCCGACATCACGGCCATGGAAACAATATATAACCGTTGGATGGAACCAACCTCACGACATCGTGGAAACTAATAAACCTTCGGGTAAACCCGACATCATGGCCGTGGAAACAATAAATAACCGTTGGATGGTACCAACCTCACGACACCGTGGAAACTATTAAACCTTCGGGTAAACCCGACATCACGGCCGTGGAAATAATATGTAACCGTTGGATGGAACCAACCTCACGACAATCGCGGCTAA
The DNA here is from genome assembly GCA_016808115.1 of Tetrastigma voinierianum. Taxonomy (NCBI): domain Eukaryota; kingdom Viridiplantae; phylum Streptophyta; class Magnoliopsida; order Vitales; family Vitaceae; genus Tetrastigma; species Tetrastigma voinierianum. The sequence continues at coordinate 102,074 of JAEQBH010004491.1, read as the reverse complement.
CCCGCGGTAATCGGTAATATAAGTACTGAATCGAACCTCTGGTACTATATGGTACATCAACTTATAAAAACCAACACCGTAATCTTACTCACATATACCTTTCCAACGATACTGTATTATAATCATTTCACAAAATCTCAAAATCCATTTCTTAAATCAATAAATTTTCAAAGTGGTTTAAAACCTCAATCCATATACCAAAATGTTTAAATACCACAAATTTATCCATGAACTCAGTAAAATTTCCAAATATTTAAAAATGTTGACAAAACTACATGAAATGATAACTTGTTTATATAAAAGTCGATAATTATATTTATATTAATCAACTATTCGATCAATATATATGTAAAATAATTCTACTACAATTATATATCATAATACTATCCCAAGATTTAAACATATAAACCACTCCATGTAATTGGCGATGCTCGGCCCCAAGCCCCAGATCGTCTGCCAGCCGTGAGGCCCTCAGAATATAACAAAAATACCATTTGTGCCCAATAACTTCATTCAAATTAAGACATGGGATGCCCAAAATGTCTTAGAATAATCTTTAGAATCATGGAATTATCTAGACTGACTCGACAGTCCAATCATACAAGCAGCCCTACGCACCAGACCAGTAATCAGCTCTTTCTACCCGAGGTTAATTTTTCAAATCAACCCTCCAATAAATCCGCAACAATATCCAATTTCACCATCCAACTTCAATTTTGCCTAATTTGACCAATTGGTATCCACTTCAAATTAAACACCCTGTGAATTAATTAAATGACCCAAAAATGGAAAACTAACTAAACGACGCCCAAAATTTACAAAATTTATATCAACGGAAGCCCAAGAGACCGTGAAACATATCAAGACTCTTACCTTAGTCCAAAGGTTGCCGCGTGGCTGAAAACTCGATCCAACCGCCGCCAAACTTGTTTTGCCGATCTTCAAACGGCGAGGAATTCAAGAAAATGACCACCCGGAATGAGTTCGAGGGTCCAAAATGGGGAGGGAGGTGGTCAGCCCGAATGGCAAAAACAAAAATCCGTACCGACCATCAAGGGCGGCCGTCGCGTCACCTACCGATCCGGAAGCCGTCCGAGGCGTCACGGAAATTTCACGACCACCCATTGCCTAGTTGGTGGCACCTCCCGGCCGGCTGCGGTAAAAGCAAGGTACGAAAATGTTCCCACGCCCAAACCCGTTCGCCTAAACTGTCGAAATGACCTACCGTGTTCACGATCTTGGGGAGTTTCTAGGTTTTAGAGCTCAAAATGAGTGTTTTTAGGCTAGGTTCTATTTGGCATGCAAACTAGGGTTTATATAGAGCCTAGGGTCAGTTTTCGTGCAAAAATTCCGCAATCGACTGGACATCGCTAAAATAATTTGTCCTAACTCTCTGTGGCCATAACTTTCTATCCGTGAAGCCTGATTTGACGCTCAACCCGCCTATGAACCCAGACGATGAGCCCACGAAATGGTGTCTTAGGTCAACCCAAAATTATTCATCCTGAAAAAGTCAACTCGGGGCTCCACATACTAATTGTTGGTCGCAAACGCTTTAAAAACTTATTATTTGGTACAGTCGTTACGCTTTAAGCGCTTTGTGTAGAAAAATGTGGCAAGGTGAAGAAGGGGCTGAAGTAAACGAAGAACCTGAGTAGCCAGTGGAAGAATCTAGAAAGAGGAAGAGAGGAGATGATGAAGCAAGAGCAAAGAGCAGTGGAGAAAAAGCTAGTGACTGGGTCTCTGATATGGCTTATGTCGCCTGGAGGGATAAATTATAGCATAGAGACTTCATAGGGGAGAGAGGCTTCAACAAATGTATTTCTCCATTCTAAGAGATTGTCAAGAGCAAGGGATGGCACCTTTTCTGTGAACACAAGACTCTGGGTTCGTAGGATGTATGTAAGGAGTTTCGATGTCAATATGGTGGGAATGAAGGATAAGGTAGTGTATGTTAGAGGGAAATGGATATCCTTCTGAGTGTAGATAGTAGATAAACGCATAATCTTCTCAGAGAGGAAGAATGGCTCGACTTCGTAAGATTATGACTCTGATGACCGATGGCAAGGGAAAGTGGGAATGCCACCGTAAAACTCCACACGAGTCCATCGCCAGAGAGGAGCCGAATCGAACCGACAAATGTGTGGTTTTATTTCTTATGTTAAGTCATTCTACCTTCAAAGTACCTATGTATAGTCAAGGATAAGGAAGCAGTCTTATTGTATGCCATCCTAAAAGGATACAAATTTAGTGTTGGTAAAATTATTGAAAACTCAATTTTGAGTTATTACAGATGAGGCTACAAGGGGTTGATTCCACACCCAACACTAATCTCATTGCTTTATATCTTGGATGGTGTACAAGGAGACTCGGAGGAAGAGGAAAACTGTCCCAGGACCTCACCTTTGACACTTATAGGAATCACAAAAAGGGACGAAGAATGTAGGCAAGGAAAGCAGAGGTAGAAGCCGGTGGAGAGGTTAAGAACCTGAAGAAATACAACAAATGCACAACTCGAGAGTGGCTCTCCGCAGTTCCAATGCAGGCATAGGAAGTGTGGAGCCTGCAGACGACCTTCTCTCCTAAGGTGAGACAAGTCCACAAAGATCATTTTGAAAGCCTGTATTCTAGGTAACAATGCCGTAGTCGGGCTAGAAATGCTAAAGCCTCGGTGCGAGATGCAAAGAAAGCGGACAACCAATCGGAATTTAACTCGCAACTCAAAGATGAGTATATGTATGTTAAGTTGAAAATGAGGAACTAGAATTTGGAAGAAGCCTTAAAGTAGAGAGATGAGGAGTGGAAAATTAGATGGGAACTAAGAGAACAAGAGCTGAGTGAAGAACTGAAGGCAAGAGAAGATGCCTTCATTTAAGATCAGCTTAAGAGAGATAGTGAGTTAATTAGAATCATGAAAGAAAGGGAAGATGCTATGGAGAAGAACTTGATGCAGAAGGCAGATGCTTTTGGGTATCTCAGATAAAGAACATCGAAGGAAATAAGAACTTTGATGTATAGTGGATAAGGAAATGGATGACACCCTAAACTATAAGGAAAAATGCTGGACTGAAAGCTTGAACTTGATCAATAAAAATTTGATTAAAATGTACTATGCCCAGGGAGAATTTGAGGGAACCCTGAATTTTATTAGGCAGAGACAAAATGAATTGATCAAGCAATTAACCCTATCCATGGAGTGGTCTGTACTCAACAGAAGTGGAGCAGGCAGTAGGTCAAGGCAACCACAAGTCTAGATTCCTGAGTTCTCACCTTCTGCCGCTGGTTACAAGTTAGATCCAGTGAATCTACCTTCTTCCCATAAGCATGAAGAAGAAGAAAATAACTCACCTCGCTTCATCCCCTTTCCTCCTCTATACCTAATATCCCATCCTTGAAAATCTGCAAATAGAAAAATTCTTTGCAAAGCTCGTGCGTTAACTTCTATTTTTTTCATTTTTGCTTGTTGTATTTAAATTTTCTTTCTTCGAGTTTAATAATTTGAAATTGTTGACTAATGGTAAATGGCTTAGTTGAATAAATGATAAACTAAATTTCCTGTTGGAATTGCTAAATAAGCTGGGAATTGTTTGGTGGAGCTGAATTGTTGATGGAATTGAGTTGTTGTTGTGATACATTTATCTGAAATGAATTGTTGATCTAAATGAACATTCTAACTATTAAATAACATAACAACATATCCACAAAACCAAACAAATAATTTAATAGATGCATTGGGGTGGGATGAGATGAATTGAAAGGGAAAGTTGTAAGAATATTAATAAATGTGTTGAACTCGCAATAAGGAAGGTTTTAATAAATTTATGGAAATGTGATAAGACCTATAATTATGTTTTTGTGAAACAAATTTCAAGTTATAAAAATCCCGATAAGCTTTGCACATGGTCAATAGTAGCTCACAAATAAGCCAAGATTAAAGACATCTTCAGATCCATCACGCACCCTCCAATGTGTTATAGAACTTGTTGAATTATTAGTCAAGGCGAAATGCTAGGCAATACCACCAACAGGAAATGATATAGGCCATCTGTAGAAGTTTTAGCCTTTCAAAGCCTACGCCTATGATATGCATAAGCATACACACTAGTTCCTTATTTGAGCCTATAGCTAATCTCATCATTAACCAGCAAATGATAAGCCCAATTCCTTCCTTAAACATAATCCTACAGTAAAGAACCTTATTTTCCCAGATTACAAGACAAAATACATCAATAACAGAAAAGGTCAAGTTTGGGGGAATATTATTTTAAGTTGTAGATAAGGATAAAAATGGGCGAGAAAGAAAAATTCATTGAGATGAGGAGATATGAAGGAAAGAAGCTGTAAAAAGAAAAACATCAAGGAGAAATGAGTTTGGTATTGTAGCCTTCCTCCCTTGAACAATTAAGTTCTTAGTGGTGTTCAACACCTAGTACCCTAATGCCAACTGGTATGGGAGTTACTAACCCAAAGTTCGTTAAGGGTGGTAGAAAGCTTAAAAAGACCAACATTGCACCATTCCATAAACCTTGATGAGAGATGGAAATTGAAAAAGCTTCAAAACAAGGTTAGTTATGTGATGAGGTGGTCAATGATGTGCACAAAGATACTCACACTGAGAATATGCAGAAGATGCACAAGACCTGATGGGAAGGCTAAGAAACTTGAAATAAAGAGAAATCATGATGCATACTAATGAAGGTAGAGTGTTAAGTCATAGTAAAGTCCTGCAAATTAAGCCCTAAATTGCCCAATTATCTACCCAATTACCCAAACCACACATTACAAGCTTAAAAGACCTATTTGATCATAAAGGTGATGATATGCTTACGTTAATGGAGATTAATATGACAAACAAGCATATATACCTGTCGGTTAAAACATGCTAATCGAGTATTATCCTAAGATTAACTACACCTACCAAGGAAAGAAGATCAAGACACACTCACAAATCGTGTGGTCAATGATTTAAATTGTTTACACTATATGAATTATTTGTCTGTTCAGTGAACTTAATTGAAAATCTTCCTGATTCTAGATTGGAAATACGTTTAGAAATAATTGTACAATTGATTTATGTTTCTTGCCTAATTGTGGATTCAACAGAAAAAATGTCCTTAAAAATAAAGGCTAAATTGTTTAAGGATAAACAAAATTTTCTTTTCTTTGCTTGGGGACAAGCAAATTTAAGTTTAGGGGAATTTGATGAGTCCTAAACATCTATTTTTAATCCATTTTTCTGGCATATTTTTAGCAGTTTCAAATATATTTTAATGCCAAATTATGGAATATTCACCAACTTTGTGTTTTGCGTTTAATTGAAAAGGAGATAATTCCACTATAAAAGAAGAAAAAATGCAATGCAGATTCTCGTCGCGACATAGCTTTTTATGTCGACAAAATTTCGCGACCAAAAGAACTATGTCGCAGCTAGCAGTTGTATGTCGCAACAAAGTTCAGGCTGAACTCAAGGTAGAAATAAAATCTCTATCGTGACATTTCTGAAGAAGAATGTAAAGAAGACTGTCACGACACTCTTAACTCTGTCGCGACAATGATCTAGGCAAATGGCAAAGGAACTGTGTCGCGACAATACTAACTTTGTCGCAACATAAAAGTATGAAGTTTAGCACATGAACTATGTTGCAACAAAAGACAAGTATGTCGCGACAGAAAATGGCAAGGATATAACACAAGTAAACAGCGACAAATGTTTTTATGTTTCGATAAGGTTTTCAACATGGGACCAGCTCAAGGAAGCAATTCTATCACGAAAAAGAAAACTCTGTCGCAACATAACATTCAGAGTTCATAACAAAGAGTAACAAAATTTTGTCGTGACAGATTATTTCTATCGGGACAAAGAAAACATAAGCTCTGTCGCGACTAGGAAATATCTGTCATGACAAGAAGTTGAAGAGCAATACAAGAGGAATTGTGACAAAGAAAGTTATGTTGTGACATAATGAAGAACTGAAGGCAAAATCTCTATCATAACAAGGAGGTTTTTTGTTGTGACAATTAAACCTGTAGATTGATAGAATTCTATCGTGACAAAAGGAAACTTGGTCACGACAGAAATTAAAAGAGAATTGAGATTAGCCAAGTCAAGTCTGTCGTGAAAAAAGAAAACTCTGTCGTGACAAAGTTATTGAGGAACTAAATAAATCCTTTCGTGACAGAGTATACAAGCTAAAGAGGAAAAATGCTTGTTGCAACAAAGAAATTACGGTTGCGATAATTTTCAGAAGCATAAAGAAATGAGAAGTCAAACAAATTTTGTGTCGCGACACAAGGCATTCCTATCGCAACAAGCATAAGACTACTACATCAAAACTCTGTTGCGACATTATCAAAGTCTATCATGACAGAATCCAAGAAAAAGGTCGCAGGAATGTGTCGCGAATAGAAACCGCCATACGACAACTACGATAAAGACTTAAAACTGGTCATGACAAAGCAACCAAATTGGGCCGAATTGGGATCCACAACACGCTTTGACGCGGCAGTCTAACGCGTTGGAAAGTCTATAAATAGACTCATCTAGGGTAATCGTATGCCAGCCTTCCTCAATTCTAGGATTTTGTGCAGCGTGGAGACTCTTTCAGATAAGTTTATTTTTCTTTTTTATTTCCTTTTAGTATATTTAGTTTGGAGCGTAGTTTTGGGGCTTGGTTTTCTTTGATTTTCCGTAGTCGAGTAATGAATCAAGTGCAAATGAAATGAATTCTGTAAAATTTTCTTTCTTTACTGCTTTTGAATAAATCGAGTTTGAAATTTAGATTTCTTTTATTTCATTTTGTTTAAACTCAGTGAATTTTCTTGATCAGCTAGTCACGATAAGGAGGAACTAATGAAAGGTTGAGCTCTCTTTGGGAATGGGTTGGATGATGATAGTCATTTTCCAGACAAAGTGGAAGAACGCCTAGTTAGAATTCTTGAATTTATTTGATTGTTATTTTATATTCGAACGTAATCGTTTCCTCAAGATTGTGTACGTGTCTTGCCAAAGTATTATATCTTGCTCTGATTTCTAGGAGGCCCTCTGCATGACATAGAAATGGAGAATCTCAGGTATAGCAGCTTTTGTGGTATGGTAGACTAATACTTTGAAATGAATGAACTCTGAAAGATTACTTAGATAAATCACTAACTTACTCATGGTTCGAGGATAGTTTGATGAAGTATCAGTTTAATAACTCAGAGGTTTCTCCTATTTCTAATGAAAGGATTATGATCCAATGTTAGCAAAGATCTAATCAAAGGAGATGGAGAATTTCCATCAGTATTGAAGGATGAGGTGCCATCTAAATTGGAGAAGGCTTGCAATATCTTGTCTACGGGGGCAAGAATTCTTCATCCCTAAGATCTAGGTATGAAGTACTGAAAAAGAAAAATACTCAAATCTTAGAAAAAGATATTCTACAAGTAGCTGATTAGATTAATGAGTTAGAAATGAATATGAATATCTAATTAGTGAAAGGTATGGTTAAGGGAGAAATCCAAACTATACCACAATGCATCTTTCCAACTTATGGCTTAGCTAAGATTCAAAATGATGTAGAAATTGACAATTATTCATTGGTTTATGTCCTAGTGTTGTCTCACTCGCGAACTCTCAATTCCATTCCTTATTAATATTTTATGGTATACTAGTGAAATTATTTAGCATTATTTTATTTGTTCTCTAATCATCTTAATATTGGAGTTCAAATAGGCGGATTCCTGAGTAGTCAGGTAGTTGGTTTTATGATTCATCATCCATCACCGTGGGAACGATATTCAGACTTAATGAAACCACTTTTATTACTTATATCGACCAGGCACTTGCAAAGGATTAAGACCAATAAAAATTTTAACGGTATCACGCTTTTACAAAAAGCGAAAAACACTTATTTTCATCAAAATCAACAACAAGTTTCGCACCGTTGTCGGGATTTTAGTTGGTCTTTGCAGCTATGTTAATTACTTTGTGAATCGACTATACGTAATCTGGCCAAACCTGCTTTAGCGCCGCTGCCGCTGATTATATAATAATCTCGGTGACAAGGTCATATATATATATATATATATATATATATATATATATATATATATATATATATATATATATATATATATATATATATATATCGTGTCTATCAACAGTTTTAATACCATGTTACTAGATTAGATAGTAGTCCTTTGGTAACAGTTTCATAAATTTGTATATATATGATCTTGTTTGTCAATTGGTCTTTATACAAATAATGGTCAACAATGGCAGAGGACCAAAACCACCTGCAATGCCAACATCGACAGAGGAAATTTGTCAGAAGAGGTTAAGGTATGGTTTTATTTTGTGAATTATGCTCTCACCTCATTCAAGCATGTCTTAACAATGAGACAAGACCTTGCCATACTACTATATGCACTGGTTAAGGGGTTCAATTTGAATGTGGGGAAAATAGTGGAATAATCCATCCTGGACTATGCTAAGAATAGTTTCTCAAGGAATATCCCCATTCCGTCTTAATCACACTCATGTGCATCAAGGGGGGTGTAGCATTCAGCGAGATAGAAGAGAGGTGCCCAAGATCCTCTCCCCCCTCCCTCACTAGAGTCCTCAAAGCTCCGACACAGGGTGAGGAGGTAGAGGACAAGAAAAAGAAAGAGGGCAGCCATAGAACTACCAAGGAAGACAACCCCTACAGTAGAAGAAGAGCCGAAAATAGAAGAAAGGAGGGGGGAAGGGGGTTTGAAGATTACCCAGAGAAACTAGTACTCTCCCCTAGGGCTAAAGAAGAAATAATGCTAGCTCAGAATAGAGCAAAAAGAGGGAACATGAGAGCAAAAGAGCAAGAGAGCTACACATCTGGATTGTTCTCTTTGCTAACAGAGATGAGAGAGGAAATGAAGAGAAGAGATGAGTGGTTCCGGAAGAGTTGAGTCGGAGAGAATAAAACTTTGGTCGCGTAGTAGCAAGAGTAAGAAAAACTTAAAAGAGCGCCTCTAATAAAGGATGAGGAATGGGCCAGAAGAGTTACTCTAAAGGGATGAGTATCGAGGGTCGAGCCGAAGAGAGAAAAAGCCTTAGTGTAGGGATTAATCCAATGAGAGATCAAGAGTCGACTAAACTTACGGAGGTCAGAAAAGGAAATGAAATTAACTCGCTCCAAAAGGCCGGCCTGGGTATCTTTACAAGGAACGCCAAAAGGAGATTAGAGCTACATCCAAAAGTGGGATGAAGAGCTAGAGTCCATCTTGAAATATAGGGAGAAATTATGGATAAAGAGGATTGATCTAGTGAACCAAAACATGATGAAGATGTATCAAGCCCAAGGTGAGTCATACCCTGAACTCCATTGGGGCAGGAAAATGAGTCATCAAGTAGCACATTCTGATACAAGAGTGGCACTCTCTTGACAAGGATGGACTTGGCTCAACTGCAAGACTAGAACCCTCCATACCTGAGTTCACACCCTCTAATGCAAGTTACAAGTATGAGCCAATAAACCTCAAGCCCTCAAAATCTCAATCCCACAAAAAGAGGAAATAGTTCTCTCTCTTTCTCTCTCTTTCTCTCCCTCCATCTCTCTATCTTCTCTGTATTTCTTTCTCTATCTTATAGTCTATAAAAATGTAATCCTTCCATCTTTTTAATAAAAAGGAAATTTATGAAATTCTATATACAAAATTTTCTTATTTGTTTCTTTCCTTTTAATTTTATAATTTTGGGAATTATAATAAATTTGAGCTTGTGTTTGTTGATTTGAATAAAGGAGAATTCAGAATGTTAATTGTATGAAAGCTGCAATTTGAAAATTGTTGGATAATATTGCATATTTTAAGAATTGATGCTGTAATTACTTGTTTAAAGACTTTAAGAAAATTTGTGAAATGTTGGTGTTATTGTTGTCTACCAAATGAACTAAATGGCTAAATCAGAATGAACTGTAAAGTGGAACAATAACACAACATTTTGTTTTAAATAGAACAAGCTGAAGTCTCAAATGCCAATAGGCTTAGTTGTGATGTCAAGGATAAATAAGCTAAACTTTAGATTCTAAAAAAATGAAATTAAAATCAAAGCTAATAAGGTTATTAATTCAGTCAAATTGAATAGTACAATTCAGAAAATGACTAAACTAGCACACTGATTATAAGTACCTCAAAAACTGATTGTACTTAGGTAAGGAAAACTTTATGGGACTTACTATCAGAAATCTCTAAAGTATCCTAGAACTTGTTGCATTATTATTCAAGGCGAAATCCTAGGCATCACAACCTGTAGAAAATGATTTAGGCCATCCTTGGACAGTTTGGGACTTTCAAAATCCTGCCCTTGATATGCTATATGCATATGCCTTAGTATCTATTTTGAGCCTAATGCCAATTTCATCATCACAGCAAAAAAGAAGAGTCTTAACCTTTCCTTAAATCTTACCTTATAGTAAAGAACCCTTAAGTTACCCAAAACTGTAGATCAATACAGTAGAAATGATAAAGAGGATAAGTTTGGGGGAGTACAAGTTTGAATTGAAAGGAAAGTGTAGCGTCCGATGTGCTACAAGTACTTTTACTTTTACGATTTATTCAAAACACGAATACAAATACAAATACATTTTCAATATCGTAGCTCTATGCTACTTGTGCTTTGATACCACTTAAAATGTGACGCACCCGCACCCTTTTATAACAATTTAACTGTAACTTTGATAAAACAAAATATACATTCCTTAATTTAAATAGGGTCCATAACTATTCTTGAATAACTCATTTATACAAATTGGAATTCCATGCCTTTTCAAATACAATTACAAAATATTTATGGAGTTCACCTTGGTTGTCCACAATATGTAAAATACATTTCCATACTTTCAAAAAGATATAAAAAAAATGTGATCTTCTTATGAAGACTTTTACATCTTTGAGTTCAATGCAAAATAATTACAAAATATCATGAATGAAATGATATGCATGAGATGGAGCATTTACTTATACTCTGCTTTGTTTGACGGTGACTCTGAGCCCGACGATCTACGGTCCTGCTCTTTATACGCGGTACTTGCGTGATGATAAAAACAACGCGCTAAGAATTTTCATGCTTAGTGGTTCTATATAATACTCTTTCCATTTCAGTTTAAATCAAGTCATGCTTTTTTCTAAAACAATGCCCTTTTAACCTTTTTAAATGATCAATGCAATACAATACATATATTCATTTCATATACATTCATTTACACTTTATGATCATTCCAAATATGCACTTTCATATGCAATAAATCATTCAAAACACAAATCATGCATTTCACAAATTTCTTTTCATTTGCCCTGCTTAATTTAACTTATGCTTTCTTGCAAGTAATGTGATAACAAATCATCGACACGGTCTCGCGGTCAGAGGTTCAGATAAAAAGGTTTTATAACACGCACGCTCAATCGGGTTGTTGACTGGTTATTAAAAATCATTTCGTGAACACTACCGATACTATCCCGCTGGGCTACAATCGAAGTGACACATCATTACGTTCGGCACAATACTGCTAATTTGACCCTTATTGGTATACCTATCTATCCCTAACTCGAATTTAACGATTAACATTCTATTAAGGGCGTTCAAATCCTTCATAGAAAAATACGGTATAGTATGCATATTTATACAAACAATTTATTTTCAATACTTATGCAATTTTTCATATTCAAATCATTTTACAATCAATTGCCTCAAATCAATTAAAACAAATCAATATGCTTTTTCTTATAAATCATTTTAACAATTCAAATCATTTTGTAATCATTCAAACACTTTGGAATTATAGAGAGAGAAGTGGAAAACAAACTCCAAAATGAAAACAAAAGAGAGAGTCGAAGAACAAGCCAAAAGTTTGTCAGACTTTGATTCGATCCTAACTGGATCACTCGAGCTTCCTCCTCGCCAAACTTCTATTCCAATACAATTAACAATCATATTATTAGTCGGGTATTCTAGGAGTTTTATTCAGGTTTACTTTCTACCCGACTCCCCTTTTCCATACATTCTTCCTTTCTTTAGAAAATCCTTAACATTTGTTTTAGGCATTATTATGCCGTATTCTTAATCCTATTTGTGGGTTATGGGACACCCACACGATTCACTTACACTTAGGGGGATTCGAGAAAGGAAAACTCAACTTAAACACCAACACAACCAAGTAATTAGTACACCTGGTGCTACAATCAAACTTTTAGAAATTATGTGAGAACCAATTGCCATCAAATGGTATATGGTTAGATTCTAGACTCAAAGAGCTTCCCGTAGAGCCTAAGAACACGTGAATCGGAGTTCGAACAAAAAAGTTATGGTTGATTGAAGTTTGACACCAATTTTGGAAGCAGGGCCCTGCGAAATTTCGCAGCCCTGCAAAATTTTTTCGCATGGGTTGCTAAATTTTGGCAACTCCTGCGAAAAATTTCGCAGGTTTACAAAAATTTCATGATTCCCTCTTTTCGTTTTCTTTTCCTCTTTTTCATGTTTAATCCACTTGAAAAGAGTTGGCCAACACTAAATCAATCCATTTGTGGTTCATAATAGAACATAGACATGCAAGGTCCATTTTATCTGCTTCCAATCATTTAAACTAATCCATTTTCGTCAAAATGCAGCACAAAACAAAAGAAAATCACGTCCATCTCTGTGTGGTTTCAATTTAGGGTTCATTTCTACCCAAATACAACTAGATTTCCGAGGGTTTAGACTGGATTTACACTTACCTTGCAAGAAGAAACGAAAACCCTAGTTTTTTCTTGACCTAGCCAAAAATTTTCTCCCAATCCAGAAACAAACTAATACTAACCAACAAAACACTTCAAAATCTAACCCAATACAACCCCAAAACTCGTTTATAACCAATAAAAACACTTTTTGTCCAAATGTGGAGTTTTTACCAACCCAAACACAACAAAAAGGGGGTTAGGGTTTGGTTTTTCTTACGTCAAGACCTTTGATTCTTAAACATTATAGCTTCCTCCTCCTTCTTGATCACTTTTTCCTTGATTCACTTGGAGCAAAAATCACCCATCAACTCCCTTCCTCACTCAACTGGATGTCTAGACTTTATCTTTTTCTCTCCTTTTTTGACGAATGAGAGTTATGTCTCTCAAAGATCACATTTTGGTCTTAATACCCTATTCTTTCATAAGGCCTTGTTTGGCTAGCCCACTAATTCCTCTTTTCTCATTTTTCTAATTTTAAATCCTTATTTCACTTTCATTTTCACTTCATTTCATTTCATTTTCATTTTAACATTTACACGCCTCATTTATGACCCTTAGGTCCTCATTTGACATTTTTACCAAATTTATTTGGCTTATGTAAAATTTTCGGGTTTTTATCATTTTTCGTTTTTAGCCATTTAAACACCGGAAAAATATAATTTAATTTATTTACACCCTGAACATGTTATAAAACTGTTAGGGTATTTTCAAGGCGTTACAGAAAGAGGAGAGTTAAGGATGAGAAAAGAAGACAACTAAGAAAAAGCTATACTAAAGAAGGTGCAAAACAGAAAACTAAGAAGCTAAAAAAGAAGAAAGTTACAAGGAGTGAGTGTTACCTCGTAGCGTATTCACCTTGAGCAATTAAGCCCTTAGGGGTGTTTTACACCTAGTACCCTAATGCCTATTGGTGTGGGAGCTACTGACCCGAAGCTTGTTAAGGGGTAGTAGAAAGCTTAAAAAGGTAAAACATTGCACCACTCCAAACCTGAAACAAAAAGACAGAAAAGGGCTTATGGAGCAAAATTGAAGACAATAGTAGAAAAGAAAATAAAAATAAAAATAAGCCACAGAGGAGGAAATGTAGAAAAATGCACCAGATCTGGTTTGGAGATGCTTAAAGGGCTAGTTTAGTAGAAAAATAGGATGAGTAGTGAAGGCAAAGAGTTGAGAAAATGAATGCAGTTTGGGTAAACTTGAGCCTAAAATGTCCAGTTATCTACCAAGTGCCCTAGCCTTACATTACAAGCTCAAAAGACCTATTTGATTTTGAGGGTTGTTTCATGCCTACATTAGTGGAGAATAATATGATTAACAAGCCTATGAGACCTAAATCATTATGAAAGACATCATTATGTATAGAAACTCTCATAAAGCTAACTAATATGCAAATTAGTAATGAAGGGAAGACCACCACACACTCATTGTGTCAAGAACTGTATCTGTTTATTAACTATGAATTATAAGCTATATTAAAGCATCTAAATTGAATTTTTTTGGATTCTGAAAGTGAAGCTTAATTAGAATTGATGTTACAATTGAAATATTACTAAAGCCTAAATGTTGATATGATTTAAAAGATGAGTTAATTGAAAAATGTCCTTAAAATTGATTTTTATAGTTTGAGGATAAACAAATATCCCTTTCTTTGCTTGAGGATAAACAAAACTTTAAGTTTAGGGGAGTTTGATGAGTTTAAAACTCATATTTTTAAGCCCATTTTTCAAGTTTATTTCAGGCTTAAAAGTTTAGTTTAATGCAAAATTATGGAGCTTTCATCCAGATATTTTTGTAGGAACTTAAAGAAAATAAGCAAAATTCAGCATAATAAGGAGAAGAAATCAGCATTGTGCAGAGAAAGGGCCAATGAGGCGACATTGTTTCAGCAAATTTCCAATGTCATGACATTAGCCAAGGAAGAGAAAGCAAAGACATTCCACTATCGCGACATCATAAACAGCCCTAGTAGCCAAATTATGGCAACCATCCAATGTCACGACATTTGATATGTGATGTCGCGACAGATCAAGGCGTACTGGTGATAAGATTACACGTCGCAACATCGCTTAAAATGTTGCACATCACCGTAACACCAACACCCGTCCCGAGAGAGGTAAGACATGATATCAGAGGGGGCGTATAAGAAGCATCAAGCCATTACATCAGAAGATTTTGCATTTAAATTAGGAAATTATAAATTTTGGAACCCGAATTTGGTACTTAAAACAAGGGTACAAATGTCATTTAGCAAACGATATATAAGCGATAATTAAGTTTAGAGATGCAGCTACAAGTAGGGAATTTCAAAAGCTGATTCAAGAATATTTAAACGCCGAGGACAACCTACAATTAAGGAAAGTCGAGGGGAAAGTATAATTAATGGAAGTTTAAATAAGAATTAATAATAATAAATTGGCCGTAATAATTCGCGGTAAGCTTCCTGTGCCCTTCTAGATCTCGATGACGAAACGGATCGCACTGCTAAGTTCGCTCCTCATGAATCTAAAGGATCTAGAAAAGTTTTTCCTGCTTACCTCCGCATAGTTTCGACATTTTACGAATTTCTAGCGACGCAGTTTAGAGCTCAAACTCAAACGATTTTTGAAAATTCGAAAACTAAGAATATGTAAAGAATATTCAATTAGATAAAGGAAATTAAACCGACAAATAAATCAATGCAATAAACTAGGACAAAAGAATGGAATAATGGGACATGTGGGTCCCACATCAAAAGAAAAAGAAAAAAAAAATAAAAAGATGAAATGCAAAACAAATGGGATGACGGACGCAGCGTGAGAATTAGGGAGGAGAGAGAAAATTTTTAGTTTTATTATTTTCTTAATTTTCTTCTCGTATCTATGACCGACCGCCGACCAATGATAAACACTAGAAAGCACTCTACGACTATGCGCCACGCCGAGCACTAAAACACAAGGATTAATCGGTAGACCAGTGTGAAATACGCGAAAAACCCAAATTTTTAGTTTTTCCCGCGATTCATTCATTCTAGTTGGTCCGCACTTTTCGACCGCAGAAAATTACCCACGCGACGAGCTACGCGCGACACCAAAATCTTGGCTTTTGTCAACTCGAAGAGCAGAGGAATTTTCCTATCATATTTCGAAACAAAGCACTATATAACTACTGGACATTCTCTAGAGGCTATAAATTCATCCTAAAATTTTTAACGAATAGAATTTAGAAATTTTGGACTATTTTATCATCCTACGACCTCGTGACCGTTTTGACAATTAAAATTTCGGGGTGATTTTATTCAGACAACCGGGACAGACTTTCGTAAATGTTTCAGTGTTTTTAGACTATATGGAAAGTCCCTTTTAGTCTAAAATCTAGCCATATGCCCGCGAACGGCATTCGGGGGCCCACATATTTTCTCGCCAAAATTTTGTAGCACTGCCAGTAAATCAAGCCGCATTGCTACTGACGCTACGCGATCTAATACATCGAAAGGCGTAGCTTAAAAGCAAAGGTGGGAAAGTCAGGAACCGTTCGTTCAAAGCAAGAAGGCGGGCGCGAGCGTTCTAAAACTCATTTTCCAAATACTAGCGACATTATTATTATTATTACAAACTGCTTACACTCTGTATTTCGCGCTTTCATCAAAACCATTTTCAAGAAGCAAGCAATGAATTAGAAAGGGGGCAAATGGTTTCGAGTCAAACCATTTTTGAAAAGTAAGTAAATGGTTTTGAATAATTAAATCATTTTTCGTTGGAAGTTAAAGAAACGGTTTTAAATTGTAAACCATTTTTCTCAAAGAGTAAGCAAGCAAGCAAAGAATGTTTAGAAAAATAGGCCTTCCCTAGTTCTAAGCAGAAAACAGTCGAGGTATTCCGTGACGTACCTGGTGTTAAGATTTGCTACATGCATTGTAGTTTTGCCTTTGGCCAAGCAAATCCTAGGACATACATTACGCATTTAAATGGCAGACCGTGGCACGTACAGGAGATATAAGGTTATGAGCTCTAACTACATACGTGATGGCGACCCGTGTCAATTCCACCATATTCACCTGGAAGCGACGCACTCCGCGCCCTTCCACCGCACCCGGCCGCCTGTGCTTCCGTGTTCACTAGGGTACAAAGAAGCAAAAATAGCCCAAAGGGTTGATGTTTTATACATACATACGCTTTGAAAAAATCAACCATCGTCTCCCGCCGCCTGCGCCCTGAGAGTTTTAAAGAAATCCGCTGAGCCAAGCCCCGCTTAGATTTCAAAACGATCGTCGAGCCAAGCTCCCGTGATTTTAGCAAAACGGTTGAGCCCAGGCTCCCGTTTTATTTTCAAAGAATGCCGCTGAGCCCGTGCTCCCGCTTTATGAAAAAGTTTTATAAACTTTTAAACAGTGCCGCCATGAAAATATTAAACTTTTCAAGCAAGATAAAGCAAGCAAACAAGAGAAGTTTTGAGAAGTTTTATAAACTTCTAAGCAAGCAAGAAAAATTAGAGTTTTATAAGCTTTTAAAGAAAAGCAAAGCAAAGCAAGCAAGCAAGACAAAAGTTTTATAAACTTTTAAAAGCAAGTACAAAAGCAAGAAGCAAGAAAGTTTTAGAAACTTGAAAGGTAAGAAAAGCTTCCCGAAAATAATTGTAAAAGAGAGTTTTACATTTCTGAGATATTTTCCGGAAAAGCAAAACGTTTTATAAAGCATACACTCACTGAGCTCGTTTAGCTCATTATTTTCCATTTTAAAAACTATTTTCCAGTATGTACGCAAGACGCCTCGGAGCATAATAGGTTTGTCCCCATATCAGAGCAAGTACAAATTAAGAATATTATGTAAGAAAATACTTTGAATATGTATAATGGAATATATGTATACATAGTAGCAAGTAGAATGCAGCGAGATGCTGGTTGCCATATTTTTGGATATAGTGTAAAATTGATGTATATAGGATTTGGGACATGTCCTATATGCAACTGTTATGCTAAATTTTATAAAATCATAAGTTTAGAAAGAAAATTTTTATAGAGTGCCTTAGCAAAGAATACTTCGCCTTCGCTTCACTGCAGCCAGTTGTTGGGAAAACTACCAGGATTTTGCGGGAGCGGGGTTTCGCACGCCGCCATCGAAGGGTGGGGGTGTGTCATCAGCTAAGGCTTGAATGCTGGACACCTAAACATCCAATGTCGCGACATTGGATAAGTGATGTCACGACATCAGATCAAGGTAGCTTGGGTGATGAGACAAGCACAATGTCGCAACATCAAGCAAATGTCGCGACATCAGTTACGACATTAGCAGAAAGATTTAGAACAACAAGACTCAATGTGTTGACATCGGGACAAAAATGTAAGAGAAAAGGCATCGGTAAGCTATGTCGCAACATCAAATAGATGTCGCGACATTAGAACAGAGAACTACAACAATGTTGCGACATCGGACCTGAGCATCCAAGATGAAACACTATAAAGTAGTGTTGCGACATCAATTCAATGTCACAACAGAAACTCAATGTCGCAACATAGGAAAGATAATGTTGCAACATCGGAAGTAATCTACAATACCGAATCTCAATGTCGCGACATCATGACTTTGATTTACCACTAGAAATTGAGAACTGCCCAAGAAATTTTCAATGTCGCGACATCAGATGCTACCCACGACATTGACAACTTTGATGTCGTGACATAACCATGACATCAACAGCTAGGATAGCAATTCTAGGATTTTTGAAGTGCGTGATTCTCTCCTTGTTTTTAAAGCCTAAGATCCGAGCCTATAAATAGTAGCTCCTAGGGAGCAGTGAGTAGCTTCCGCCAAGCCTAGAACATCTAGGTAGCTGGAGTCTCCTTTGTATATTATTTTTATTTTTATTTTTTTATTTCCTTTAGTCGATTTAGTTTTAGCTTAAAATTTTAGTTAGTATTTTCTTTGGATTTAAGTAGTGATCTGAGCTGAAGTTTTGAGTTGGTTTCATTGTAAACATTTCGATTTCTTTACTGTCTGATTTCAATGGAATCTAAAAATTTTCTAGAGTTCATTTATTCTAGTTTGCTTGCAATTTCAGTGAATTTTCCTGATCAATTAGTTACTGTAATTTGTAATCCGCTTTGAAAGATCGAAAGCCTCTAGACTGACTACTATTAGTTACGTCAGGCAACTTAAAAGAACGCCAGAGTTAGAAATCTTGAATTTATTTAATTGGTGTTGTTTTTGAAATGAACTGTTCTTAATATTAGTAGCTTGTACCTAGTGATTATTACTACCTAAAAAGTGCTATTTCATACCTTAAGACTTCAGTGTTTAAGCACCTTTTGTGTAGTAATTAGCCTAATTAACCCAGTTGGCATGTTAAGGGCCTAGAAAAGCTACTAATCAAATTTTGTGGCAAGTTTTGTTGTTTTTAAAGTCTATACATCTTGAAGGTGAGGATTTAGCTTAAGTAGGAAGAAATCGTATATTTCCAGAGCGTATGAAGTATAAAGGCAGTAATCGTAAAGAAGATGTAGTAGCAACCTTGCAAAAATTTGCAAGGGTTGCGAAAATTTCGCAAGGGTTGCATAAATTTCACAACCCTCTACCACATTTGACTTTTTTTGGTTTCTTTTTATTTTCTTCCCAATTTCTCCCCATGTAATAGTGTTTAGTTTATACAATTTGGTAATTTGTATTGTTTTGGTGGTATATAATACCCCTAAAGAAGACTTTGTAAAAAACTTTTTGATTGTTGGGAGGCTTCGCGAACAAGCTCCCGCTTTCTCGCTCTCATTTTCTTTCTCTCTTTCTCACTGGCCAAACATCCTCTGAAGATGATTTCTCAGAGGATGAGTGGCTAAAACTCCTTCCTCCTTGAAGTAGAAGGTCACTGGGTAAAGGATCCTAAGGTGGTTTTCATGTTTTTTACGCAGGTATTCACTGCCATTGATGTTCTTTCCTTCAACTTTAGGTTTTGATCCCTGAAAGTCACCTTGAATGGTTGGTATTTGGTAAGCTTTCAGGGCTCATTGGATACTTAATGCTAGATCTAGTGATGTCCATTAGTTATCACTTATGGGCCATTGGAAGGTGAGTCAAGGAGACATTTGTTTTCACTGACTATGATCATGAATGGGCAGTGAATGCCAATTTCAAAGATATTTAATGAGGGTTAATTTTTATAGCTAAATGAAGATCTGGTTTGGAAGAAAATTATATGTTATCCTCTCCAATGCGAGGAAAAGACTCGGAAAACCCCTCATTTGCCTTAGGAACCTAAGCCTAGTGTTCTAGTACTTCAAGGGACCTTTTTCCACATTTTAATCTCTTTTATTTTTAGTGATAACCATTAAAACCAACCCTTTTTATCACAACCCCAATATCAAAAGAGAAACCATCAGTATGTTTCTCACCGTAAGTCATTTCAAGAAGAAAACTCTCTTCAGGGACAACTTTAACCACTATGCTATAGTAGCTATGCTACACTAGTAGAAGGTATTAGGTTATAAATTTTATTGATTAATACCCTATTGGGTGGCGAATCAAATGGCGCCATTGCTGGGGATGGTGCCTTAGTGCAAGTGACAATGTACTGAACACTTATGATCCTCACCACAAGCTCTGGTGAATTTTTTTTCTCTTATAATTCTTTCTAGCAGTTTACTGCTAGGTTACTTATTTCATTTAACTGTTTATATATTTTCTTATTTTTTTTAGCTAACATTAACCCTTTTGATAGAATATTTTTTTTTTTGTTTTGAGGTTATGTTTTATTTTTCATGAGTTTATGTTCCAAAGATTTAGGAATCTTGTATGTGATTAGTCAAAATTAGTATTCCACAGGAATTAAATTATGAATTGGGCCTGAATTTAAACCCAATGGAACCTCCATCTAAAGAACAACAGAGTCAGCAGGGAGTGGAAAGGAATCCCAATGCATTTAGATCCATGACGAACCACATACACCTCCTGATGAGTGTACCTCCTACGAGCAGTGCACTTTCTAACCCAGAAAATGGTTATTAGGCTCACTTCTCAGGCCACTCCTTCCTACTTTTCATTGCATGGAGAGTGAGAAATTCTTATTCGTATAGCAAGGGAGTTCAAGAGGTTTCAGAACACCTTCAAAGAAGGAGGATCGCTATCAGGATTTAATGAGGCTTAAGCTTTTTCCTTTCACATTGAAGGATAAAGCAAAAATTTTGCTCAACTCCTTGAAACCAAGGAGCATTCGAAACCAGACTGAGATGCAGGCTAAATTTTTGAAGAAATTCTTCTCCATTCACAAAACAAACAATTTGAATAGGCAGATTTCCAACTTCTCATCTACTGAGAATGAAAAATTCTATGCATGATGAGAGAGATATATGGAAGCTCTCAATGCTTGTCCTCACCATGGGTTTGACACATGGTGTCAACTATTTTTATGATGGAATTTCTCTTGCCATGAAGCAACTGCTAGAGACTATGTGTGGAGGAGACTTCTTGAGCAAAAATCCAGAGGAAGCTTTGGATTTCCTGAGTTATGTAATTGAAGCATCAAAAGGTTGAGATGAACCTAGCCTAAGGGATATGGAAAGAATGAGACCTCAACCCAAAGACAAGGGCTGACATATGTACTTTTCGAGGAGATGGACATAAAGCTAAAGTCAACCTTAGCTAGAAGGCTGAAGAACCGGAATGAGAAACTGGGGCATTTAGGTAAGTAGTGATCGATTCATGTGCCAAATATTAAGGCATGCTTCATTCACGCCCACTCGAGCACTGGGAGAAGAATGTCCAACTATTCCAAGAATAATGGGAGATGAGCGTGAATGGGCGGTAAATGTTGCAGGTCAATTCCAACCATCAACCAATGCACCATATGGCAACACTTTACAACCCTAGTCGGAGAAATCAACCTAATTTCTCCCGGAAGCAAACCTCCAAAGTATGTAATTCCCTTGACCTCCACAGTGATGTGCATCAATATCTAAGCCATCATAACCATTGTACCAACTTCCAATTCAATAAGCCATTCTAAATTGAAGGTGGCAGATAACGCTGAGGAGAAGAAAGCAAAGGAATGTGCAAAGAAATCGTATACTGATACCGTGGTTAACTCGAACAAAAAGAATAGATGGGCTCTAAATGATATTATCATAAAATAGATAACATGTAGTATTCCCATCATAAGGTTTACTAATCACATCAAGGTAAGAAAGGCAAATCTCCCTCACAAAACCTAGCGTAATCCCAAAGGAGTCCACCGTAGACAGCCAAAGGCAAAGAACCTAATTTCCTAAGATTGACGAGAGGTGAAAGCAATGATCACCCGAGAAGTAGAGTCGAAAGGCCCAATGCTTAAACCACTTGATGTAACCAAAGAAGAAGAAGATAAGGAGCCGGAGATGAAAGTGATTAAAGAAGACATGATGAAAAAGAGTATCCTCTTCCACCATTCCCAAGCACTTTATGTAAAATATGAACAACTTATCCGAGATTTTTGAAGTGCCGAGGCAAGTGAAAGCCCATATTCCTCTCTCTAGATATGATAGCGAGTCCCACATTTGCCAAATTTCTAAAGACTTGTGCAATGTAAGGAGAGGACTAATGTGATAAGAAAGCCTTTGACAGAAAGTGGTAAGTGCCATCATCCAGTTGTAAGACCTCAAAGAAGTGACAAAGACTCAAGGTGTCCATTATTTTGGTGAATATTGGAGGAACTTAAAAGAGAAGGCATTATTAGATTTGAGAGGCGTTAATAACCTGCTTACTCACTACCATAAGTAGTTAGGGCTAGGAGAATCAAAACCCACCACCATCACCTTTATCTTTACAGATAGATCCAAGAAAATTCCTAAAGGCGTAGTTTGAAGATAAGCTACTGAAGGGTGGGATAAGTTCTACTATTCGGTGGACTTTGTTGTTCTTGATAACGAGCCAGTGGCTACAGGAGCCAATTATGTGCCTATCATACTTGGGGGACCATTCTTGGCTACATCAAATGCAACTATCAATCAGAGGGAATGTGGGTCATGCACTCACCTTCAACATGACAATGGAGCTCAAACATCTTCATTTAAACAAAAAGATATTCAATCAGAGAAGGTCCAAGAGGTATAGTTTGATTGAAACCATTGTGGAAAAACAAAGGTGAGCGAAGCATCATCCCTTCGCCCTCGCGCCTGAACCTCACACTCCAATGTCACACTGGCTCTCGCTCTCGTGCATGTATAGCATGCACCTGAAGAGCCCCCTACCACTTTAGCTCCTACTACTCAGGCTGGCCCCAAGTACACCTGCACCACCTGTGGACTTTGTCCACATTTTTGCATAGCACTTCCTAGAGATTACGGGCCATCGGCCCGCACCTCAATGCTACATCACGCATCTTCGCCGGCTTACTCACACCGCTGCGGCACGCTGAATGACTCGTGCAGAACCACCCTTGCTTAGATTTAGGAGCACCTAGGCTTATCACCTATTCCACATACCCCTCTAGTAGTAAAAGAATATCTTCGTGACCAGTCCAACAGTTTCCACCACAATGCACCCTCAACACTTACTCAACTTATCATCCTACAATTCCATCACAGGATGAGGATGAGGTTCCACCCCCTACACTTACATGAGGAGGTATCACTTCCTCCTTTAAGTTTCCCTCCTGAACTACATTGAGGACAATGCAACATCTGGTTGGGGGGAGAGTTAAAGAAGGAAGTGCAATTTATGTTTTAAGCTAGTTTATTTTGTAGTCAAATGGCTTATAGTTTTCAAACAAGTATAGCATATGTTTTTTTAGTTTCTAATACATGTCTTTAGTTCACGTTTTTAGTTATTTAAATGTTTTTAGTCTCTTAGTTTCTAAGTTTCCATTTGATTTCTCAATTTTTTTTTTTGTAATTCTCAGCTTGCAATGGGAGAAATTGAAATTGAAATTGTGCATCAATGCTCTGGACTTTAGAGTTGTTTTATGCTTATAAAATTCGAAGTGTGGAAACTCCTCTTGTCTTCAACCTTACTTCTTCCACTTTCATCTAACCACACACTGTGCACATTAGATTTCAATTATAAGCTGAAAAATTGCCTTGCATCTTGAACCTTGCAAAAATATGGTTTAGTACTTTTGACCACCTTAATAGGTCAGATCCCTAAAAAGACCAATGAGTCTAAAAAAAAAGGAAAAGACCAATGTGTCTCAACAAAGAAAAAAAGAAAAAAAAAGAAAAAGAAATTTGCGACACTTACCTTGAAACCCGAGCACGGTCCTAGAGGTATATGGCACAAATCTTTGAAGCCCGGTGCCCTAAGCCAACTAGTTGGGAGTCACCGAATTTAGCTGGCTACATGGGTGAATATGTGGAGTTTAGAAAATTGTAGGTACTGGAGTATTGAAGTTATTAAAAGTCCGGGGTGAAATCTAAAGAGTTAGTGGTTGAAAGATCCTTATGACTTGATGCCCTAAACCTTGATTGGTTGAGAGTCATGGATGGACCCCCGTTACATGGACAATTGAGAATTTGGTACCCTCAGCATTGCACCCCTACAATAAAAAAAAAAAAAAAAAAAAAGAAATAAGAAGTCAGGAATAAAAGTGGTTCTCGATGATTGTCAATAACTGCCAGGTATAGAAAATAGCTAGGTCAGGGAGAGGGCGCTTGGGCGTGTACTATTTTTGAAAACTAATCAAGTTAACACTTCGGTTTTTGTGGAAGGTTTCAAATTGATTCTCTAGGAGTGGAAATTCTTTTCAAACTTGAATTTACATAGCACATACTTCTCTTGAGATAGTCATTGGGCAGGATTTTGGATGACTCTTATTTAAGGTTGGGTTTTATCACATCATTGCTTTTGGAAAACCATTTTTGTGGGATATATATATATATATATATATATATCATCTTACCTTAAATTATTTCATTCTTCCTTCATTGCTAAGGGACTAGCAATGTGTCGATTGGGCGGAGTGCTTACTACCTAAAAAGTGCTATTTCATACCCTTAACACTCCATTTTTTAAGCACCTTTTGTGTAGTAATCAACTTAATTAACTCAGTTGGCATGTTAAGGACCTAGCAAAGCCACTAATCAATTTTTGTGGTAAGTTTTGTTGTTTTTAAAGGCTATACATCTTGAAGGTAAGGATTCAGCTTAAGCAGGAAGAAATCAAGAGAGCTTCAGAGTAGAAGAAGGCAAAAGCAAGCAGTACCAGAAAAGAAAATGCAGTAGCAACCTTGAAAAAATTCGCAAGGGTTGCGAAAATTTCACAATCCTCGGCCACATTTGACTTTTTTTGGTTTTGTTTGTTTTCTTCCCAATTTCTCCCCATGTAATAGTGTTTAGTTTATACAATTTGGTAATTTGTATTGTTTTGGTGGTATATAATACCCCCAAAGAAGACTTTGTAAAAAACTTTTTGATTATTAAAGTTTTCAGGAGGTCATTTAACAAGTCTGCTTTCTTCTCTCGATTTCTCTCTCCTTTCTTTCTCTCTTCTAATCAAGCAAACATCATCTGAAGATGATTTATCAGAGGATGAGTGGCTAAAACTCCTTCCTCTAAGTAGAAGGTCATTGGGCAAAGGATCCTAAGGTAAACTAAGGGTTTTCATGTTTTTAAAGCAGGTATTCACTGTCATTAATGTTCTTTCCTTCAACTATAGGTTTCGATCCCTTTGAGTCACCTTGAATGGTCGATATTTGGTAAGCTTTCAAGGCTCATTGGATACTTAATGCTAGATCTAGTGATGTTTGTTAGTTATCACTTATTAACTTTTGGAAGTTGAGTCAAGGAGACATGTTTTTACTGATTAAGACCTTTAATGAGAAGTGAATGCTATTTTCAAGAGGATATTTATTGAGGGTTAGTTTTTATAGCTAAATGAAGAATCGATTTGGGAGATAACTATATGTTATCCTCCCTAATGCGAGGAAAAGACCCGGAAAACCCCGCATTTGTCTAAGGAACCTAAGCCTAGTGACTTGATACTCTGGGTGACTTCTTTCCATATTTTAATATATTTTATTTTTAGTTTTAACCATTAAAACCAACTCTTTTTATCACAACCCCAATATCCAAAATGAAATCACCAGTTTACGCCTCACTGTCAGTCATTTCCAAGAAGAAAACCCATCTCTATGGACGATCCTAGCACCATTATACTATTGTAGCTATGCTACGCTAGTATGAGGTATTAGGTTATAAATTTTGTTGATTAATACCCCCAATGGGCTAATGAATCAAATGGCATCGTTGCCGGGGATAGTGCCTTAGTGCAAATGACAATGTACTGAACGCTTGTGATCCTCATCACAAGCTCTGGTGAATTTTTTTTTTCTCTTATCAGTCTTTCTAGTAGTGCACTGTTAGTTTGCTTAATTTCATTTCACTGTTTATATATATATATATATATATATCTAACATTAATCCTTTTGGTAGAATTGTTTTTTTTTTCTTTGGTGTTGTCCTGTTTTTCCTGTAGGAGTTTATGTTCCATTGGATTAGAAATTTAGAAGGCAGTTTAGTCAAAGTTAGTATTCCACAGGAATCGGATTCTGAATGGAGCCTGAATTTAAACCCAATGGAACCTCCACCTGAAGAACAATAGAGTCATCAGGGAGTGGAAAGGAATCCTAACGCATTTAGATCCATGAGAGACCACATACACTCTCCTCGGATGAGTGCACCCTCCTGCAGTGCCTCCAACGAGCAGATGGTAATTAGACCTCACATTGTGCCACTCCTTCCCACTTTTCATGGCATGGAGAGTGAGAATCCTTATTCACACATAAGGGAGTTTTAAGAGTTTTGTAACACATTCAAGGAGGAGACTGCCATTGAGGAGTTAATGAGGCTTAAGCTTTTTCCTTTCACATTGAAGGATAAAGCAAAATTTTGGCTCAAATCCCTGAGGCCAAGGAGCATTCAAAACCGAATCGTATGCGTGATTGATTTTTAAAGAAATTCTTCCCACTACGTAACAACAAATTCTTGAAGAGGCGGATTTCCAACTTCTCAGCTAATGAAAATGAAAAATTCTATGTATGGTGGGAGAGATATATGGAAGCACTTAATGCTTTTCCTCACCATAGGTTTGACACATGGCTGTTGGTTAGATATTTTTATGATGGAATTTCTCCTGCCATGAAGCAACTGCTAGAGACTATGTGTAGAGGAGACTTCATAAGCAAAAATCCAAAGGAAGCTTTGGATTTCCTGAGTTATGTAGCTGAAGTATCAAAAGGTTGGGGGATAAGCCTAACCCAAGGGAGATGGAAAGAATGAGACCTCAATTCAATATAAGGGGTGGCATGTACTCTCTTCCGGAAGACATGGACTTGAAGGCCAAAGTTTCAACCTTAGCTAGAAGGTTGGAAGAACTGGAAATGAGAAAACTGCATGAGGTGCAGGCAGTGACTGAGATTCCTGTGCCAAATAAGTCATGTATTATTTGTCAGTCCACTAAGCATATGAGAGAACAATGTCCAACTATTCCTGCAATGAGGGAGATGTTTGTGGAGAAAGCGAATGTTATTGTTCAATTCAAACCATCAACCAATGCACCATGTGGTAACACTTACAACCCTAGTTAGAGAAATCACCCTAATCTCTCATGGAAGCCAAAACCCCCACAATATGCACCACCTGCTCTTCCACAGTATGCATCAACATCTTAGCCACCACAACCGCAATCATCTTCTCCAGTTGAGCAAGTCATTCTAAACCTGATCAAAGTGGTAGGTGATTTTGTGGGAGTGCAAAAGATAGTGAATGTGCAGTTAAATCAGAGAATTGACAATGTGGAAAGAACTTTGAACAAGAGGATGGATGGGTTCCAAAACGAAATGACCCAGAAAATTGACAACTTGCAGTATTCCATCTCTAGGCTCACCAATCAACATCAAGTACAAGAAAAAGGGAAGTTCCCCTCACAAACTCAGCAAAACCCCAGGGGAGTTCATGAAATAACTAACTCAAGTGAAACTACTCCTAAAATGGATGAAGTAAAAGCAGTTATCACCTTGAGAAGTGGTAAAAAAGTTGAGCAACCAATTCCTAAACCACTTGATGAAGCTAAAGAAGGGCAAGATAAGGAGCTGGAAAGGATAGTGATCAAAGAAGATATGATGAAGAAGAGCATGCCTCCACCATTTCCTTAAATACTTAGAGGCAAAAAGGGGGTGAATAATCCAATTGAGATTTTTGAAGTGCTGAAGCAAGTGAAAGTCAACATTCCCCTCTTAGACATGATTAAGCAAGTTCCAACATATGCCAAGTTTTTAAAGGACTTGTGCACTGTAAAGAGAGGGTTGAATGTGAACAAAAAGGCTTTCTTGACATAGCAGGTGAGTGCCATTATACAGTGCAAGACCCCAGTGAAGTACAAAGACCCAGGTTGTCCCATAATTTCAGTAAACATTGGAGGAACTTGTGTGGAGAAGGCATTATTAGATTTGGGAGCCATTGTCAACTTGTTACCTTACTCAATCTATAAGCAGTTGGGGCTAGGAGAATTGAAACCCACCACCATCACCTTGTCTTTAGCAGACATGCCAGTGAAAATTCCCAATGGCATTATTGAAGATGTTTTGGTGCAGGTGGACAAATTCTACTACCCAGTGGAATTTGTTGTTCTCGATATTGAGCCAGTAGCTGTGGGAGCCAATTATGTGCCCATTATATTCGGGAGGCCATTCTTGGCTACCTCAAATGCAATCAACAACTATCAAAATGGGGTTATGTAACTCACTTTTGGAAATATGACACTGGAGCTCAACATCTTTCATCTCAGCAAAAAGCATGTTCACCCAGAGGAAGAAGGCCTAGAAGAGGTGTGCCTAATTGACACTATTGTGGAGGAACATTGTGCTCAGAAGCTCCACCACCTGCAGCATCTCTAGCAGTCCCTCCAGCAGCAGCCTCAGCCACTCTACTAGCTGATCATCCTTCAGTTCCTACACAGTCACAAGATGAGGATGAGATTCCAACCCTTGTAGCTACCTGAGGAGGTATCACTTCCTCCTTTAAGTTTCCCTCCTAAGCCACATTGAGGATAATGCAACATTTGGTTGGGGGGAGAATTAAATAAGGAAGTGCACTTTATGTTTTGAGCGAGTTTGTTTTGTAGTTGAATGGCTTATAGTTTTTGAAAAAATATAGTACATGTTTTTAGTTTCTAGTACATGTCTTTAGTTCATGTTTTTAGTTTATCAATATGTTTTTAGTTTCTCATTTTCCCATAAAAATTTTTAAGAATATTTTTTTTGTAATTCTCAACTTGTAGTGGGAGAAATTGAAACCTCATCTCAATACTCTTGATTTTAGAGTGGTGTTATGCTTATAAGAGTTGAATTGTTGAAACTCCTCTTGTCTTCAACCTTACTTCTTCCACTTTGAACTAATCACATACTGTGCACGTTAGGTTTTAATTATAAGATGAAAAACTACCTTGCCTCCTGAGCCTTACAAAAATATGGCCTAGTACTTTTGACCACCTTTAATAGGTTAGGATCCTTAAAAAGACCAATGAGTCTCAGAAAAAAGAGAGAAAATACAAATGTTTTTAAAAAAAAAAAGAAAAAAAAAAAAATAAAATAAAATTTTGACACTTACCTTGAAATCCGAGCACGGTCCGAGGGTTATATGGTGAAAGACTTTAAAGCTTGATGCCCTAAGCCAACTAGTTGGGAGTCACTGACTTTGTTGCTCATTACATGGGTGAATAGGTGGAGTTTAACAATTTGTAGGTGCTAGAGTATCGAACTTATTAAAAGTCCGGGGTGAAATATGAAGAGTTAGTGGTTGAAAGATCCTTATGACTTGATGCCTTAAACCTTGATTGGTTTGGAGTCATCGGTGGACCCTCGTTACATGGACAATTGTGAATTCAATACCCTCAGCATTGCACCCCTACAATGAAAAAAAAAAGTTGTGAAATAAATGAGGCTCCTGGTCTATTGAGGTCAAGCTACCGCTAGGTGTAGAAAAGATCTAAAGCTCGGGGGAGGGACAAGATAATATTTTTGAAAGCTAATCAAGTTAACACTTAGGTTTTTGTGTAAGGTTTTAGGTTGGTTCTCTAGGAGTTGAAATTCTTTTGATACTTAAATTTTCATAGAACATACTCCTCTTGAGATAGTCATTGGGCAGGATTTTGATGACTTTTGTTTGGTTGGGCTTTATCACATCATTGCAATTGGAAAACCATTTTTTTGTGGATATATATAGTTCGTCTTGCTTTTGATTACTTTATTCTTCCTTCATTGCTAAGGAACTAGCAATGTGTCAGTTGGGGGAGTGATTACTACCTAAATAGTGCTGTTTCATACCCTTAACACTCCAGGTTTTAAGCACTTTTTATGTAATGATCAACCTAATTAACCCAGTTGGCTTGTTAAGGACCTAGCAAGGCTACTAATCAAATTTTATGGAAAGTTTTGTTGTTTTCAAAGGCTATATATATATATATATCTTGAAGATAGGGATTCATGTCAGCTAAAGCATGAAAGAATCCCAAATAGAAGTTCGGTAGTCGAAAAGCTACAGTTAAGGAAAAGTGTAACTGTAAGAAGGATGCAAGAGCACCTTGCAAATTTCCTGTGGGTCGCAAATTTCTCAGAATTCGCGAAAAATGTCTGCCACATTTGACTTTTTGAGCTTTTTGTGTTTCTTCCCAATTTCTCCCCGTGTAATAGTGTTTGATATGTATATTTTGGTAATTTGTATTGACTTTTTGACATAAGACCCTTTGAAGACTTTGTGCGACAAGTTTTTCATATCAAGTAGGTTTTTTGGGAAGCTTGCTGAGAAGCTCTGCTTTTCATTTTATCTCATCTTTTCTTTCAGCCAAACAACCTCTGAGGATGATTTCTCAGAGGATGAGTGGCTAAAACCTCTCATTCCCTGAAGTACCAGGCACTAGGCAAGGGAAACTGTGGCGATTCAAGGGTTTCCATGTTTTTAAAGCAGGTATTCACTGTCATTAAGGTTCTTTCCTTCAACTCTAGGTTTCGATCCCTTCGAGTCACCTTGAATGGTCGATATTTGGTAAGCTTTCATGGCTCATTGGATACTTAATGATAGATCTAGTGATGTTCGTTAGTTATCACTTATTAACTATTGGAAGTTAAGTCAAGGAGACATGTTTTTACTGATTAAGACCTTTAATGAGAAGTGAATGCTATTTTCAAGAGGATATTTATTGAGGGTCAGTGTTTATAGCTAAATGAAGAACCGATTCGGGAGATAACTATATGTTATCCTCCCCAATGCGAGGAAAAGACCCGAAAAACCCCGCATTTGTCTAAGGAACCTAAGCCTAGTGACCTCATACTTCAAGGGACTTCTTTCCATATTTTAATATATTTTATTTTTAGTTTTAACCATTAAAACCAACTCTTTTTATCACAACCCCAATATCCAAAATGAAATCACCACTTTGGGTTTTACCGCTATTTCACGAAGAAACCCATCTCTGTGGACGATCCTAGAACCACTATACTATATTAGCTGTGCTACGCTAGTATGAGGTATTAGGTTATAAATTTTGTTGATTAATTCCCCTTACTAGGCCACGAATCAATATATAAGTATAAAAAATGTAGTATCCTCGAGCAAAACAAATTTAGAAGATCAAGCTCATAACCTAATAAGTATAAAATAAGTATAAATTAGGTTATAAATAAGTATAAATAAGTATCAAATACCTCAAAACTTAACATTTTGGTAGTCCTCGAGCAAAACAATTTAGATATCAAGTTTCATAAGATAGAGGTGAACAAAATGAAAGCAATAATTTTTTTTTTTAAGTAAGGCAGCGTTGGTCTAATGCGAATTTGTTGATTGGCCTAATAGATTTCACTCACCTATAGAGTATGAAAAACTTAAAGTATTTGCTCTTAGTGAATGTATGACCGTTGAGTTGATTTTGCCTAAGCTAAAGATCTCTATGTGTGTGTGTGTGTGTGTGTGTGACACTTTTCCTAGCTAGTCATTGTTAAACTGGATGGATTTATGAAACCTATTACGGATGATTGATCTCTAAATGATAGATATTTGGAGTTCCATAGGCTTATACTTCATATCATTTTGCACTAATGTAGACTACACATAACTCTTAGGATCATTAGGACTTTATCTGCTTGGTTGATCCATTAAAACCCTTGAATATAGAGATAGAAGGAAGCAAATCAAGAAAATGAAGTAGTAACACAAAATGATGAAGATAGAAACCTGATTTTAGAATTGAAGCTCTGATACAGTGATGGTGCTAACCCAAAAGGAATTAGATCCTATGAACCCACAATCAAAGGTACAAATAAACCTAGAAAGCTAAAGTTAGATTGGTTGATCAATTAGAACCCTTGCATATAGAGAAGCAAGAACCCTAAGTGTTAAGAATGCCACATGCGTGATCAATCCTTAATAAGTTTACAAAAAGTTCAATGAAGAAACAAGGAGAAGAACTCCTCTCAATTCTAAAAATTAAGAAGATCAACATATGCATTTATTGATTTAAAATCTTGGTTATAAAGGTTTATATAGATTGATTTAATTAGCCTAGGAAACAAAACACCTTGGAAAAACAACAAATTAAAGATTTCTAGAAAAATTTGAAGACTAAACTTGCAAAACAAGTTGAATTCGTTTAGCCCATTTGAAGTTATCTAAGACCACACATACTTTAAGCCCAAATAAGCTTGCCCCAAGTATGGACATAAGCCTAATCTACTTAATTTGCATCTTCTTTAGCCTAAAAGCCTTTAACTGTTTGATCTTTGACATTAATGGTTGATTGAATCATGGTTAGAACCTTCTTGGAAATTGTAGATTCTTAACTCATTTGCTTAGCCCACATATCTGCATAAGCCCATTCAAGGCTTCTTTGAAATTTTGACCCATGTGATGAGAATCAAAGCACAAAGGATTCACTTCAAATACCGATTGGGCTAATCTCAAGAGCAAGGGCCAAAATGCTTTAAGAGGCTTTCAGTGGGCTTGTGAAGGAGTTTATTTGGGCCAACCTAGCCTTTAAAAAGAGTCAGTCAAACCATGAACTCATGAACTGGAGCTAACAGTAGTTCAAAAGTCCATAAATGTGACCATGGTTGTTAGCCGGTAATAATTCACATGATTTGATACCCAAAAAGAACCAAAAATAAAAGAAAATTTCTTCCAGGAGTTTTGCTTCGAGATCCACCAATTGTTGTGGATTACTCTAAGGATCTTAAAACATGATCTAGAATAGTGGACCCTGTCCCCTTGACTATATTGAATCAAGAGTCGTAAGAAAAGATGTTGTGTCTTTGTCCACTTGGTTATATGGAACCAAAAGCCTTATGAACAAAGGAAATAGCCTCATCCCCATGATTATAAAAGAACCAAGAGATTTAATAATGAAGATAGAGGTGTGGACCTCGTGATCAAGTTGATGAGACCAAATATTCACTAGAACCTTTGCATGAAATTAGAGGTCCAATGACTCGGGCAAGGATAAAAAGAATGAAGGACACTTATGCGTCTTGATCTACAAGGCAAGACAAAAGAGGCTGCATTTTAGAAGACGTCCAGGACAAAATTTGAAGCTTTCATAGCTTCATGAAGCATGGTTACCTATCTTGTTGCGGAAGGGAAAGATTCAAAAGACCCAAATGAGGGCATGGGTTAATTACGAATTTCATTTTGTTAGTTTTGGGGCCTTTTATAGATGTTATTTAGTCATGGGCATTTTATTTAATTATGGTTTCATTTTTAGTTGTTTTTTTAATGATTTATTTTAGGTCCTATTCATTCTAATCGGGCCAAATTCATTTTTAGGTTTAGGGAATTTTTTGGGGCTGTTTTAACAATAAAATGCAACCGCCATTTGGAGAAAAGACAATTTTATGTTTAATGAAAGTTTATTCAGAAATCCTTTACTTTGTTTTCTTTTGTTCATGATTGAATGCATGGAAATCCGACTTATCAAGGGAATGATCAACCTTGTGGCGTCTCAAGATTAGGGT
This sequence comes from Tetrastigma voinierianum, assembly GCA_016808115.1. Taxonomy (NCBI): domain Eukaryota; kingdom Viridiplantae; phylum Streptophyta; class Magnoliopsida; order Vitales; family Vitaceae; genus Tetrastigma; species Tetrastigma voinierianum. The sequence continues at coordinate 68,417 of JAEQBH010004491.1, read as the reverse complement.
TTTAAGGACTTAGTTTCATTTTGGTTCTAATTAGATCACCATAATCAGTTTCATTTGAAGCTATTTTCTTATATTAATCACATTCCTAAATTAATGTTATTTCGAGGGTCCTGAAATTGCTGTTGGAGCTTGGTGCAGAAAATAAGTTTGTTTCATCTCCTTAGCTGCTTTTATTCACCAAAAAAAAAAACTAAAAAAAAACAAAAATTCATACTTAAGGCTATTTAAAAACATATATGTAACTTTTGGATCTAAGTATTGAAAATGACTTATAATATATCAATCCAAGCCCTTTCTGTCCTCACAACTATGGATAGTGTGCATGTCATCTACTACAGCCAGTTACTGTGATACAAAAAATTCACCTTTTTTCGTTAGGGAATTCTAAAATCGTCTGAAATGTGGCTAAATTTTAAAACAATCATAACTTTAATTCCAATTATATTGAAACTCTAGCCCTTTTCACCTTCAATAGTTTGATAGTGTACGTCATCTACGTATTATCCCTACATAACAATTTCACCTTTCTTCGCCGACCCTAAAATCATTCTTGAGGGAGGTGTGCCATCTTAAAACAACTGTAACTTTTGATCTAGGTATCAAAATGACTTATATATCATATCAAATCAAAGCCCTTTTCAATCCCCATGAATCTAGACAATGTCCAAGTCATGTTTCTAATATTTTCATAAAAACACCTTCTTATGTTAGTTCCCAAGAAGTTTTTCATAAATTTCTTGCTTTAACCCTGATTCGGGGAAAATGACATTGATAACTGTTATTAACATACATTGTTACAGAAAAAAAAAGAAGAAGAAAGGAATAGAGCAAAAAAAGAAAAAAAAAATTGAAAAAAAAGAATACAACAAGGCTATGTGTTGAAATTCAAAAAAAAAAAGGTTCTTTTCCTACAAGGTGTTTTACGTTTTGTCTCTATCAAATCACTTCATTTAGTATGTTCTTTCATATTTCATTTGGTTTATATTTGAGTTTCCTTGTTTATGAGAGTGAGTATCTTTTATTTTTGTTCCATTCCAACATTTGTCGCAACTAAGTTTTGAAAGTTTTGATTTTGAGATTGCCACTATCTAACTTGTTGCTCTTTAGATTTGTTGATTCTCTTTGATTTTATTAAGAATGGGAGGGGAGCTGGCTTGGATTTGAGTGGTAAAAGGTAAGAGTGGTGAGTATATAAGAGGGTAAAATCCAATTGAGTGAAATTTCTTTGAGTGGAAACATGTGAGTGAGTGCAAATTTAGTTCTTTTGATCATTGTTTATGAAAAACAAAATGTCTAGTAATGAGAATCTGTTTGATCCAAAGTTTATGATGGAAGCTCTAACGAATGAGATGATTAGGATGATGAAAAGAGAAATGGACTAGATTCATGAATGATTAGATTAAATTGAGTCTAACCAAATGGATCAGCCACACAACACTACTAATGGGCATCAGAGAAGGAAAGTTCTACCAAGGGAAGACAGGATTGAAAATGATGAATTAATCGTGAAGGCTTTGATGAAGATGATGATCGAGATCCTAGACAAAGGAGATATGGTGGATAGTTTGGAGAAGCATGTAAAAAGGAAGATGATAATTTGGGCAGTATCAAGATGAAGATTCCATATTTTCAAGGCAAGAACAATCCTAAAGTTTATCTTCAATGGGAGAAGAAGGTGGAGTTAGTATTTGATTGCAACAATTACTCAGAGATTAAAAAGTAAAACTCAGAAGCCATTGGAATTTCCATCTGATTATGCTATTATTTGGTTGGATCAATTATTGTTAAACATGAGATAAATAGAAAACGCCTAATAGAAACATAGGAGGAGATGAAAATTGTGATGAGGAAACGATTTGTCCCTAGCCATTACTACTGAGGATTGTATCAGAAATTACAAAGCCTCACATAAGGTAATCGTAGGGTGGAAGAATATTATAAGGAGATGGAGATCCTCATGATCCGAGACAAGGTGGAAGAGGATAGAGAGGCTACTATGGCTATGATTCAGAGGTCATTTGTATCGAGAAATTCGGTTAATATTGTGGAGTCAAGATTATGTACGTCGGGAAGATATGGTGCATATGGCTATCAAAGTGGAGAACCAACTCAAGAGGAGGGGTAACAATACATGACAAAGCCCTTACTTGGGATCGACATGGAGACCCAATGTCATGAAGAAAGAGGAGAACTTATTCTCAACAAAGCCCAAAACTAAGAACATATAAGAAACAACCATCCATGGAAGTCAAAGTAAAGCTAACTATTCTACTGCTTGAAATCGTGATATTGAATGTTTTAAATGCCAAGGCAGGGGTCACATAGCTAGTCAATGTCCGAATAAGAGTTATGATTGTGAGAGACAATGGTGAGATTGAATCTGGTAGTGAAGATGACACTAAATCCATGCCACCATTGGATGAGTGTTCTTATGAAGTACAAGAACTTGTGCATGGTGATTTACTTGTCACAAGGAGAGCCTTGAGTATACAACCTAAGGATGATAGAGATGAGGAGCAACGTGAGCATATTTTTCATACAAGATGTCACGTGAAGGGTAAGGTATGTAAACTAATTATTGATATTGGGAGTTGTACTAATGTTGCTAGTTCGTTGATGGTGGAGAAATTGAATCTACATACCATGAAGCATCCTAAATCATATAATTTACAATGGATGCATGAATGTGGAGAAGTGAAGGTAAACAAACAAGTTTGAATTCCTTTTTCTATTGGAAAGTATGAGGATGAGGTCCTTTGTGATGTGGCACCAATGCATACTGTTCATTTTCTTAGTTGACATGCCAGTTTGATAAGATGGTGATGCATGGTGGTTTACAAAAATTGTTATTCTTTTGTAATGAATAATCAAAATTTATATTAGCTCAGCTCAAACCATTGCAAACTTATGAAGATCATATGCAAATTGCAAGGCAGTGTAAAATGAGAAAGAAATAACGATTATTCATAAGTAAGGAAAAAGTAGAGGATTGAGGAAAAAAAAAGAGAATAGTGGAAATATAGGAGAGAACAGTGAGATAAAAGGAGAGATTAGTGGAAAAAAAAAAGAGGAGAGAATGGTGGGGAAAAGAAGAAAAATAAAAGATTAAGTGCATTTGGTGAAAAACATGAGGTTCAAAGTGTGATGACTACAAGGTAACAACTATTTGTACTTCTGTACAAGGATATTTATTTCTCTACTAACAACCTTCACCCATATTTTCCTACTCGGTGTCAGGTCTTTTAAAAAGTGTGACTTTGATGCCTTATTTCAGAGAAATTCCCATGGTTGATCTCATTTGGTGAGCAGAATTAAACAACAAATAGACTTCATACTAGGTGCTTCCCTATTAGGTGAATTAGATTAGCATTTACATGAATCTCAATATATTGATTTTGATGCTAGTTCACACTCCTAATCACTCAATTCTACACTAATTCCCCTCTTAGCCTTTTTTTGCAGATAATAATGAAAGGGCAAGCAAAAGGAGCAAGAGTAAAGAATTCTGGAGTATAATTGTTGTAGCAGGCTTCATGTCGCGACATCGAACCTTATCCTGCTGAAGAATGACTTTCGGCCATGTCGCGACATGAGCAACCCTGTTGAGACACTGAAGAAGATTCACGTTCAGCCATGTCGTGACACGACCACCCCGTTGAACAACAAATTCGGCCATGTCCTGAGATGAGAACCCTTCATATCACAACATGGCTACGTCAAGCAGCCAAGATTCTTGCTATTTTTGGCCTAGTTTTAGTCCATTTTCCAAGGACTATATATTATTCTTTTGTAATAATGATTGTGTGTTCGCATATCGTGAAAGAACACTCTATTCTTAGGGTTTCTTAACTCTCATTCTTAAAACAACCTAGGGTTATGATTTTGGTGTATTTTTTCTTTGGATTTGAAGACATTTTGAAGAATCAACCAGCTATAGGATCTCTTGTAGCTGGAATCAAATTTTTTGGAGTTCTCCATCATATATTTCATTTTGTAAACTTTGACTCATCTTCTCATCTCTCTCTTGATTATTGTTGAAATAGGCATGATTTGATATATTCGAGAGTTGTAATGAGTAGCTAAACTATTATCTAGTATTATTATTAACATGATGTTTGATTTATATCATTTTTAGAATGGTTTTGTGAATATGTGCTTAGGTTTGATGTTGGTTGTTGTAGAACATGGATTATTATGGTTTCTTACAATTAATTAGCGTTGGGAAATGTGTGTGAGACCTAGTTTATGAGAGACTCACTTAAGGATTCCATAGTGACAACTGAAAACATTCCCTTAGGCCTGAACCATTTCATGCTAATGGTTTTTAATTAAAGAAATCAAATTAACCTAATCAAAGAAATGGAGGGAACTAGAAAAGTCTAGTATTGAATTGTGACGCCCCAAAACCCGGGGGTCCGTTGACTATCCGTCAACCCGCGGAATACAAGTGGATGTCGGGTTACCCGACACCACTTCAGAAGCTGGAAAATCATAAAAAAAAATATACACCTATTTTTTTTTTCCCATAATACTCAAATAAATTTATAAAAATTTATTTTACTCCATTTTCTTCAATTTTCCAACTTGTAAAACCTTAGAAAATTATTTTCCTCACCTCTTAACCAAATAAATTTATAAAATTTATTTTCTTGAATTTATTTTTATTTTATTTTATTTTTCCAGTTTTACACTGTAAAACTCCAGAATTTTTTTTTTTCATTTAATTCTGGAAAATGGTCTAGAATTTCCTCAAAGCCTCCTTATACAACACTAACCCTAGTGTTTAACCTCAAATTTATTAGAATTTGATTTCATTATCCGATAAACCAAATAAATTTCTAAAAAATTTATTTCTTTTATTTTATCCTTCCAGTTTACACATTGTAAACTCCAAAATTTGTTTTCCAACACCTATGTGCTATTTGCCTAAGCACACAAACATTCACATCAAGGGCATACAACACGGGCACACACACCATCATACAATAATTCATCAAATCACACAAAACACATCAAACACATGCATGCCGTGTCCTAGTTTTGTCCCGTGATTTCCTAGGTAATTTCATACCTAAACCGAACATCAAACCACACCTAGTGATGATGCTCTCACTCGACTATGGCCTAAGCCCAAATCCTCAATCTATAGGTTTCCATATACCTATACTCCACATCAAACCACCCAAGTGGTGATGGATACCCAACCCGAGCTCCCTAGGTATTCTATGCTCCTAAGCTCATACTGTCGACGCCCAAAACCCGGGGTCCGTCACTCATCCGTTAACTGGCTGAATACAAGTGATGTCAGTCATCCATTACTTCAGAAAATCGGGCAGAGTCTCCTTTGTACGGGGAGCTCTACCCAAATACATCACCTGCATAAACCTGTCCCAATCAACAATCACATGAGTAAAAACGGCCTCTTGGGCCCATAATACAATACTCATCACAATATATCCAAACTATATCCAATAGTTTCAAGAGTTAATAAATTACTCTTATACAACACATATTAAAATTCTAGAATTCTAATACATGTATACAATGTAACACCAAAGCCACAACCCGGGGCCTTTCTTCTTAAAATGCTTATGACGGCCGCTTCCACTCGCCCGCCTCCCGTGACCAGAAATATAATATCCTCGACAGTGGTGAGCTAATGCTCGCAGTGGAATCACCCTATGGCTACTTCCACCTAAGTATGCACACGAACACCACACATTCAAGCAAATACATGATCCTACTTGAATGTCTACATGATCAACTCATACCCCGAGTCCTCACCGACTCCCTCACACCTGCCTAAGCCATGTATGAGAAAACATCTTTTTCAAAACAATTCTTGTTGTTTTCGAAACTATACTACCGAAATATCGGTAAAAATATGGGACTACCCTCCGAGGCGAATGTTTTAGAGAACCTTCCGAAATAGTCATGGTCCTCATCCGAAATGACCTGTTGGACCGTCTCCCAACCCCATTCTCCGGAAATTCATCTTATGAAATTCCTTTCAAAAACGTTTTCGTTTTTCTTTCAATTTTTCATGTCATGCACTCACCTAATTTCTAGGCTACCCCAGTGCATATGAAATGCATTATGATGTCATTCCATTTCAGTTCAATCACACATGCAAATATATAATCATGCATATATTCCCATAATTTAAATCACACAATCATGTCATGTAATTCCACAATTCAATACACCGAAAATTAGCTCACTTGGGCTAATTATCAAACACGAGCAATTTGAATTTAATCACTCAATAAAACACTTTTTCACACGAAAATTGATTTTCGTGTCATCGGCTCAGATATGAACAAGAAACCCTAGGGTTTACCGTCTGGCCACTATAAAATCATCATCTGGGTCACTTCATGATCTCAAGAGATTTCCACTGCCATCCTCGGCCTCAACCAAACCAATACATAGATTCAACACACAAATGCACACCACCAAAATCAGCCGCGGCGGGCCACGACCGCTTCCATTTGCTCTAAAAATTTATAACAATTCATCCCAAGATTTGGGATCGATCAAACGGCCTCTCACGGCCTCATTCAGCTCAAGCATCATAAATACACTTAAATAAAGAATAAAACCCAAGTATGGAGAAACCCCTACCTCTCGAAGTTTGAGGAAACTCCCTAAATCCGGTACCCACGCGAAGCCCTCTCCGTGTAGAGCGGCTTTCCTTCTTGTCCCGAAGACTGCCGACGGCCTGATCGCTTAGTAAATCTGTATAGGTTCTCGAGGCTTCTCTAAACAAAACAAAAATGGCCATTGGATCTAAATCCCCTGCTCCCCACGTTTTCTTATCTTTTCAATTTGAGAAGATGGTTACTATTTAGAATTTTGTCATTTAGTGACTTAAACAATTTCCAAAATGACTATTATGTCCCTCTTTTCCTAGTTTTGACATTCGAATCTATCTCGGTCCGTCCATTTTCATCATTTCTCTACTCATACCACTTATGGAATATGAGTACGTGTTATATACGATTTTTGTCTCATCGAAAATCGTTTTACGGCACCCGAATCGCGATGCCTGGAAAAACGTGTCAACTCCGACTATCTCAGAATTTACGAAATTTTATGTGCTAGCTAGATTTCACGAGACGATTCCAACGGTGAAATTCGTTTCATCATCCGAGATCTAGAGAATTAATTCCGGATTTGTAACCGAAATAACATTTTTGTAATCGAAATTACGATTTTGCCATTTTTCCAGAAATTGGAATTTCTCGGGTCTTACATTCTCCCCTTCTTAAAAGGAATTTCGTCTTGAAATTCTGGACAATCATAATCACTCACATGCATATGCAACGTGCACTCTACCATGCATGTAAACTAGTCATTTAAATAGTAAACGACTAACTACGTACCTTCATCCCTAAACAAGAAGGGATAGGTGGCCCAAGATCGTGTCCCTCGCTGGGCCTCCCACGTGATTCCTCCACTCCGCAGTGCCTCCATAAGACTCTCACTAATTTCACGGCCTTGCATCAGAAACCCCATCACGGCTATCCAAATGCACACTAGTCCCTCCTCAAAGGTCCCATCCGTGTCATCTGAACTGGTCTCAATCCAATTACATGAGCTGGATTTGGAGTATATTTTCGGAGCATGGAGACGTGAAACACCTCGTGGACACTTATCATGCTGGGCGGTAACGCCAACCGGTACGCTACGGTGCCTATCCTCTCGAGTATCTTGAAAGGTCCAATAAACCTCGGAGATAACTTCCTCGCCATCAGACCGACCAATTCCTCTTAGGCATCACCTTCATGCGACGGATCCCCAACCTCGAACTCTAAGGGTCGACGTCGCACACGCATAGCTCTTGTGGCGTCGGCCTGAGCCATGAGAAGACGCCATCAGATCAAACTCACCTTCCTGAGGTGTCTCAATCATATCAGGACCGCATTTAGCTCTCCCACCTCGGGTCCAAATATAATCGTAATCAAGGTTACCTCCCGCATACAATGCGCCTCATGGTGCCATTCGTATACTCGCCTGATAACTATTGTCGTAGGCGAATTCCACTAAGGGCAATTAATCCTCTATCCTTATGATCCAGGACGCAGGCTCACAACGTGTCCTCTAATACCTGTATATAATCCATACAACACGTAACCCTACACAACCCTTGCTTGGTGTGTAAACGCTAACCTCTCCAAGGTCACAATCACTGACAATCCAATGGACTGTCAATCTAGTCCATGTCATGAATGACATCCATTTACCGAGCCCTTGCCAGCTCAACAACACCCAATGCAATTTCCAAAGGGGTATCCAAACCTCGAGTCACCCCCGACTCCTATCACTCAACTCTAAGTCTGCGTGATAACCATGTCCGTGTGTTTTCATCTCGAGTCACTCCCGACTCCTATCACTCAACTCTAAGTCTGCGTGATCACCATGTCCGTGTGTTTTCATCTCGGGCAACATAACTCTTCGGCTTACACTTCGAGCCTCTTACATTCACACAGAATTTCGGGATATCTCCCTGGGTCTCTTACACCCAATACGTAAATCTGATTTTCCACTGGCCCTTACACCCTCACAAATTTCTTGATTTCTCCACAGTCTCTTACACCCTACGTAAATTTCTGATTTCTCCACGGGTCTCTTACACTCACGTAAATTTCGGATTTCCACTGGCCCTTACACCTCACAGAATTTGGGACGCCTCCCCGGCCCTTACACCCATACAAAAATTGGACCCTCCCTGTCTCTTACACCCATACATACCCTGGATCCTTCCCCGGTCCCTACACCCACACGTAAATTCGATCTCCCCGGCCCTTATACCCACAATGCAAATTCCTGATCTCCCTCCCTGCCCTTACACCCACACAGAATTCCTGGATATCTCCCCGGTCTCTTACACTCACACGTAAATTTAGGATCTCTCCCGGGTCTCTTACACCCATACGTAAATTCCTGGGGGATTTCTCCCCGGGCTCTACACCCACACAGACCTTTCTGATACTACCACGGTCTCCTTCACCCTAACCTGTGCTTCTCACCTTAGGGAATTAACTAATTTCTTTCTTGCCCCACACTTTAATTTCTTGTTTCTAATTCGAACTACGAGTCTTTATCGATCGAATCCCAAAGACAAACTCAATCCACACCATCGGGCGTGGCAGGAATGACCATACCGTGCAACCACGCCCGACTGACGCGATGTCTCCTCGTGCACATGCACGACACAACCGTGACACCCATCCCGGTCCACCATGAGCGTAGACCGAGATCTCTCACTCATAATCTCGACCTATCAGGTCAACTCTCACCCTATATCCTAGGGAAGAACATCTATATGTGGTTTCTCTAAAGGCCTTAACCTCTAAGTCCAAATCCATCACACAAGATGCAACAATTAATGAATATGATGCATCCAATTTAAACTCTGCTCTCACAACAAGTGCAAAGAGTAGAAACGCGCATTCCCCGCATATCCGGGCTAATCCGAACGCGCCGCCTCGTACTCACGAGATCCATCCTGCACAATCTCGCCCATATGCCCAGTCGCGATAGTAATAACATAGTCCGGCCCCCACCCGACCAGATGCCCAACTCGCCCCGGTCCTAAAACCCGTGCGGCGGTCTTCGCCCCTTCCCGAATCCAGCAATAGCGGCTGATCCTCCTCTACTACCAACACTCATCCCGAAAACCAGGCATCCTCGATTTCTCTTTCTATGGTCAAGGCCGTCCCAACCTTGGAGTCCATATCTCGTAGACGAAGTCCTACAATCCTGCCCCGAATGGACAACTTCTCACCATTCGACCTCCTAACTCGGGCGTTTGTGGCCACGTAATCATCAACAAATCGGGCTAGCTCTGTGAACCTAGTCACATAATCCATCACAGTCATCGCCCCCTGCTTCAGCTCTAGGAACTCCTGAGCCTCGCAGCCTCTCGGGAAAGCACGTACTCCATGAATACTTCAAATTTACCCATGTCATAACTCTAAGTCTCTGGGAGGCCCGCCCATCTCCACCACACTCTGGCCTTGCCCTCTAGCCGAATGCAAATCGAACCCGATCCGCCCAGATCGGGCTGGGTGATCCGCCTCCAATATGTTCTCGACCGATAAACCAATGGTCTCGCAACCATCAGTCTCCCCTCCGAATGCTCCGAGGATGACGCGCCCAAACCTCCTGATGGTTGGCCAGACCTCCGACTACCTGCCATGCTAATCTGTGCGATAGTAGCCACACTGTAACACCCACAAACCCCAACACAGCCCGATCAAATACTTCCGCAGTTGGTCAATTGTCTGCAGCCCTCGACCAAAGGCCCCGTGGACGTCCTCTACGCCCTCGCCCTCTACTAGCCATCTACACAAATTAACATGGTAGTTAACTAATACAGATCTCTAAGGCATAAACACACTTCCAGACACTAATCATACATAACTCAAAGCAGATACACATCGTCCCACATTTAAGGTGTGTAATGCAAGACAATTAATTTTGCATTTAAAATATTTTTATCATAAAAAATTTTATTTTTGAAAATTTCATTTTTCCAAAATTTTGTCCAATTTTCTTTGATTTTATTTTATTTTTCAAAAAAAAAAAAATTTCTCGAATTTATCGTTCATAGTTGACCTACTAACGTTTAATGTCTGACTTCGACATCGCTCACTTCGCCATCGCTCGATTACTATTCACGGGATACTGTTCACGATTTACTATTCACAATTTACTGTTTATGGATTACTGTTCGTCACAATACAAAAATTGTATTGCAACACAATTTCCTGCAATACAATCCCTCCTGCAATACAATATAGCCTTCCAGCCTGCAATACAATTTTGTATTGCAACTCAACCTAGACTATTCCCAGAATACAATCTCTCGCTCAAATTCAAGCAACCTTCGTACCAACCAACACTCATATTGTAAATACAATTTTCCCCGCAACCCATTCCTCCTTCTCTCGTTAATACAATATGTTGTATTGCAACACACTTTCCAACCCTCTAAGTTTCCTCGCAATACAAAATGGCATTGCAATAAATTTTTTTTTTCACTACAATTTTTCCTAAATGCATCTCTTCAGATTACAATTGCAAGGCTTGCAATACAAATTCACAATACAATTGGGCAAAGAACCTAAAAAACAGCTCTGCACAACAAAAATAATTTTTTTTTCATTATAAATATATATAGAGATATATATATATATATATAGTATATATATATATATATATATATATATATATATATATATATATTTTCCATTATTTTCAAGAATGGAAAATCATAAAAAAAAAAATATACACCTTTTTTTTTTCCATAATACTCAAATAAATTTATAAAAATTTATTTTATCTGTTTTCTTCAATTTTCCAACTTGTAAAACCTAGAAAATTATTTTTTCTCACTTTCTTAACCAAATAAATTTATAAAATTTATTTTCTTGAATTTATTTATTTTATTTTATTTTTCCTTTACACTGTAAAACCTGCAGTAATATATTTTTTCATTTGCACTCTGGAAAATGGTCCGTAATTTCTCAAAGCCTCCTTATACAACACTAACTCCTAGTGTTTAACCTCAAATTTATTGTAATTTGATTTCATTATCTCTGATGAACAAATAAATTCTAAAAATTTATTTCTTTTATTTTATCCTTCCAGTTTACACATTGTAAACTCCAAAATTTGTTTTCCAACACCTATGTGCTATTTGCCTAAGCAGACAAACATTCACATCATACATACAACATGACACACACACCATCATACAATAATTCATCAAATCACACAAAACACATCAAACACATGGCATGTCAGGTCCTAGTTTTGTCCCGCGGATTTCAGGTAATTTCATCTAAAATCGAACATCAAACCACACCTAGTGGTGATGCTCTCACTCGACTATGGCCTAAGCCCAACCTCAATCTATAGGTTTCCATATACCTATATCTTACATCAAACCACCCAAGTGGTGATGGATACCCAACCCGAGCTCCCTAGGTATTCAGATAACGGCTCTAATACCTGTCGTGACGCCCCAAAACCCGGGGGTCCTTTGACTATCCGTTAACCCGCGAATATGTTGACGCTTTCCCGTTACCCACACCACTTCTGCAAAATAGGCGAGCCTTTGTACTCGGGAGCTCTACCCAAATACATCACCTCGCATAAACCCGTCCCAATCAACAATCACATGAGTAAAACGCCTCTCGGGGCCCATAATACAATACTCATCACAATATATCCAAACTATATCCAATAGTTTCAAGAGTTAATAAATTACTTTAGGCTAAACACATATTAAAATTCTAGAATTCTAAATATATGTATACAATGTAACACTGGAAGCCACAACCCTACTTCTAAAATGTTCTATGACGGCTTTCGTCTACTCAGCTCAAGCCCCGTACCCAGAAATATAATATCCTCGACAGGCGATTAATGCTCAGTAGTGGAATCACCCTGGCGGCTATTTCCACCTAAGTGCATATGCAATACTCTAAATAAATCCACATCTGCTAAATACATGATCCTACTTGAATGTCTACACATGATCAACCCATACCCCGAGTCCTCACGACTCCCCCCACACCCGCCGCCTGGCCATGTATGAGAAAACATCTTTTCAAAAACAATTCTTGTTACTTCGAAACTATACTACCAAATATCGGTCAAAATATGGGACTACCCTCCGAGGCGAATGTTCAGAGAACCTTTCAAACAACTACGGTCCTCATATCCGAAATGACTCATTGACCGCTCTCCTAACCCCATTCTCCGGAAATTCATCTTGTGAAATTCCTTTCAAAAACGCTGCTTTTTCTTTCAATTTTTCATGTCATGCACTCACCTAATTTAGGCTACCCAATGGCATATGAAATGCATATGACATTCCATTTCGGGCTTCAATCACACATGCAAATATATAATCATGCATATATTCCCATAATTTAAACACAATCGCCATGTGGTCCACAATTCAATACACCTAAAATTAGCTCACTTTGGGCTAATTATCACGAGCAATTCGAATTTAATCACTCAGAGTCACACACATTTTCACACGAAAATTGATTTTCGTGGTCATCGTTCTCATATGAACAAGAAAAACCCTAGGGTTTATCGTTCACACTATAAAATCATCGGGTCACTTCATGATCCCGCAGACACGCCATCCTCGGCCTCAACCAAACTAATACATGATCTAACACACAAAAGCACAACTAATCCAATTAAATAGCCGTGGCAGCCACGATCGCTTCCATTTGGGTTTCAAAATTTATAACACCCGGTCCCAAGAGATTCGGGATCGATCAAACGGCCCTCCTCACGGCCTCATCTGTACCAAGCATCATAAATACACTTAAATAAAGAATATCAAACCCAAGTATGAGAAACCCCCTACCCTCAAACTTTGAGGAAACTCCCTAAATCCGGCATTCCACGCCGAAGCCCTCTTCCGTAGAGCTGGCTTCCTTCTTGTCCCGAAGACTCCGACTACGGATCGTTTAGTAACCCAGAGAAGCTCGAGGTTCTCTCTCTAAAACAAAACAAAATGGCCATTGATCTAAATCCCCTACTCCCCACGTTCTTTCTTTCTAATTTGGAGAAGATGGTTACTATTCACTTTAATACTTAGTGACTTAAACAATTTCCAAAATGACTATTATGTCCTCTTTTTCAGTTTTTATATCTCAATCTATCTCGGTCGTCCATTTTCTATCTATTTCGTCGTTACTTATGGAATATGAGTACGTTGTTATATACGATTTTTTGTCTCATCGAAAACGCTTTTCTACGTATCTGATCGCGAGCTGCCTCAAAAACGTGTCAACTCCTTCTAATTATCTCGCACTTACGAAATTTTATGTGCTAGCTAGATTTCGTGAGACGATTCCAACGGTGAAATTCGTTTCATCATCCAAGATCTAGAGAATTAATTCCGGATTTGTAACCGAAATAACAATTTTGTAATCGAAATTACGATTTTGCCCTTTTTCCAGAAATTGGAATTTCTCGGGTCTTACATAATGGATTTCATTAGGGTAAGACACCAATTCATCATTGTATGAGGACCATAAGGACTTAGTGGTGATTTGAGTATGTCTGGTAGTCTTATTGTGTGACTCCATGAGACCAATAAGATACCTAAGGAAAGACCTGCCTTAAAAAAGTATCACATTCAATGACCTAGAAGGACCTAGCGGTGAATGGGAAGTTGGTGTGCAAAATTGAGGGGAGACACGAGAGTGTAATACATAAAGACTACTCGAACATCAATTGAGACAATCAACCCTATTATCTTTTACCTGTGAGTTCTTTCTTCGATTTTGATTCATCCGTTGAAATTGAGTATCAATCTTTTCCATGTTTTACTTTGTTTTTAGTTTTGTTTTAAAAAAATTTTATCCGACCATTCATTTGCCTCGGATAGTGAAAAGATCGAAAATCTCGTGGTACTAAATCTCAAAACCTCCTCCCTCGTGGGATCGATACTTGATTTTTAATTTGAAAGCTACTTTATTATTTGTGACCCGTGCTCTTGAGGCAATTTTTAGGAAATTGTTTTTATATATACATGGAAGCATATCTGTTAATATTTTTTTTGGCGCTGCTGTCAAAAGGTAGGTTGTGAGGTTTGATTTATATCTTGGTGAATGAAAAAAGTTTGCTAATTTGAGGTTTATTTTCGATTGTAAATATTTATTTTATTTTTGTTATTTTTCTTCGTATTCCGTTTGCTTATTTTCTTTGTTTTTGTTATGTTTGGTGTTTTCAAGCATTTGGTTGTATGCATAGGAAGTCAACTCCAGAGTTGTTACCTTTTGACCTCGAGCTTGAGAAGACTTCGAAAAAACTGAAGAAGTCAAAAGTGAAACAAGTCAGAACGGAGGATATCCAAAATGATAGATATAGTGATGGAAACAATAACCAAAATGATCTGCCTAGAATCCGAGAACCGACTTTGGGAGACTGTTGGAAACCATGCTTAATGATAATTATTCGGGGATTCGGCAACAGTTTATTAATGCAAACAATTATGAGCTGAAACCCCATCTTATTTCGATGGTACAACAACAAGAATTTGGAGGCAATCCTTCGGAAGATCCCAATGCGCATTTGTCAAACTTTCTTGAGTTATGCGGAACAATAAAGATGAACGGGGTAGATCATGACGTTCAAGAATTGGAAACTTTTACCTTTCCTAAGAAGAAAGTTAGGAATTGGTTCCATATCTACAAGAAAAAAACGATATAGAAATGGAAAATAGAAACGGTCATTTCCGTTTCTAAAGTTAGAAACGGAATAGAAGCGGAATAGAAACGGAAAGCAAATATTGCTACAAAAATTTGAAACGGAAGAAAACTCCGTCGCTAATTGTTGGTGGGAGTAAATGGCAGGAGGATAGAAACGGAATTAGAAACGGAATTAGAGACGGAAATTGAAACGGTCGAATTTTCCGTTGCAACTTTATCGCGGGAACATTGGTGGGTAAAAGAGAGTTGCCTTAACGATGTACCTGCTTTCTAAAAATATAAAGTATAAATATTAATTTGTTAGGTGTAAAAATAGAAACCGAATTGAATTCCGTTTCTAAAATTAGAAACATATTTGAATTTAGTTTCTAAAATTAGAAACGGACACCTCCGCTTTTTAAAATTAAACGGACTGAATTCCGCTTCTAAAAATTAGAACGGATTTCGATTCGCTTTAAAATTAGAAACGAATCAATTCCACCTCTTATTTTTAGAAACAGACCTAAACTGCTTCTATTTTCTGCTTATATTTATAGAAACAAAATTCGATATTTTTAGAAACGGTATATTTATAAATGTTATCATAATGTAAAAATTAACTAATAAGTTATTTTTATAATTATTAAAAATAAGTGAAATTTTGATTTTGATAAAATTGATTATTTTAAAAGAAAAATAGGCTGAAAATGAATTTATTAAAAATTATTAAAGTTCAATTTAAATATTACATATGAATTACTTTAAAAATGGATTTTTAAATATTAAAAACCTTCATCATATATATATATATATGTTCAATTTAAGTGAATTATATTAAATTTTTATTTAAAAAAATTAAAATTATTTGAATATTTCATTATAAAGTATAAATATTAATTTGTTATGTGTAAAAATAGAAAGGGGATAAATTCCGTTTCTAAAATAGAAACGGAATTCAATTCTGTTGCTATTTTTTGAGAAACCTGCGCCCCTAGGTGTTTGCTAAATTTGAAAAACTCTAGACCCTCCTTTTCTTATGTTTTGTTTTTTGTAATATTTATCACTTATTATATGAACTAGACATGATGGATGATTTGTATAATATTTTTAAAATCTAAAAATAATTACTTATAAATCTTAAAGAATGATTTATGTTTTTTAGAGAGAATAACCAATCAATTATTATTTCCAAAAATAAAAATAAAACTATCAATTATTTATTAAAAATAAAATAAAATTAGAATGATTGTTCAACGATGTAAAATGATGTTTTAGAATTTTAAAAAATTAAGATAAAAGAAAAAAAATCCCATAAGCTGAGGCTGACTGAGGTTATTTATGCACATACATACATGTAACATGGCTAGCGTTATATATGCGCCACACATTTGCATAACTCACAGCTACTCGAATCCCTCGATCATTAAAACTCCACTGAGTTAGCTCCACTGAGCTCCGGGCCTGACTCGAATGTTAACGTAGTCGAGTCGAGTTAACTCGTAACTCGACTCGAAAAGCTCGTGAGAAACTCGAAAATATTTTATATATAAAATTTTAAAAGTTTTTTTTTAAATTTAATATCTTTACTTTAGGGGATGTCATAAATAATATATCTCTATTTTGTATTCTTAAAAAATCATAAATTTTCATTATTTATTTAGTTATAAATATATTTATTTTAAAAATAATTAATTTTCTTAAAAAAAGATTTAAGAGATATGATAAATTTATCTCTATTTTGTATTCTTAATAAATCTTAAATTTTTGGTGGCTTATAAACGGATATATATCACTACTAAGTGTGTTAAAAAAGTTCAAATAATTTAGGTGGCTTCTTTTCTTTTTGTGATATGTTATTATCTAATTGGTACTTAAAATTTTTAATTTTAAAAAGTCGCATTTGATCCCCTTTCTCCCAACCTTTCTCACCATCATCTTCTCTCTTCACATCCAACACCCATTTTTCGGCCATATAACAGTCTGGCTTATTCTCCGATCAAGAAAACCCACTGCTTCGGGATCACCGTCAGGGTTATAAATTTAATATCGACCACGCAAAGGGACTAGGAACCCACCAGTGATCCAAGTGAATACAATTAAATGTTGGACAAGGATGTTACCTCTTCGTTGTTACTCGTCTTTCGTGCACAAACTGGATCTTGTTTTTTTTTTAACCTGGTCGAGGTCCAGGGGCAGCGCCCCTTGCGGGGTCCAAGAGGCAGCGCCCCTAGCGGCGGTCTCACTGGCCTGTCAGCCGGCGGGGGTTAAGGGGGCAGCGCCCCTTGTGGGGGATGGGGGCGGAGCCCCTAAAACAAAATAAATAAATTGCTAACCGTTGAATGAGTTGTTGCACTCTGTCCTTCACAAAAAAAAATTATAAAGCCGATTTATAACTGTAATCAAATCACAGTTTCATCTAATTGATTTAAACAACCGCCATATATTAATTTTAAAAAAAATCTAATCTAATATCTACCGTTCATTTAAAAAAAAAAAAAAAACCCTAGAGACTACATTTCCTTCAACCCTTCTTCGCGCACTTCCTCCCACTTTCTTCTTCTTCGCTTTTCTTTCCCTATTCTTCCATTGTCATCCTCGTCTGCTCAAGAAGGCTTCATCAGCTTTCCGGAGGCCCTACGCATAGCACTGTGGATCTGGCTGCGGTGGGCCAACCCGACGCTATCCTTCGTCCAAACGGCGTTATTCACGGATCGAGAGGCTGTTGATTCCTTGCTCAGTTGAGGAGGATTTCAACCGCAGGAGGAGTCTCTGGTCCATTTCGGCCGTCATACCGGAGGGGGCATCGGAGGTTGATCCTCGGACACACCGCCTGAAAAAGCCAGTGTTGGTCCCTACAGGAGCAGCTCCGCGCCATGGATTCACGATGGTTCGGCCACCGGAAGGCGACGATCAAGATATCTTTTTGACTGATATTTACACCGACAATCGATTAGCTCGTGGTATCGACGCCTGGCCGCATCGTTCTTAATCGAGGAGAAGGAGACCAAACTCGAAACCACAACGAAGTCAAGTCACCAAGCTTGTTTCCAAGCCCAGGAGAGGTAATTTTTAACCACGTCTTGTTTTATTTCTATTCGCTGCACATTGCCATTGAATGTTGTTTAGTTCGTAAGAAAGGATAGGAAAATTGCTACTACCAAGTATGTTTTTTTTTTGACAGCCAAACATGGCCTTAGGTTCATGTGGAAAGGGCATAGTCTTCCGTGAGAAATGGGTATTGACTTTTAGTGTTGATTGATGTCAGGTGCGGGTAACTTGAATCATGGCATCAAGCTCGTTTTCATTGCTTTTTGATGAGTTTTTCCATCCTTTTATATAAATAATATATATATATATACCCATATTTAGTGGTGTGTTAATGCTCCAACCATATTGACTCAACTTTAGATCTTTGATTTGATCTCTGGAGACTGTAGAGACTTTTTTAATTATTTTTTATTATTTCCTTATTATTTTATTTTTTATTTTTTATTTTCTTTCAGTAGTCCAAACAGAGCCTGAATGTATGATGCAAAAAATCTCAGATGGAAGATTCCACCTGGAAAAAGAGAAGAGTTGACATATTTAATGCATTTATTGCCCTCTGCTTTTATATGAATTGCTTGACGGTAGAGAAGCTTGGATGTATGTGATATTAATATATAGATAAATTTATGAATAATATGTAGTATGGCATTGGGTGATTGATCCAATATATACTATTGGTGATTAATTATTTCTGTAATATGCAATATAAATGCATGGTTTCTGCATGCATGTGACTTTAACTTACATTGAATTTGGTGCATATGACAGGGAAATTGATGGAAGTAGCTCAGAGGATGCTAGAGCCTTAACCCTTGTGAAGACTTTTCAAAGATAGTGCCATTTTTCAAGTTTATTTTCAGGTTTGTTGTCATGATGGATTGCATACCAAAGGCTGAATCACTCATGGCTGGGTATTGTATCTTTGACTCTCTTAACATAGCCTTGAATTGAATCATTCTTGGCACACTGTTATTGAAAAGTCTTCTCCTGGGTTAAATCCTTCTCTTCCCCCCCACCCCTTTTATTCCCTTTATTAGATATTATTTAGCCTAAGTATTTATATGGGTATTAATGTATGTTTATGCTCTGTGATTCTGTGAATATTCTCTTATGAAGTTCTTAATTGCATTAGATTTGATCCATTGTCATAATAATATATTTCCCCCATTAGTTTTTTTTTTTTGTATTTTTTGCAAGGGTTGTTTGATTTCATTAAAAGGGTTTTAGAAAATCCAAAATACCCTTAATGTTTAAAAAAATATATATATTTCTTTCAAAACTTGCATGTAAAAATACTCATATAACAAAGAACATACTTCCAGAATAGATTAATTTTCAAGAAAAACATGGCTCGCTTTATAAATTTTAGATCATTAAAGGGTTTTGAAACTCTGAAAATACCCATACCCAAACACTGTCTTACCACATAAGGGGCCTAGGCTCAACATGGGCCAATTGGGCCTAAAGAGCCCATTGAGAGAGTTTTTTTTTTCTTCAAAAAACTACTTGTGAAAATAATGCTCTACCATATACATAGATTTATATATAACCTTTGGTTTTTTAATTCAGTTTTATGTGTTTCAAATTTGCATTTGCAACAGCGAAAGATGTTTATTCCACTAACCCTTGATAAAACAAAGTCCTAGTGCCTAGTAAGCCAGCCCAAATTCTTCAATGCTCTATTTTGCCTTAGTGTTGTCTCTATATTTGTTTTTATAGAAATGTTGTTTTTCTTTTCTTGTTTACTGTATGGTAAATGTTGAGCAACCTTGGGCTGATGCCACCTGTACTACTCCTCCATATATATAGAGTTCTCTGGCCCTCGTCAAGTTGTGTGTCAGTTTTCCGCTATAAACCTCTTTTTCTCTCTTTCTCAACCATCACAACCTCCTTTCTTTTTCCGAGTCTCGTGGATCGCCTCATAATTTTTTGTTTCATTTCATTCTAGATGGTAATTAAAATAATTAATAGGTTTATTATAATTGTGAATAATGATTATTTGTCTTATAGAAAATAATTTCTTACATAAAGCGTAGCTTAATAAATTTATTCCAGATTAGATATTAATTTATTAGAAAAAGTTAGACTACCAAATTGATTATCAATTAGAATAGGTGTGACTACGGAACTCTTAAAGTAAAACTTTTGACCACAAATTACTAGAGCTACTTAGAATTTGGGTGTGGACAATGACAATTGGTAATATATGTGATGGAAAAATATAATTGTTGTCTTCCTAAGTGAATTATAAGAGTATTTTTCCTTTAAATAAAAATTATAGGATATGCATGCACTTGTGTTTGTTTTTTTTGTTTTTTTTTTTGTTTTTATTTTTTTTGAACTAATATACTATATATTATTGTATTATACAATTGTAGGAAGCTGTGGAGAATATGGTTGCAATTGCTTCTCAATTGACAGATGAATCTACAAAGGCTCCAGAGATTGATGTTGCTCATATTTACCTTCAGACCGTTGGAGTGGAGCCGTAAAAGCGGCTAGTGTACGGTCTTGGTACCCATGCATCTACATTTTATCCATATTCTGTCTCGAGCTCAATCTCTGCTTCTTCCCATTACAATACTTTATTTGATGAGCGGTTGCGGGAGGAGTTGCAGGAAATTCAAGAAAATTTGCACAAAAAAAATGAAGAGATAAAACAGAAGAATGAAGAGATGAAAAAACAAATTGAAGAGATGCAAAAACAAATTGAAGAGATGAAAAAAAGAGAAGAAGTAAGACTAAAAAGAGAGAATGAAATGCAACATAAGATTTTATAGATGGAGCAAATTATGTGTAAGTTAGCTCAGGCTTCATCTATTTATCAACCTTCAAGAGATCCATCCAAATCTCCAGAGGTGACTACTCAAACTGACTTTGAGTGATAGTTTTTTTTTTTTTTTATTAAACATTGTTGCGTTAAACTTTGTTGTGTTAAACTTTGTTGTGTTAAACTTTGTTGTATGTAATATATATGCAATACAGATGGTTAAAGTTTGTTGTATGTTATTGGAATTTATATATGTAATATGAAAATATTAAGATGGGTGTATTTAAAACTTATTTTTAAATGAAAATATTTGTCCAAAAAGCATAATTAATAAAATATTTGTTCCGTACTAAAATAAACAATTTAATAAATTATTGAAAAATTTTGGGGGTGAAAATTGCTATTTTGTAAATAGCGACGAAAATTTCGTTTCTAATCGGATTCAAATTCCAACAAAATAGAGACGGAATTATTTTTGTTTCTATTTTTAGCAACGGAAGTTCCGTTTCTATTATCAATCCGGATATTTTAGAAACGGAACAGTCCATTTCTATTTCCGTTTCTAATGTCGCAAATTGGAATGGAACATCCATCTCTATTTAGAAACGGAAATATTTCCGTTGCTAATATAGAAACGGAAAATGCCATTTCCAATTTTGTCGCAAAACCTATCCGTCTCTATTTTAGTATCGAGTTAGAAGCAAATTTAGCAACGGAAATAGCGTTTCTATTCCATCGCTATTTTAGTATCGAATTAGAAACGAAAATTCCCTTTCTATTTTGCACATTTAGAAATGGAAATAGAGTTTCTATTCCATCGCTATGTTTAGAAACAGAATTTTTTTCGTCACAAAAATTAGAAACGGACACTCAAATTCCGTTTCTAAAATTTAGAAAGGAGCCTTTTGAAACAGGGACATTTCCGTCTAATCGTCAGCTATTTGCAATATTGCACTAGAAACGGATTTGGCCATTTCTAATTTGCTTCTTTCTTGTAGTGATAACCTAGCTCAAGGATCCATTGAAACGTGGGGGGAAATGGTTGAAGCCTTTTTAAGGAAATTCTTTCCACCCCAACTCACTTTGAAACTCAGAGCCGAGATCACACAGTATAGACAAGGTGATCAAGAGACTTTATATGATGCAGGGGATCATTTCAGAGAATCACTAAGGAAATTGCCACAACATGGGTATGAGCTTTGGTCACAAGTATAGACTTTGTACAACGTTTTGAACTATTCAACTAGAGCCTTAATCGTTGCGGCTCGTGGAGGTTCTATCACAAGTAAGACGACCAAGGAAGTTAATTAGTTGTTTGAGGAGTGGACAAAGAATAATTACCAAGAGCCCTCCGAAAGATCCATTGGAAGAAGACAAGATGGAATCTTAGAATTGGATCGAGTGTCATCCTTAGAGGTAAAATTCGAAATGTTGATGACCAAGTTGAACCAAAAAATTCCAAGAGAACCTACTATGGGGAAATAACATACATGAAAGCTTAAGAAGCTATTATTGCAAATTCTACACCTCATGTAGAGGAGGCTAACTTTATGAACAATAGACGCTATGTTTTCCGATCCAACAACAATTTGCCTAAGCATTATCATCCAGGGTTGAGAAATCATAAGAGTTTATCATATGGGAATCAAGAAATTGTCCTACATGTTCCTCATCAATTGAGTGTTACTAATGTGCCTCCCAATTTTCAAGAACAATGAACTTCGAAATTTCCACTATCAAGGGCAAAGAAGGTAACTTTGTTTTGAAGAAAGTGTTTTACATCTTCTCAATGATATGAAAAAGAATAATGATAGTCTAATTGCTAATTTGGAAACTAACTAAGAAAATATGGGTGCATCTTTAAAGAACTTTGAAACTCAAGTGGGGCAGTTAGCCCATTCAATGAAAGAGAGTTCTTCTACATCTTTCCTAAGTGATATAGAGAAGAAACTATTTTTATATATAACAAGCAAAGCACAGTCCATTAACACTTCCATAACAAATCGACATGCTTATAGGGCCAATCCCGAGGAAACAAAGGAGATACAAATGCAAGTGGATGAGTTGTTGAAAAATGGATTTGAACAGTACCAATTATATAAATTCAGTCTTCAAACACACAAAATAAACAGAGAATCTACAAATCTGAATGTTCAACAATTAATCCCCACCCCTACAGGGTGTTTAATGTTCCATTACTAGATTCCAATCATCACCAATCAAACATAAAGTAAGAAAATGAAGAAAGAAATCAAGAGACAAGGAGTGAGAGAAAAATCCAGATTTTAGTTTCAATCTTTGTCTGGACAGTAATGAAATCTGAATCTCTGATGTACAACACTGAAATCTTTTCAATACAAATAAAATCATTTAAACTACTCTTAAGATCTACTAAAAATCAAAATCTACAGCAAAACTAAAAAAATGGGCAGTTTAGAGAAAGAAACCCCATGAGAGGTGTTCTCCCATCTTCCTGTTGCCCTAAAAACCTAAAAAACGAGTATTTATAGTCCTAAGGTGAAATGGGCTTGAAAATAATCAAAAGTAGCAATTTTCGGGCCTTTCTAGTCTGCCCCAGTGTCAATGTCGCGACATACAGAAAACTTTGTCGTGACATAAAAACTTTGTCACGACGGACTTTGTTGCAATAGGAAAACTTTGTTGTGATAGAAAAACTTTGTTGCAACAGAAAAAATTTGTTGCAACAGAAAAACTATGTTGCAACAAAGTTTGTCTTTGGCTTTGTTGCGATATAAAAAAATTAGTCTCGACAAAGTTTGTCTTCTAGCTTTGTCGCGACATAATCTGGGATTGTCGCGACAAAGTTTCTAGCTTTGTTGCTGAATTTGTCACGATAAAATTTGGAAATGTCGCGATATAGTTTTTGTTTCAAGAGTTTGTTTTTCTTTCTCCAATTTGTCAGCTATAATTTCTTTCATTTTAACTCGCTTTGGGCGCAGGAGGTGTCTTTGGAAATCTCTTTGAATGTAGAATGCAACCATGAGTGGAGTTGAACCATTTGATGCTCTAGATGATACAAAAAAAATCATCTTCCCAATGACGAGCTGTGAGACATCCGGTTAACTCTCTTTTTGGAATTATGTTGTATATTTTCTTCCTAAATCACTTGCTTTCCATAAAAAATCCTACAAAGCCAAGTTTAGAATAAATGTTATGAGTTTTACATGAATATGTATATAAAATACTCAAAATAGCATGTGAAATGAACTTAAAACATAGATGAGTTTTACACTCATCAACTAGCCCAAGAAGACTTCAGATGGAGATTCACAGAAAGAGCTCTAGTGGGAGACTATGGTCGTTTGAAAGCGGGATATGCAGCTAGGTGTGTCGGGAGGTTCAGCATGGAGAATGCAAAGCCAGTAAGTACACCTTTGGCGAACCATTTTAGATTGTCTACTACATAGTGCCCAAAGACAGATGATGATGTACAAGACATGTCAAAGGTCCCTTATGCAAGTGTAGTGGGATGCTTGATGTATGCTATGGTTTGTACTAGACCAGATTTGGCACAAGCTGTTAGTGTGGTAAGCAAAAGTTCACAACCAGATGATCGCATTGGGATTCAAATAAGTGAATCTTTAGATACTTGAGGAGGACTACGTATCATGGCATCATGTTTAGTAGACATCGAAAGTGTTCCTTCGCTACGGGATATATGTCGACAGGGTGATTCGATGATGTGAGGTCCACAGCAAACATGTGTTCAGCCTTGTGGAGGACATATTTGTTGGAAGTTTATGGTACAGTCCCTAGTTACATTATCTACCACTGAGTTAGAGTATATGGCAGTAGCTGAAGCTGCCAAGGAAGCAATGTGGGTTGCAGAATTGGTCAAGGAGCTGGGGTGATTCTGTAAAGAAGGGAGTTCAGTTGCATTGTGACAGTCAGAGTGCCATCTTTCTGGCAAAGAACCAGGTGTATCATGCAAGGACCAAACACATAGATATGAGATTTCACAAGATCAGGGAGTTAGTCTCTTCTAGTACATCATTGCTTGAGAAGATTCATACTTCTAAGAATGTAGCAAACATGTTGACAAATCCCGTTACCATAGAAAAGTTCAAGCACTACTTGGACTTGATTAATATCTCTAGATGCTAGATGAGAGATGCCTTGACCTATTACCCTAGGTGGAGTTTTCAAGCCATGTTTGGTTTCTTCAAAGAGGTGAATATTTGCCAAGGTGGAGATTGTTATGGCATGTGGCTCAGCTTTATGTATTTCCCTCCATATCCTTGTTAGGGGTAAAGGTGGTCGTGATATAATAGGTCAGTGTCACAAGCCCTTTAAGTGTACGGTACGGTATATGTAGGGTATAAGGGTCTTTTTATAATTTAGTAATATTCAAGGTTATTATAATACCCTTCTATGTAACCTTATTTATGTGATAGTGAAAAATTAAATTCGCCGCTCCCATGGATGCAGTACACATCAACCATGTAAAAACCTCAGGTGTAACTTGTTTTATTTTTCGATTCTTATCACCATTGTTGCACGATTCACAATAAAGATCTTTATCAATTTAACGCATGAATATCATATTAATGAAGAAGCCTTTTATAAAGTAAAGCACACAATAAGTGCTAAAGGTGATTTGCCTTCAGAGCACTTCACTAATGTAGCGACTTCACCTGCCTAATCATAAGATCTTCATATGAATCACGAAGTGGAGTTGGATCAAGCCTCATAGAGAAGGCATGACTAGGAAGTTTGTTGTCACCAAACCAAAGGCCGCTAAACATACACAATAAAGTGGATGTTTACACGGATGTCGGTTAGATCGTAAGGTTAGGCCTCCCTTCCAAAACCATACAAGAAATGTATAACCACAACTGTAGGGTAGGACACATCCCGTGTGATAAAAGAACATGGTAGAGTTGGAAATTTAGGCGGGCCTATCCGGGCCCATACATGGCCAAGGACAAAAGAGGGTCAGGCCTAATTATATTTGGGCTACCATTTTGCCGGGCTCACCTTAACTGTATAAGAGGATACACACAGCAACCAACCCTATTCGTACTAAAAAAAGAAAAATAAATAACTAGTGGTTAGGGAAATGAGTTTCAAAAAGGAAATGAATATATATGTATGTAAAGTAGGGGGGCCATTTAGGGCACTCAAATCTTGTTTATTTAACCATGCTTCATCAGAAAATGTAATTCACTTTCACTATCAATGAATATATCAACAAATTAATTAAACATAATCTGGACCAGACCACTAAAATTTGCTCCTCTTTCGAGGGGCTCTCTGAATGGACAAGCAAATAGTAAAGATTTTCCATCCAATATTGAAATGGATTTAAACAAAGAGGGAGAAGGAGGTTTTACTTCTATTGATTATTGAATATATGCTTAATAGCATTAGGATAAATAATAATCTAAAATTAAAGTTGTAGGAAATTTAAAAGAAAGAACCACATGTGTTTGTGCAGTAGAGAGTCTTATGGGGCTAAACTTGCAGCAGATAAGGCAGAGCAGGGCACTTCCATAGAATACCTTTATAAACATCAATCAAGATTCAATAATAGCCAAAACTCATGAAGTTTCTAGAAAAAGGCATATTTACCTTCTGCAATTGTTCTTGGATGGGTTGGACAACACAGTAGATAAGGTTGATCAAAGAAAAAGAAAATGGGCTGGAAATAACTGGTGTCCACACGCCCCACCGGATCCTACACATTCTATACAAGTTGTATCGTTGATAATCCACTGCACTTCGAATCCATCATTCAAAACTTGTTCCATAAATGCTCAAATCATTCATGAGAGTCAATACTGTTGATGGAAGCATCGAATAGTCATACTAACATTACAATTCCCACATTTTCCTCACTGGAATGGGGACAAACTCACAGCAGCCTGGCTAGTGCCTTAGGGATGTTATTTATGTGACAAATCATTTATTCGAGGCTAGAGATGGACTCATAGATGATAAACCAAAGAAGAGGGTAATGATCTACACAGGAAGAGGATCTGCATATGAGGAAGAGGACCAATGATGAACGAAGAGAGAGTAGATCCTCGAGCTCACCCACCCGATTGGTGAGTCTGAACCGAAACCGGGGACGCTCGTTTATTTCTTTTTATTTTTCGTGTTATTAAATTTTATTTTTCAAAAATGTCGCGACCCAAATCCCTAGTCTGACCCGACGATGATCCGAACCCGAGTCCCATGCATCTCGACGTTTACTATATCCAACAAAAACATTTTACGAGGTCGGCTTCATAAGGGCGGTTTCGCTGTAGGTGCTCCATATAATCATTTACAATTTCAATGCAATCCTAGAGGGCTCCATAAACATTTAACAAAATACATTTACAAAGAAGGCATTCATGCTCTTTTCAAAATGATATACAAAATCAAGGTTCGAGTTTAACCCTTTGCCTACAAAATACCACTTGTTCAAAAGAGATGATATGCAAATGACTGAGTATATACACTTATATGCCATCACACTCATGCTTCGATCTTTGTCTTCTGCTTTTGCCCACTAAACCTGCGATAGATAAAAACTATACGCTAAGCATTTTCATGCTTAGTGGTTCTATACAAGCTATATGTCAATATTCAATTTAATTTAAGGAATTTAAACATTAAACCATGCCTATTATATCAACTCATACTCATGCTATTCACTTTCTACATGCTTTCATTTTTACAATTTAATTACTATATCACAACATGCATTTTTCAATACAACACTTCAATTCACAATTCACTATGAGATTTAAGCATATACATAAAAATCTCATTTAATTCGCTAATGTTAGTTATTTCACTTTGACTATTCAATTCACATTCGGTCGATTTCGCTAATTAAATCCCCGCCTTTTATCATGCCAGATGTGTTTACATATTTAACAATTCAACTCTATCATGACGGATGCCGCTTTGCACCCCCATGTGGTATCACTTTCTAAATGCCATAATAGCGCCATCAAGACGGATGCCGATTGGTGCATCCCGCCGTTTTAGCATTTCCTTCAACGTTATACGCCGCACCGGCGACGGATGCCGACGGGCATTCCGCCAAGTATATTGGAAATTTTACGTGATGGATGCCGTGATTGGTGCATCCTGGCCGCTGCCTATCTTGGATATCATTCAATTCATTTATGACTGGGATTCCGTTTGATGAATCCCGTCCCATCACTATTCATGATCTATCTCGGGGCTTTTCAAATATCACATGTCACCCTATATTCATCACATATTATCTTTCAAAGATATACTAATTTATGTACTTATTTCATATACTCATTCACGTACTCATTTCATAGTGTTACTTGGTAAACTACCAAAATACTTAAAATAAGAATAAATAGTCAGAGAACAAAACCGAAGCTTCGAATCTAGCTTCCTCTTCGATCTCACCCGAAGGCTATCACCCGCCCCTGTCTACTTGTATTTATTCACGCCACTCTAGTGGATAAATAATTGTTAAACAATTTTAGTGAATTACAAATTTATTTTCTTTAACGATCTCAGTTGCACACTAAGTCCGCCTCATATTAACTCAATGAGGCAAGAAGGTACTGTGATGTTCTTCCTAGTTCTATCCTAGTTTGAACCCCATTATTCATTTCTTAGGGTCCCTAAACATCAATGAATACGACTTAATCAGTGCAAAAATATTTCAAAACAAATATCGGTAAAGGGTACCGTGACTACTTTAATGCACGGCATCGTTATCCATCGTCGGTACTAGTATCAGCTTTGAGTTGATACCGCGTCATTGCCTTTATCGTGATTCTGTGGTACCGGTACCACTGCCAACTGTGCCTGCACGCCTTACGTTTTTGCCTTTAGTGCGTGCGGGATTTTGCATTTCACCATTTTTCTTCATCCACCAATTTTCTCATCTGCCCATATCAAAATCCAATTATGGAATCCACTCAAACAACAACCTAAAAGTGGTTTAGAATCAATGAAAACTCTTTCATCAATTAGGGCTTTTCCTGAAAACCAAAACTGTCAAAAGAATGAGAGATTATTTGTTTTATTACTCCGAACTCTTCTAAACCTCTTCTTGTATGTTGCTTGGTCTCTTAGGGGCAAGAAATGGGAAGCAAAGCCCACCAAAGCCACTCCTCCTTGCAAACCCTAGACTTTCTCCCTTTTCTCCTCCCTTTCTCCCTCAAAAACGTGATTTGCTCAATGAGCATCTAAGACAAAGCCTGGGTCTTTTAAATTCTCAAGTGTAAGGGCCATGTTTGTCTACAATCTATTTTCATTGAGCCATTTTTGTCTTAAGCTTAATCCCCATAAGGCCTTGTTTCACAATTAACAAATCCAATTTTCCATTTTTGGACATTCTAAATCCTCTTCATTTCACTTTCCTTTATCATTTATCATTTACTTGTATATAGTATCAAGTTATCATTTGACCCTTAGGTCCTCATTTACAAATTTCCACATTTTTCCTCTTTTTCACTGGGTTTATTTCCTGCTCATTCACTTTCTCTATTTAGCATATAATTTCAATCATATGCTCACTCTTTCAATTTACATTTTACAATTTATCAATTTATCAATTTTCCCGGAAAAACCCAAGTTTGGCTCAATTCATACCTGGAATATATAATAAAATTATTATAAAATCTAAGGGTATTTTGGGGTAATTCTGAGAAAGTCTTGATTAGGGAAGGATAAGAGATGTGTTTTGCAAAGGAACTTAGGGTTTTAGACTTTGAGTGATGTTTTTGTTTCATTATGGAACAAAATGCAGTGTTTGGATAAGCAAGGTAAGGAAGGCAATTTTTTTTATTTGTAAAATTAGGCCATCTGCGGAATTAAGACCCAAACACACAGTGTTGATTGACGAAACAAGCCTATCAGTAGTGAAATTTGGCTCTTTGGGCTAATAAAATTATAGCCTAGCCCAACCCAAATTTCAGGTTGGTCGAGCTCAAATTGCCCGACTCTAAATGGAATGAGACTATATCATTCAAAAGGAAGTCCAACGTCTCTATTGGCGATAACTGGAAATAAGTATCACCTGATGATGGATGTAACCAAGTATGAATCTCTCAAACCACCATTAGGATTATGCATCATGTTTTTTTTTTTTAAGGCAAGAGGAAAAATTACTGGACAAGTAGCGTCCCGCCCTATTCGACCGTTGCAATGACTAGGGCTTGTGGAGAGTTACTGCATCCAAAAAGACAACTGAGAAATGGTGCAATCTAAGAGAGTCCTAAAGCCGCTATTAAATAGAAAATCGTTAGAGACAAAACTCTAGGGTTTTCAGAGTAGGCGTGTGACCTCTATATATAGAAAGGCAACACAAGATAAAAGCATATTGCTTGTTATTACTGTTCTCCTCAAGAATCCTCCAAAAGGTTTGAGGCTTTCTCAAATCTCCCGATCCTTATCATTCTGTGAATATGGTAATGACCAATTTAGGAACAGTCTAGTAGAAAGAAAGTAGTGTTCGAAACACATTCTAGGACATGTCAAGAATGTGCCTACAAGAAAGCTCTTGGTGTCAAAGTCCCACGATATATGGAATACTCACAACCTAGAGAGCAAATCTTATATTTTATGATTCTAGGGCCTTTTATAGTCGAGATGAACATCAATTATAGGTTGTACAAGGACATCACCTTTAGATGTCCCTTTTGGGAAAAGATGTCATCAAGCGGGAAGAGCGAAAGGGGAAAGTCTGAGACCATTCGGGAGTTCGAGGCCGGTGTAGCATTATCGAGCCCGACCTTCTATCTCTATGTCGAAGGGTCGAACTTGGATACAAGATAAATGAGTCTATGAGAACAGTACTAGCTCACATACCCCATGAGCAACAGCAGTTCTTCAGATTCTGACTCTAAGGCATTAAGAAGTAGTGCGAGGAGATTCTTTGCTCATAAGTGTTAAAGTCAAGATTAAAGACCTTCATCTTATTTGTGTGAAATGGAGATGCGGGGGAGTATGCATATCCCATACTTATCTCTTGTTCGACCACAGAAATTAGAACTAGAATCCGAGAAGATTAAAAACCAAACCTCATCTATAGTAGAGAGCCCCACAGGTGCCACTAGAGACTAAGCCACCTTTTGAGACCAAGATCAGCCAGTCGGTCTTCACGCCTTCACCATCACCAAAAGAGGTTGCCTTCGATACCTAACCAGAGTCTGAATGAAGCTATGAGCAAAGTGAAGATACAGTGCCTCTAGACATGTCATCTCCTCGGTCCCCTACATTCTAAGTCTTCAACAAAAAAGGTGAGTAGAAAGAATGCTAATGGAAGGTAAAAGGAAGACCATCAATGCAATGAAAATATTCATCTTAAACGTGTCAAGTGCCTCATATCTCCCTTCTTCAGTGCATCTTCTTGTCTCATTCTTTAAGGGATGTTTTTGTCGAAGACATAGACAAGGGAAATGTTGGGTTGAGATTGCCCGTATGCGTGGCCCCATTTCCACGGGGTCCATTGACAACCGTCGACGCTGCGAATGCTCATAGATGTCGGGTAACCCGAGCACCACTCCACGAAAATCGCGAGTCTCCTTTGTCGCGGGGGCTCTGCAAATATAACCTGTCTAAATAGTTTACAATGACCACCGCCGGTCCGCATTACTGATGCAAGGTATAATTGGCCATAGGCTACATCAATACTCACAAATACATCAACTATATTACCATAGTTTGAGAGTTAATAAATCACTCTTAATTCAACATATATTAAAATGTACAATTTCTAACTTTATATTATACAAAGTCTTCTCTTCTTTGACTCTTCGCGACCTCTGGTGGCGTCGTCCTCCTGTACACTCCTGTGCACGAAATAGTGATCCCTCGGCAGGAGTGGCGAAGCCCGATGGTGAAAATTTCCCTACGTGGGTTACTCCCCACCTAAGTGCACATGTCATGGGAAACAATCACACTCAAGTAAATAGAGTGATCACTGCCAGATATCTGCATGCCCAATCCCATGTCTTGAGGTCTAACCAGAGCTCCCTCACACATACTGGCGAATGCGAGTAAAATCTGATTTCAAAACCAGCTTTTTGTTATCGAAACTTACTACGAGTTCGATAAATATGTTGGACTACCTTGTAGTGTGTTGGATAACCTCCCGAGAAACAATTGGGGGCCCCTCCGGCGTGAATTGTTGGACAATCTCCCAACACAATTCTCGAAAAATCTTAGTCAAAATTCCTTTCTAAACATTTTCCTTTTCTTTTCATTTTTCGTGTCATGCACTCACTCTAATATTCTAAGATTTACCAAATTTATATGGAATGATATACTTAATCCCAAAATATTCATGCTAATATATAAAACATGTATATGTTGTCATCTAATTAATTCACACAATTCTATATTATTAAATTCCATCAACAATATAACACCAAATTAGCTCACATGGGCTAATTAACAATTACAATTCATTTTTTGAATCACACTCGACAACACGAAAAATCACACAACTATTCCACGCATTGAATAGTGAAGCCCTCGAGGTTGACCTTTGTTCACGGCTACACAGTAGAGATTTCTCCACTCGATTCAAAGCTTTGAGACCAATACGGCCCTTCGAGGCCTCGGCAAATCACTAATCTATAAAATGGCTCTTGGCGAAGAATAAACCAAGTGAAAAGATCCCTGCCTTTTGAGTTGTTGGACCTCCACGAATGGTCCATACGTAGCCCTCGTGCGTAGAACATCTTTTCACTTCTTGGCCGAGCCGGAACCGATGGTCGAATGTCGGGAAATCTGGAAACCACTCTCTCTCTGCTAAAAAACTGATCCGACTCACTTTGTGATTTATTGTTTTGCTAAATGGAAGGCAGCTGTTGCTCTTTCCTGTCTTTATCCAAGCTTTCGAAATTCAGTATTGTCCTTTTAGTGACTTTTGACATGGCAATTTAAGCCATTCATCTCCACACCCTCTCTCCTAATCATACAACATGTATCGCGCCGTACATATAATAGTGACTTTTGTCATCCGCTTAATATCCACAAGAAGCGTTTCTGACTCGACACTCGGTCTCAGCGTGAAATTAGGCGCATCTTGGAGTCGACAAAATTTGGCGTGGTAGCTAGTTTGCGAGACCGATTCCAGCGGTGAAGTCCGTTTGTCATCCGAAATCTAGAAAAATTTGGAACGGCGAGAGTACCATTTTACCATTTTTGAGAAAATTTGATTTTTTGAGGTTTTACAATATCTTTGTCTCAAAGGTTTACGTAAGAAGATGAAAAGCTACTTTGAGATCGAAGGTAATGATTTGATGTAAAATATGGATCAGGTCCACTGGAATGACCAGAAATAGTTCGGACTAAAGCGATCATGTGGTGTAGGGGCCGATGCGGACTTGGGGCTTCTGGACTAGAGCATAATTGACGTGGGATGCAAGGTAGTCTGCTAGCTTAGAGGCCAAGGAACTTAGGGACCAAGTAATTGATGGGCATGGCATCTATTTGGCTAGATGATGAAGATCAAATCTTAGAAGATCCGGACTTCTAAGCTATCAAACCCTAATTAGAAAGATATTAGGATTATATTATGAAGAGGATACTTGATCAACAAGTTTCTTATTTATGCTATGATAGTTTAAAGGCAAATATAGAAAATAGAAGGTAGAATTTGGAGTCATAATAGGATAATTATCTAGCCTTATCAAGATTTCCAAGAAGGAATCTCAAAGGCTATATATTCAAGGGGTCTCATCATGAATTTTAGAAGTAGGAGGCTTGAGGAAGAACAAGCGAAGTTCGGACATCTTCGAGAAGGGATGTGGGTTTAGATACTCGGTTAGGTATTGCACATTAAAATCCTTTCACCTTGGGTGAGAAAAGATGATGTTCTTATTTTCTTCTGTCTTATATTGATGTATTGTGTGGGTTATGGGTGTGCGATGCTTTTGAGAGGGGAATGGAGGAAGTTCATTCTAACTTCCACTATGAGTGATTAGATTTCAAGAAGGGTTGTGGGTATAGAGGAAGTCTCATACTACATAAGACTAATTGTAAAGCTTGAATCAGATTGGTGAAATCTTGTATTTGAGCATAGCTTACCTCGTAGATGTAGGTGTCAAACCATGTAAAGATTGTGTGTGCCTTTACTTTATCATCTCTACTCTACACACTAAGGCCTATAAGGGGAGTTTAGACACACCACACTAGAGTCTAAATGAGATCACAGTTCAAACACTAAGAACTCTGATTAGGAACAAACACTTATTTCTATAAAAAACATATTAAAAACCAATGAACTAAATAAGGAGATTAGTAGAGCCAAAAAGGCAACACCATTTTTATCCGAAAAAACCTCCTAAGAGGTAGGTAATCATGGGCTTACTATTGATCAAAAACTTCATTATGATGAACAAGTTAATGAGTACAAGGATTTACCTAACTCAAAATCTCTAATAACTCACAAACTACTTGAGCTGAACTTTTGACACCACCACCAGGCCTTCATCTTCAAGAACATGTTTGAAGTCGTTCCTAAGCTTGATCTTGGCTTTACTAAGATTTTCTTGAAAGCATAAGAGAGAAAATATTTTATTGCAAAACAAACAACCCTCAAAAGTAGAAAAAAGTTTTGATTTTCAAAGAAAGTTAGTTTCTCTCTTTCTCCCTTCTCTAACCAAATGAGGAAAACATTTTTTTTTTTCTACTTAAGAGACTAAAACCCTAAATCCAATGACAAAATCTGGATAAATCTACATTGACACTTGAATCGATCTTGAAACAAGGTATAATAAAAAAAAAAATTCTTTGATTAATTTTTTTCACCAAATATTCAAAACAAAATCATTTGGAAATGGGGTTGATGAAGATTTAGTAAATAAACATCGAAATACTTTTGTCAGGGAGCAAATTCAATTACTTGAACTTCATTTGACAAATAGTCAATCAAAGATCTAGAGACACTTAGTTAGTAGACATTTTAGATATTTTGTCACAAAATTGCCTACCTTGCTACAAATACTCACAATAGATATGAATAATAATTAACAAAAAGAAATAAACTAGAAACAAAAATTATTTTGAAATTATAATTAAAATGGTGAATTACATAAGTTATAACACCCATTTTTTTAAAGGAAGAAAAGAAATAATAATTCTTTTAAAATTATATGAGGGGTATATTGGTTATTCTCCTACGAAACCCTACGTATAAATAGAAAAATATTATTATTATTGTATGCAATATTATTTATAATTTCTCTACATAGACTTCATCTCCTAATGTTAGGATCATAGCTATAAGCATGCAGCGGCCTTGAAACCAGAGGTCCCTTTGATCACCCATCAACCGCGGAATGCTAATGGATATCATGTAACTCGATACAATACCCTTATGTCCCATTTACCGGGATCCACGGTTTCTGAAATCCTGCTTCAAATCACAGGTTCCCTGAGCG
Organism: Tetrastigma voinierianum; assembly: GCA_016808115.1. NCBI lineage: Eukaryota > Viridiplantae > Streptophyta > Magnoliopsida > Vitales > Vitaceae > Tetrastigma > Tetrastigma voinierianum. Next base: position 32,967 of record JAEQBH010004491.1, on the reverse strand, counting down.
AATGAGAGCTCGCCTAGGAAGCAGCTTGATCAATATGGTAGCTAGGAACCAATGGTGTGATGTTGACATTAGTGACTACGCCTATCGATGTCACAAGCATATTGCGAAGAGGCCCTGTATGCGTAAGAGGTTGTAAGTGATAATCGAAAAAATCAAGCACCCTTCCTATTCGACATCATGCCACTGCGCACATCCGATGTGACATCAGAAAGCACCACACTGGTGATGTCCACGACATCAAGCAATCTACCTATCCAATGTCACGACATCAGGCACCCTGCCTATCCGATGTCGCGACATCAGGCACTCTGCCTATCCAATGTCACGACACTCTGCCTATCCGATGTTGCGACAATGTCGCGACATCGGTACAGAGCTAACCCGATGGCCCTTTGGTTCTTCTCTTTTAGACTGCCTTTTCCTTAACATAGGAGCTCTACACAAAACCAACTTGTACAATAATCACACATGACCATCAGACCCAATATATGTCGCATCACGGTCCATTTATGAGTAAAAGTGGCCCTATCGGACTCATTTATTCATACTAAAAAAATATAAAAGGCTATATCACAATAGTCCTTAAGAGTTTAAATACAACACTCTTATACAAAATATATATATGAAAACTAATTTGTTCTAACATATTTTTCAAAATAACTATCAAAGCCACAATCCGACTTTCTTCATAATTGTGGCCTCGAATGAGCTCTTTGATCGCCAGTGTGTCTTTACACACTGAAATGTTTTCCATATAGAATTGAGCCACGGAGAAAGAAACTCTGCCTACAAGAACACCCTCACCCTAAGTGCACATGTAATGGTCATGTTCACAATTTGCACTCACATTCCACACAAAAATGTTATTTCTACAAGGAATCCTACATGCCATGAAATGAGATGAGACTCAAACATGTACCATGCCTCGAGCCCTTACGACTCCCATCACACTTGAGTCCCTTCTGGGTTCCTATCACCATGCCAAAGCCCGTACATGATCGTCGCAATTTAGACTACTTCCAATAATCATTTTAAAAAACAAATTCATTTGTTTTCAAACCATAATTTTTTTGGATGTTACACCTTAATGATCATTTGTATACAAAACTCATGTGTCTTTTTGTGGGTAGAAAATTTTTGGTGTCACACAGCAGGCCTCGCACACCTAGACACTTTTATGTCCTTTCATCTTTAGAATTATGTCCCCAACCACAACAATTGTAGTCTTTCACGAGGTGTCTATCCCTACTTGTTATTACTTCCGATACAAGTTTCTTTTACCACATTATCCAACCATCTGTCTGTTGGGACTTAGTCCGCGGTCGAGCCCGCTTTGTCAAACACCAAACAAGGTGTTGATTTCTCAACCATGCACTTACACCCATGAAATGTGATGTCTCCATGCATATGCAATGCAATGTGCCATTTCATGTCTCAACAACATGCCACGTAAGTGATGAATGCTTATGGGACAATACAAACCATACATTTTACCTGTATCATAGGACAATTATAATGCAAAGCATATATCTTCCAAATAAACATTCATTTCATTTGCCAATATATTAAAACACATATATCAACAAGAACAAGTAAGCATATTATCACAAAGTCAAGTAATAACACCTTAAAACAGTCCACAAATTTAAACATCAAAAGCGGGCTATAATAGACCACAAATTAGGGCACAAATTAGTCCTAAAACATCCATGAACTAGTCTCGGGGATCGGGCCACAGAAGCAGGTCCTCATTTGGGCCGCTAAAACAACCCAGTCCCGGCAATTAGAAGTAACCAGAACCATGAAAACTTGTCATAGGCGATAAGCAGTCGAATGGCCTGCGGGTTTAAGGTTAGAGAATGAGGCGAGCAGCCTCGAATCAACCCTATGGATTTGAGGCTAAACCAACTGACCTTGAATGACTCTTAAGTAGAAATTAATCAGAGTAGAAAGAATTTGTACCTCTTAGAGCATAGAAAAATGGGTATGAAGCCTCAAGAACACATCCCAAGCCTGTACCTTTGATTTTGCCCAAATCTCCCTTTTTTGATTTTCGGTGAAATCCACGCGATTTTTTGGTGCGTATGCATGACCCTCGTCGACGGATAAACTTTAACTCTTAGCTGACAATTCCAATAGGGCGAACTCAGTATATTTTGAAAGAACTAGATCTCTTTATTTCTCTCCTTTCTCTCTCTCCCAAGGTCAAACCTGTAGAAAATAATATTTTCTACCCAAACCTTATACCTTTAGCACTATTTATAGTCCTATAGGTGTGGCTCACATTATGTCAGATGTCCCATATTGGTTTTTAGTTTTGTTTGGGTCCATTTTTGTCCCGAAATGAAATTATTTCGTCTCTGTTCAAGTTCAAATTATTTCATATGACATTATTTAAATTATTTTCCCACTTCCGAATTTTCTTAACCTCTATTTCAAAAGGTTCATTTAAATTTTGATCGCCTTGAAATTCGTAGCTTTTGGAAACTATCTCAAAATTCAACGAAATTCACCTGTGTAACTAGATTTTGCGAGACAAATTCAACGGTGTGGTCCATTTCATTGTCGAGAGGATATAGAAAATCTGGTCAGTTGCCTATACTATTGCAACAATTTCCTATTTTACGAAAAGTTCAAATTTACCCGGGTTTTACATTCTTCCCCCCTTAAAAGAATTTATCCCCGAAATTCACACCCACATACCCATACAATCACATGTATATGCAACCGTCATTTAATATCATATGACTTAAAATATATCTTCCTCCTTGAATAAGAAAGGATAATTGGCACGAATCGTGTCTTTGTGTTCCCATGTTGCCTCTTCTACTCATCTACACCTTCACTAGCCTCATGATCTTTTGTCATAAAACCTGGTCCCGGCTATCCATGATACGTAGTGGTCCCTCCTTGAAGGTCTCATTAAACCCCGATAACAAGCTCGTGATCACTATATGAGTCATATCTGGAGTGTACTTATGGAGCATGGAGACATAGAATACCGCATGAACGCCCGATAAGCTTGGCTGTATTGCCAACCGGTAAGCAACTATACCTACCCTCTCGAGTACTTTGAAGGGCCTAATGTACCTCGATGATAACTTTCCTCGCACTGTCGACCACCCTTACTTAGGCATCGCGCTGAAGGCAGATCCCGACCTCGAGCTCTATGGTAGCCTTGTGCAATCGGCGTAGCTCTTGCCGACTCGGCGGTGAAGATGCTTAGGTATCAGATCCTACCTTATCGGAGGAGGTTTCCACTAACCATCCGGACTGTGGCTCTCTCCGGCCTCCAGATCCGACAAACCTTCGAGAGGTCGACGGGCCTCCCGGCCTGAAAGTGCCCATGGGGTGCCATTTGTATGCTCACCGTAGCGTTGTGGCGAATTCCACTAAGGGTAATTTATTTTCCCATCTACCCTTGAGATCTAGGACACATGCTCGTAGCATGTCCTCTAACATCTAGATGATCCTTTGTGGCTGACCATCCATTTGGGGATGGCTTGGTGCTTATCATCGGTGTGTCCCTGACCCTACGAAAACTCTTCCAATGAGTCGTAAACTTGGGATCGGTCAGATATAATAGATACTAGCACTCCATGTATCAGAAAAAATCTTTGTATATACAACACATCCAGAATTCCTCTAGTGTGAAGGTCATCGCCTGACAATGTGTCGACTTAATGTGGATCCACTATCCACTCTGCCCGGAGTGTCATGCCCTGCTGCGATGTTCATGGAAAGTGTGTCACAAAGTCCATCGTTACATGTTCCACTTCCACTCAGCTACCTCACAGAGTACACGGGTAACTGCTTGCCTCTGGTGCTCATCAGCACCCCCATTGACACGTGAGACATCGTCGAGCAAATCTCCTAACGTGTTTCTTCATCACTCTAAGCATGCGGTGATGATGATCGGTACATCTTCGACCACGGATACCGCGGTAAGCGGGAGCGATGGAACTTTCCACGAGGATCTCCTCTCTCAAATATACCATGGGAACCATAACTCTTTCCTATATCGAGAACTACATTTGTATGAATCTTGAAGTAGCCCGATCACTGTGCCGTACCATGTCCCTGATGGACAATATCTTTATGTCTTGTCTTTGGGACTTGATCACTCTGCTCAATAGGGAAGGCGTAGCCACTAAACTCCTAAAGATACTATGGCACGATCAACTGTGCTATAGGCCAGAGAATGTCCCACAGGTCTTGAGCATCTTGCCACTCGAGGAAACCACACTTTGCTTGATACTCCTCGGACTTTTGTACAGTGCATCAGCCACCACATTTTCCTTACTACGGTGATAATGCAAAGTGAAATCATAATCCTCTAGATACTCCATCCACCTATGTTGCTCGCTGTGTGAAATGTACTTCAGACTTTTATGGTATGAAAACACCTCGAACTACTCACCGTATAGATGGTGGCACTGAATCTTCAAGGAAAAGACAATGGCCGCGAGCTCCATATCATGCATGGGGTAACTTTGCTCATGGTTCTTCAACTTCCGAGAACCATAAGCCACAACCCTCCTGGACTGCATCAATCCTAGCTCGTCCCCTTTTCGGGACTATCAAAATAAGATCTAAAGTAAGCCTCCTTTTCAATTCTTGGAATGCCCTCTCACACAAGTCATTCAACTTAAAACTGACCTCCTTCTAGGTCAATCTTGTCATAGGTACAACCAGTTGGGAGAAGTCCTCAATGAATTTCCTGTAAGACCCTACCAATCCTAAGAAACTGTGTATCTCGAAGACTGACTTCGTTCTCTCCCAGCCATCATCCTCCAGCCTTCTGCGGGTGACGGATACACCGGCGACCTGACATGTCCCCGAATCTCACCTCGGTAAGAAAAATTCCGCAGTTGCGAGATTTGGCACAACTAATGGTCTCTCAACGTCTGGAGAAAGATCCTCAAATGATCTTCATTCTTTCTTTCTCATACTTGGGTATGTCAGATGTCATCAGCGAAGACCACGACAAAGCGGAGTCTAAGTAGGGTTAGAGCATCATGCATTAGATCCATGAATGCCATAGGAGCATTCGTCGATTCGAATACCATCACTTATGAACCCAGAAATGTCCATATATGACGTCAAATTGTCTTAGGGATCCACCTCCACAACCCTCATTCTGTGGTAACCGGTGCGCGATCTATCGCAGACATACTCGCGCCTCTCTGATTGATCAAACAAATAATCAATCATCGGGAAAGGGTACCTATTCTTGATAGTCACCACTGTTCGACTACATAATCTATCTGGCCAGAAGGGTGTTGTCGCTTTTCTTTACCAAAACGATGCCAAGCGTGAATTGAAGTGCTCGGTCTAATAAAACTCCTCCCTATCAATAATTCCTATAATTAGACCTTGAGTTCTTCTTGACTCATTAGGTTCCATTCTATGCGGGGGTCATAGAAATGGCTGATGTACAGTGTAACTTCGATGGTGAAATTAATTCCTATGGAGTGTTCATAGTGTTTGTGCGGAACGTCCTCATCATACTTCACACAAACCAAGCGGATGAACTTTACAACTCTGTCTAGCCTCGTTCTCCCAGTGGGTTACCAACCAACCTATCAATTGCAGGTCTGTCCCAGAGAGTCGCGTATTACGACCTAGGGTAAAGCATCATGCTTATTCCGCCAAACATAACACAAAACGATGTCAGATGTGTGGGAAATAACCCTCACCCATGATCACAATCAATGGCGACTTGGTGTGCCGTTAATCCATCTAGAATGACATCGAACAGAGCATGTCTATGACTGAAGATCTATGTGACGAGAATCCACTGAGATCTCTAAATCAAAATCCTGACATATCTGTCAGCAACACTCCCTCTCCTAGTTCAAGGAAATTCACATCTGACAACTTTTCCAAGGTTTCAACTTGCCTCCTAAGCCTAAATCTTTCACACATGATACCATGATGAATGAATAAGATGCACGAGAATCGAAATGGTACTCCTTGCACATGAGCAAAGAGCATAAATGTACCTTAATTAGATTGATTTACGAAGCTCGGTCCCCAGGTGTGATTGCATAGAAATTCCCTTGGGTCATGAAGTCCGGCTTGTGAGCCCCAGTCCTCAACCTCGACCCATGCCACGACTCGTTGTTTGATCGTGAAGGTGGGACTGTGTAGCTCCTTGGGAGCCGTCACTGGGTTCACTGACTGTGATGAGTGGGAGGAACATCTGGGGTCCTGAGCATTCAGTGATGACCCAGGGCGGGGTGTCCCATAACTGCGGGATCACCTCCCGGGACGTCAGCCTCATATGTCGGGGTTGGTGGCAATGGTAACATGTCCTCACCACAGTGGTAGTAACTGCGAAATGTCTCCCATCTTGGGATGATTGTTTTCCAGCGCGTGGCTGGATTACCGACGACACCATATCGCTGACACTTGGGTGGGAATACTATATTGCAGTTAGAGAGAAGGGGATTAAACCTCATTTCTTATTATCGACTTTTGGCATCTGTTTTTGGATGCTCATTAATCAAATCCTTTCTCTAACTGTTGTTTGTAGATCATCTTGACATCATGATATATCTTTATGGGAAATCCATATTTTATCTGCTGGATGGACATTAGATGTCTCATTTTATCACTTTGTCATGTGCGTAGCCACATAGTCATCAGCGAAACAAGCTAATTCAGTGAACTTAGCCACGTACTCGAGCACTGTCATCGTTCCTTGTTTTAGTTATAGGAACTCAGGGCCTTTATCGAGAAGATACTGGGAAGTACTTGCCCGTGAAAGCTCAGCGAACTCTTCTGTGCCGCAGCCTCCCCAAGTTCGTTGGGGCTTTGACCAAATCCATACACACTTGGGTTACCCTACATTTGGAATGTAGCTAGTCTTATCCTTGTGGTATCAGAGGTGATCTTCATAGCCTCAAGAGATCTTTAAATGGTTGGTAACATCGGGTGCCTCTCCTTGAAGGTTGGAGGATAGTGTGTAGTCTTTAGGGTTACTTAACCACTCCACGGCTCCCGATTGCACTAGCACGTGCGATAGTGGTAACTCTGGCACTTACTGTCACGATAATGTGATCCTGGCTTACTAATAACCTCTATGAAGGCTTGTTGGTCAAAGGCCGATGGCAGTTGGTTGTTGTTCTGCCCACCGCCTCTACGTCATTTTCCTCGACTTGCCATCTACATATGTCAGATAACAGTAGAGTCTTACATAGTATCCAAGAAGGTATTCAAGTTAAATTTTATTTATTTTTGAGATTTCTCTCCTTGTCTAACCTAGTAATGCATGTGACAAACCACTAATAAACATCAACATCAACATCATGAACTATCTGGATTCCATTCTCTTTCCCCAAACCATTTAGGTTATTTTCTCGACCACAGTGTTCATTTTTCTTTGCATATACATTTTCACCATGCATATAAATCATACAACACTTAACATGCAATCATGTAGCATATTAAAGCACACAACATGAAATGCACAATGAATGAAATGGTCTAAACCCATGCCCATCAAGTCTTAGGTAATCGCATACTGCATGCCAAATCTTAGAGAGTTGTGAAACTAATCTTGCCCAGATCTATCGAGGCACCAGGTAATCATAAACCTAGGCATTGTACCATAACCTCATGTCCTAGACCCATGCCCATCAAGCTTTACGTGTTCGTATACCTAAGCTCTGATACCAAGCTGTGACACCTCAAAACCCAGGGGTCTTGTTGATCACCCATCAAGTGCGGGTCTTGTGGATATCATGCCAGCTTAGATACCACACCCCTGTGTCCATTTCTGAGATCGCGGTTCTGAAATCGCCAATTTCCAAGCCCCGGGTTCCTCTACACGAATGAGAGCTCACCTAGGGAAGAAACCTAATCAAAACAGTAGCCAGGAAGCAAGCGTGACGCCAGATCGAGAGTCGTAGACTACTCGTCATTGCATGAATACAGTGGATGTCGGGTTACGATCTCATTTTAGAAAATGGGGCGAGTCTCCGCACATGCAGGGGAGCTCTGCCCAAAATGTAAAACACCTGCATGAAACATGGCGAGTCCGATATAAAATCACAATGATACAAATATATGGATAAAAAGCGGCCTCTTGGGCCCCATACTACATTATCCACATAAAAACATACCTTGACTATATATGAATCCACTATATTCCAATAGTTCTAGAGTTCAAATATTTTACTCTTATACCGATACATACATTAAACTTAAAGTTATAATACATGTATACATCAAGCCTGGCCAGAGCTTTCTTCTAATCCTCGGTCTCTAAGGCAGTCGGTCCCTCGCACGCTCACTGCACTGAAAATATATCCCTCGGCGGAATTGAGCTAATGCTCGGTGAATTGGAATGTCATGCAAGTGGGCTACTCTCCACTACTTCAGGTTCAATGTTCCAAAATAAACATACATTCAAACAAATGCATGATCCTACTTGAATGTCTACATGACCAAACTAAGATCCAGAGTCCTCACGGAAGCTCCCTACGCGCTCCTTTAGCCTCATTATGAGGTATTGTTTGTGGTTTAATGAACAACCCTCCAGTGTATATATATCAATTGGGCCGCTGGAAGCGATTGATATATTATTTGTTGTGGACTACCCTCAGATATGAATATCGATTAGACCGCTCAGACGATTAATGTTTTTAGTTTGGACTACTCTCAGATAATTAATATTTTTGAGCGACAGCCCTCAGGAGCGGATTTTCTCTAGACTCATCTCATGCACTCCTCCTATAGTCCTAGGGTGTTCAGTGCATATGGAATGCATGTATGCAGGTTCAATCTGATCCCAATCACATGCAAATATAAAAACATGAGAATATACTTCGCATAAAATTCAAATCACCTGATCATGTTATGTAATTATACATTTCATCACATCAAAATTAGCTCACTTGGGCTAACGATCAAACACGAGCAATTTACTTGAATTACTCGACCAACATATATTTTCAAAAAATATATATTTTTGAGAACACTGTTTCGGGAATAGTGAAACCCTCGATTACTATTCCCAATCCCACAAATCATCGGTTCCTTAGTGAACCGGGTTTCACGGCCATTTAGGCCTCGATCAATCCAATACATGATTAACACATGAATGCACACTTAAATCAACCCAAAACATTTGTGGAAGCCGATCCACGGGCTGCTCCATTTATTCAAATTGTACTATCAATTCGATTGAGTTTTGGGTCGTCCAGTAGGCTACGGCCTGTTCAAGCTTCCAACGTTCGTAAAGCACTTAAAATGGGAATAAAACTCTCAGAGTAGGGAGAAACCCCTACCTCTCGGAGTTGAAAACTCCTAAATCAGAGCCCACCACGAAGCCCTCTCCTCGTAGAGTTCTCCCTCTTGTCCGTTTGTAGACGGTCGGATCGCAAAGGTATTTTTAGAGAGAAGTGCTCTCTCTTAAATCTCTCAAGCTGGAACTCAACGCATCTCCCCCAATTTTGCGTTTTGCTCTTTTATTTGGAGAAGATGAGTCATCGTTCACTAATTTGTCATTTGTGACTTAACTTTCGAAATGACCTTTATGTCCTTAACTTCTCGAGTTTGACATTCGTTTATCACCGGTAGTCAGTTTTCATTATTTCTCTACTTATACCACTTATGGCACATGAGTACGTGTCATATCTTGACTTTACGTCACTTGTCAATCGTTTTATGGCACGAGCGGGATGCCTCGAAAAAGCGTCTTGAACTACGGCGTCTCGGAATTCGTGAAATTTACGTGCTAGCTAGATTCAGTGAGAGGCAGTTCAACGGTGAAATCCGTTTGTCATCCGAGATCTAGAGGGAATAAATTTCAGATTTTTATAGAAATAACAATTTTTGTACTTGAAATTACGATTTTGCCATTTTCCATAAATTGGAATTTCTAAGTGTCTTACATTCTCCCTCTCCTTAAAAGAATTTAGTCCAGAATTCAGGAACGATTACATTCACTCACATGCATATGCAACGTGTACTCTACCATGTAAGCAGTCATTTAACACTAACTAAATCCGTACCTTCATCCCTAGCAAAGAAGGGATAGGTGGCGCCAGTATCATCGCGCTCGTGTCCTTTCTTCCACTCCGTAGTGCCTCGTAGTACGCCCCATTTAGCACTTACATGGTTTTGTGTCGCAAAACCACGATCCGCGGTATCAACAATGCGCTTGGTCCCTCCTCGAAGGTCTGCATCCGTGTCGACCTCGATTTGTCCCCGATCCACCACATGGTGGATGCGGAGTATATTTACGGAGCATGGGCGTGAAACACCTCGTGGACACGACATCTTTGGGCGATAACGCAGCTAAGCCCAGTGCCTGCTTGAGTGCCTATCCTCTCAGTATCTCGAAGACCCGATGAACCGGCGATAGCTTCCGGTGCTTCTTAGAACCTAACCCCACTCCCCTCTTGGGCATCACGCTTTAAGAAGGCGTGATCCGACCTCGAACTCTAAGGGTCGGCGTCGCACATCCGTATAGCTCTTACTTAGGCTCCTAAGCCTTGAGAGAAAGGCGGCTGTCGTATCAAAGCTCTCATCTTCTCGGAGGTGTCTCTAATCCGTCGGGGACCAATTGATGGAGCTCTCTCCCACCTCGGTCGACATAGCGGTGATCTACATGGCCCTCCCATACAATGCCTCATACGATTGCCATCGTATACTATCACGGTAGCTGTTGTGGCGAATTCCCGCCAGAGGCAAATGCCCTCGGCCCCGCCCTTATGATCCCGGGACAGCGTGCTCATAGCATGTCCTCTAATACGTATCTCCTCTCAAGCCCGACCATCACAGTATGGGGTGGAGCATTTGTACTTCGTCGTCGACCATGTGCCCATGCCTTTTGGAAACTCTTCAGTGCGTAGTAAACCTCGGGTCCTGTCAGGCCAAGCCCACATGGATGCTAGTACTCCATGTGGCGGGACTATCTGTCGAATGTACAAGCGGCGTAATCTCTCTCGAGGCCAAAGGGTCATCCCTTGCCGGCTAAAATGTCTTGAGCTTCGTGGTAGGTCCCACTTGCTCAGCCATGCTGGTGTCGCACCTCTCTTTGCGTCGTGGCAAGTGGTCACAAAGTCCATGTTGACATGCTCACACTTCCACTCGACCACCTCCGATGTTTGAAGTAGTAGCCTGGCGGCCTTACGGTGCTTCCGGCCTTAACTTTCTTGACATATGTGAGACATCGTCGAACAAAAGAGTCCCGTGTCTCTTAAATCCCACTCTGCCAAATGCGCGGCGAATCTGGTACATCTTCATGCCACGGATGCCGCGGCAAATCGAGAAGCGGTGGAAACTCCCCAGAATCTCCTCTCTCAAATCGGGTCAGAAGCGGGAACTACTACTAGTCCCCTATATCGAGGCTACCATCTACGTGAACGATCCGACCCTCGTCACCGTACACAGTACGTGCTCGGTCCTTTGAGGACCGCCCATCTCTCGTCACGCCCATTTGGGACCGATCACCACAACTCAACGAGCCCGGTGTAGCCACTAAGCTCCCGAGGTACCTTCAGTGCGCTCGTGCGCCCAGCCCCCAGTTGTCCCACGGTCTCGGGCATCCGCCACTCTTGAAGCTATACCCAGCCAGCGCTCCTGGCGTGACCAGGCGGAGTGCATAAGCCACCACATTGCACCCGGGATGGTAATGCAAAATTGAATTCATAATCCTCCCCCAGGAACTCCATCCATCTGCGTTGCCTCATGTTGAGGTCTGTTGCATTGTGAAAATATACTTCGAACTTTATGGTGCAGTACCTTAAACTCGTAGTATAAGTAGTGGCACCAGATCTTGAGGCGGAGCTATGGCATGACTCCATGTCGTGTGTGGGGTAATTACGCTTGTGAGTCTTCAGGCGACGAGAACCATAGCTACTACCCTCTCGGGCCCATCAAAACACATCCAATCAGGCCCTCGAGACATCCTGATACAACGTATTGCCCACATTCCCTGTCAGGAACTATTAAGATGGGAGCTGAAGTAAGTCTCCTCTTGACTCACCGGAATGCCTCCCTCGCATCAGGTCGTCCCGATCAAGCTTGACCTCCTTAGATTCGACCTAGTCATAAGGTCTTAGCTATCACGGGAGAAATCCTCTCGATGAATATCTTCGTAATACCCGGCCAATCCCGAAAACTTCATTATCTCGAAGGCGACTTCGGCCTCTCCCAGCTCATCACTACCTCGACCTTCTCTGGTCGGCCCGAGCCTCATTTGCGACACCATCCCCGAAATCTCACCTCGATAAGCCCAAAACTCGCACTTGCGAACTTGGCATACAGTTGATGGTCTCAGCGGCTGTAAAGCGATCCTCGAAGTGATACTTCATTGCTCACGCTGGTGGGAGTAGATCAGTGTCATCCACGAAGACTATGACAAAGCCCGATCTAAATAGGGTTGGAATATCACATGCATGAGATCCGCGAATGCTGTGGCGCGTGGTGATAAGAAGGCATCCGCGCCAGCTTCAGTGCCCATAGCGGCGTCCTAGCCCATTGTCTTAGGGATATGCGTATCCACAACCTCGGCTGATGGTAACCCGGTCTGCGAGTGCATCTTGGGTAGACTACGCACTCTCTCATTGATTAAACAAGTCATCGATCCTCGGTAATGGAGTGTAGATTCTTGATAAATAACTGTTCAGCTGTCACGCGTGTCGATGGTCGAAGGGTCTTGTCCTTGCTGCCATGAAATAGAGCCAGGGCGCCCCATGGTGAAGTGCTCGATTACAATGAACCTTGTCCAATAGCTCCACATGGCGGATTACGAGTTCTACTTGACTCAGCGGGTGCCGACTATGCGGGGTAAAGCGAGATGGAGTGAGTACCAGGGGTGTAACTCGATACTGAAGTCTACTACCCTCTGTGGAGGTAGTCGGTGGCTCATCACGGAAAACATCCACATACTCGCATACCTGGTGAGATCTGAAGTGCAGTCTTTCCTCAGTCCTGCGGTAGGCTCGCGGTGACCCCCGCCAATTGTCTGACACGGACTCGTTATCTTGTTTGGAGCGAAATAGCATGCTTGTCCCCTGAAATACCACGATGCAGATCCTGCGTATGGCGGGTAGCTCTCCTGGCGCTCTGGTCTATAACGACCACGTAAGTTTGTCATTGATCCATCCCTAGGATGACATCGAACTCGACATGTCAGCGATCCTCGAGGTCCAACGTGGTGGGAGTCCCAGAGATCTCATTCCTTGACCAGCATGTCATCCCCATTGCCATACAATCCACTGAGAACTCACATCTAGGCTCTCCCAGGTCTCGACCTACAAGCCCGACACTTTCTCTATGGTCGAGGGTTGTCCCAACCATGGAATCCCATATCTTGTAGGCAAGTCCTCTGATCCGGCTGAATGGACAACGGTCCATTCTCGAATCTCTAACAACCGACCAAATTACATGTACGTAATCATCGATGGCTCGTTACTTTAGCTCACGTGAACTTAGTCACATAATCCATCATAGTCATACGCCCGTGTTTCCAACTCCTAAGGAACTCTGACTTCACTTCAGTCTCACAGAAGAAATGGTACCGCGAGCGACTCTTGAAATTACGCTGCATGTCGCCTTTCTGGATGCCTGGACCAACGCCCAGCCCCATTACCTTTGGGCTCTGTGGCGGAGCAGCTAGTCATCCAGGGTAACTTTGGGGTAATCGCGCCGCGCCTCGGCTGTATAATCGCCAGCAATGATGCGCCGCCATTGGATCTCTCTGTGATGGGAGGACGTGTACTGACCTCGGAGTTTTGAGGACCTTTGCCATGCGCAGCATCACTAGCTTTAAATGGAATGCGCATTGTTTTAATCACTGAGGCCTCGTCAAAGTGCGATTGATCAAATGGGTAATTGTGTGACAGGTGCAAGTGGGACGTCTATCTACGTCAATCCTCTATAACCCATCTGTAATCAAACATTGGCGGGTTCAAATCGATCAGTCATCTTAAAATCAACGTGTGAGACACCAAATCATATAATGATTATACACCGTTGTCATGGATTCAGATAATCATGAGGCAATAAAGTTTTCACATTTTAAACTCGTTTCAACAAAATACATTTTTGAAAATTTTGTTTTTTGAAAATTTTAATTTTTGAAGTATATCAAATTGATTTAGTTTTGGATTAGATTTTATTGAATTTTAAAAGATTGAAATTTTTTGAATGATGGTGTTGTGTTGGGTTCACGATAAATCCAAAAAAATCAACTCGGGGAAAAATCGCCGGAGTCGGCGGGCGTAAACGGAGCCGATGTAAGATCTTTTGGTGCCTGTGGGCATGTATATGTACTATGACACCACTGCGCTCTTATCTGAGCGCCAGATCGCGTCCACCGCGTCACTTTCTGTCAGTCAGCCGTCGCGCCGTGCCTCATGCTTTCCTGTGTAATATGAATCTGTGTGGCGTGGAACCGATAACCCGATGCCGACTCTTCTATTGCCTCGTGTTTCTTCGACGATCCTGTAATATTAGCTCCGGTAGTGCCGGTATATGTCATGGTCAGCGATACAGTGCATCTTCATGGACTGATCTCAGACTATTAGTGCCTGGATCGATCACAAAAGTGTAGTGAACATATACCACCTGGTAGGTAATACCTTATATTAACAGAATAGAGCTCACTTGCCGAAGCCAGGAAGCCGCAAGGCTATCTTTGATACATTTCTTCCACAACGATACCTCGTGTACATTACATATGTCTTTGTTCTGTTGATTTATTTCTAACCCACCTTTTTCTTTATGATACTGCTCATATGATACTGGGAAATTGGGATAACTGATCAAGTCTACCTCAAATTTTTTGGTTTTCTGTTATAATTAATTTTTCCGTTGTTCATTTGGAAAATCATGAATCATATTTTTCATTTTCTTGGACACTCAATAATTTATAAAAATTCATTTGCCAGTACCTCTTTCAATTTTCTGCTTGTGAGTCTTGAAAATATTTTCTACTCTCTCTGACAAATAAGATTTGATTTTTATTTTCTTTATTTAAGGTACTATTCCTGTTTTCAACATTAAATAAGATTGAAAGATTACATTTTGTTTGGTACTCTTGGTTTTGTTGTGAACCTTGAAACCAAATTTTCTTTACTAACCAAATAATTTAGCCAAATTTTATTTTTCATTTCTTCTATCTTTTGTTGGGTTTTTGCGATGTGCTTCGAGGCATTTGCATGCCAAGTGTAATCATATTTAGTGCCAACATAGCTGAATTATGTTATAATCATCATTCACAGTGATCACCAAATTCATCCAAATCACACAAAACACACAGACATGGATGCAGTGTCTGGGTTTTGTCCGTGATTTCCTAGGTAATCTCATACCTAAACCCGAGCATCGGAGGACACACCTAGTGATGTTCTTTGCGACATGGCATAAGCCCAAATCCTTCATCTCACAGGTTTCCACTATACCCATACTCTTCGTAAACCACCCAGTGGTGATGGATACCCAACAGGAAACTCCTGGTATTCGTATACCTAAGCTCGATACCAGGTAATGACGCCCAGATCAGGAGATTAGTTGACTACCGTCGACAGTGGAATAAGTGGATGTCGGGTTATCAGCGTGAATTTTAGAAAATCGAGGCGAGGTCTCCTTTTGTACGGGAGCTCTACCCCGAGATAAAACACACACATGAAACTGTCCCAAAGCGTCCCGATATAATGTGATGATACAATATGGATAAAAGCGACCTCTTGAACATCTTACACTAATATCCAGCAAGAAACATACCAACTATGATCATATATTGATAGTTCTAGAGTTCAAATATTTTACTCTTATTGATACATACATTAAACTTAAAAGTTATAATACATGTATACGTCAAAGCTATGGCCAGAACTTTCTTCTAATCCTCGGTCTAAGGCAGGTGATCTACTCCTTACGCTCCACGGCTTTTTGAAAATATATCCCTCGACGGGGTGAGCTAATGCTGGAAGTGGTGGAATCGCACTAAGTGGGCTACTCTCCACCTAAGCTATGGTGCAATGTTCCAAAATAAACATACATTCAAGCAAATGCATGATCTACTTGAATGTCTACACTGACCAACTCGAATCAGAGTCCTCACCAGAGCTCCCTCACACTTGCCTAAGCCTCGTATGAGAATTATTATGTTATTTTGTGGACAACCCTCCGATGTATATATATCAATTGGTAGCTCAGACGATTGATATATTATTTGTTAATGGACTACCCTCAGATGAATATCAATTGGTAGCTTTCAGGGCTATTGATATTTTTAGTTTGGACTTCTCTCAGATAATTAATATTTTTAAGACCAGCCTCAGGAACCGTTTTTCTCTAGACTCATCTCATACCTCACTCCTATAGTCCTAGAATTGTTCAGTCTGCGAGATGGAATGCATGTATCTTGGGATTCCCGATAAGTCTAATGCATGCAAATATAAAAACATGAATATACTCATAATTCAAATCCACAATCATGTTATGTAATTATACATTTCATCTAATCAAAAATTAGCTTACTTGAAATTTGCTTGATCAAACGAAGCGATTTACTTGAATTGCACGACCAACATATATTTTCAAAAAATATATATTTTGAGAATTTCTTGTTTAGGGGAATAGTGAAACCACCTATATTCAGAAAAATCCAAAACCAATGATTCATGGTGGGCTTTTTGGGTTTCCATGACCATTTAAAACCTCGATCCAATCAATACATGATTAACACACGAATGCACACTTAAATCAACCCAAGCAGTGTGGGCTTGATCCGCGAGTACACTCCATTTTGGTTTCCAAAAAATTATATCAATTCAGGTCCCAGTTTGGAGTTGATGGGCTTCCACCTAAGCTCCCATTCATTGCATACTGTGTGTAGCGCTTAAAATGGGAATAAAAGCTGGTAGGGAAGCCTCTGCTCTCGGGAGTTGAGAAAACTCACTAAAATCCAGGTACCCCTTGTGAAGCCCTCTCAGCGATATAGTAGTTCTTCCTCTTGTCCAGAGGAAGCTGACCCGGTGGGATAGCCAGTGTTACAGAGAGAAGTGTTCTCTGCCAAGAATCTGGCTGAACTATGTCTACAATTTTTCTGTTTTGCTCTTTTATTGTTGGAGAAGATGAGTCATGTTCACTAATTGTCATTTGTAACTTAACTTTTCCAAAAATGACCTTTATGTCTACTCTTTCTCGGTTTTGGCGTTAGAGAACACATCACCGGCGTCATTTCGTGAAACTCTCTGCTCATACCACTTTTGACACATGGTACATGTCATATGTGACTTTAGTCGCATCGAAAATCGTTTTCGGCACGAAACACGATGCCACCTCTCGAAAACGTCTTGACTTCGTATCTGGTGACGTGAAATTTTACGTGCTAGCTAGATTTCGCTTGAGACGATTCAAGCGGTGAAGTCGTTTCATCGTCCTAGATCTAGAATAAATTTGATATTTTTACTTAGAAATAACAATTTTGTAACGAAGTCGTTTGCCCTTTTCCATAAATTGGAATTTCGGGTCTTCTGACGGCGGTGTGATATGCGTGACATTAGCGACTGATGTCCGCGATGGTATTGCGACGCCGACTTCTCTGCACGTACAAAAGTCGCTGACGAAATGTTGCGACATCAAACACTCTACCCCTGCGCTCGATGTAGCGACAATATCAAGCATCAACGCTTTGTTTGTCCGATGTCGCGACTTCCCTATCTGTGTCACCGACCTTTGCTTGGCGATGTCGGCGACGCCGGAACACTACTATCGATGTCCGCGATAATGTTCTGCGACATGAGGCACCGCCACGACCTGTCCGCGACGCCGGGCATTACGCTATCGTGTCGACATCGAACCTCTATTCGATGTCGTGACAGTAATCATGACATCCAGTGGAGACTAACCAATGACCTTTTATTTTCTTCTCTTTTGTTTAGCCTTTTTGCCTTGGCATAGAAGGATTTACAAACAACTTGTATAATATATAATCATGACCCATTCGGGCCCAATATACAATGATCGTAGGGTCCATTTAGCAAATAAAATTAGCCCTATCGAGGGCTCACATTTATCCATACTAAAAAAATATACAAGGTTATATCATAATAGTCCTTAAGATTTTAAATACAATACTCTTATACAATATATATGAAAATTGATTTGTTCTAACATATTTTACAAAATAACTATCAAAGCCACAATCCAACTTTCTTCATAATTGCGGCCTCGAATGAGCACCGTCCTTCGATGTCTGTCTTGGACCTGAAATGTTTCCTATATAGAGTGAGTCATGCCTAGTAGAGAAAACTCCTACAAGGGCTACTCCCCACCTAAGTGTACATGCAATGGTCATGTTCACAAGTTACACTCACATTCCACACAAAATGTAATTTCCTATCATGGAATCCACCACATTGTGCTGCATGAAATGAGTTGAGACTTCGAACATGTACCGTACCTCGAGCCCTTCTTACATTTCCCGTCCTTTGAGTCTTATCGGCTCTTATCACACCATGCAATAGATGCATGATAAAATCCGCCGTATATAGACTACATCCAATGATCATTTTCAAAAACAAATTCATTTGTTTTCAAACCCAATATTACAGTGTTTTACACCTCAATGATCATTTGAATATAAAACTCATGTGTCTTATTGTGGGTAGCGAATTTTTGGTGTCACACCTCAAGCCTCGCACACCTAGACACTTGGCACGACTACTCACCATTAGAGTATGTCTAACTAAAAATTAACGGGTCTTTCACACGAGGGGTGTCCATCCACACTTGCTATTACTCGACCTGAGTTTTCTTTACCACATTATTCAATGGGTGTGACTTTGTTGGACTTCCTCCCACTTGGCCAAGGCCACGCTGCGTCAAACGCTGACCTTGATGTTGATTTCTGACCATGTGCCACACCCATGAAATCTGTTATCTCGTGCATATGCTATGCAATGTGCCCTTGCATGTCAATACTATGCCACATAAGTGATGAATGCCTTATGGACAATACAAACCATACATTTTACCATGTATCATGGAAAATTATATCTATAACATATAGCTTCCAAATAAACATTCATTTCATTTGCTAATATATTAAAACACATATATCAACAAGAACAACCATACATGTTATCACAAAGTCAAGTAATAACACCTTAAAACAATCCACAATTTCAGACCTCAAAGGCTGGCCATAATAGACCCTTGAGCAAGGCCTGAAATTAGTCCCAAAAGCAGTAGTGAGGTGGTCTTAGTTCGGACGCAAACGAATCCCCATTTAGGCCATAAACAGCTGAGAAACTGAGACACTGAAACGGCTTGGATCAACGGTCGGGAGGCAAAGCCCAGAGCTATGAAAATCGATCATAAACTGTCTAAAAATAGTCCAAACAACCCTTAAAATCAACCCCACTATGACGCCCCAATTCCGGGGGTGAGGGTACACAGACACTCTTGATCGACTCTATCGTGATAGAAAATTCTTTTGTTGCGACCAGACAACATGAGGTGGTCTGATTGCAACGAAACTATATGACATAGCCTTTCTATCATGACGAGTCCTATCACGCTTTGCCAGCAGCTCTGGTACCGCAGCGAATCCTTATCGAGCGCACTCTTTCACCGTATTGCCCGTTTGGCCTTTGTCGCGACATGAAACCACAAGTCGAGATTCTCTGTCATGAAAACTTCTTTGTCCGCGATAGAAAACTTTGAAAAAGTGCGATCGTGACATAGAATTTGTGGCGACCGAACTCCTGTCGCACCTCACGTCGCGACACACTTGTGTCGGCGACCTGAGGCCTCCGACCTTAACCACACTTTCGATGGCGACGGGACCCCGAGTGCTCTGTAGTGATGAAAATCTCTTATCGCGACCCGAGTCACCCAAACATGCCCAGGAACCTGTCCGACACGAAATTCGTGTGCGCGACATAGAGCTAGAAGGCTCTGTGCGTGCTAGACTTACGTCGCAGTCGGTCGCGCGAACGCGCTGCTGTGGCGCATCCGGGCCATGTCGTGTGCGTGCGGGACGGTTGCGACGGAAACCTGGCAGCCGGCGACCGCAGCAGAATACCCTCTCGTGATAGAATTTCTCTGTCACGACAAAAGACCCAAAATGGGCAGTAACCCTTCTTGGTCCTTTTGCACCTCTAGTTTCCCTTTTTCCTTCTTCATTTCCTTTCCAAAACACCATAATTTCAATGTAATTTAGTCTATTTATTACAAAAACAACAGGAAGCCTAGAAAACTTGCCAAATTGTATTAATCATCGCAGCAGTTTAGTACAATTACAAAAATTGGGTTTTCTACACAAATTTAGAGAGAAATACAAAACAAGGCCAAATCTGGCCTTTCCTTCACCTGAAAATGTCTCGGATCGTTTTGTTCCCTAGTGTACCTTTAGTGTCAAAAATATTTCCCATATTTGGGTGACGATGCGGTGGTTGAATTCCTACAAGGGTTACTCCCCCACCTAAATATTGCATGCAATGGCACACAACAATCGTGCATTCTATACCGTCTGACTTACACATGGAATGATTTTTACTAACATGCATGAGATGAGACTCCTCATCTTTATACCCGAGTCCCGACCAGAACTCCCTCACATCTGAAACAGTGTGAAAACCGGTCATTGGTGTTTCACTTGATGACTCGCTCGATGGACCGACACTAATACTCATTTGAATTATCATCAAATTTCGTGTGTTTATTTATGGGCTCGTCTTTCGAGGAGTCTAACCACGCGGGATCATCGTCGCCTTCCCGACATTTTTTATGGGCTTTCCGCACATGTGATCATGTCCCCAACTACGTATAAATTTGGGTCTTTACCACTGGGGGTGATCTTTGACTTGCTATGCCTAACACACGTGTTTTTTTTTTTTTCGTTTTTGTATACCATCGTAGGTCTCGATTGGACCTTTGGCCTTTTTGAGCTCACCACGAATCCACACGAATGGTGAGTGCTTGGATTTTATCCACCCACACCAGGCTACGACACGATGTGATGTGCATATGAATGCGATCATGCGATTCATATATATAACTCATGAACAATTATATTTTCATGTCATTTTAAACAATCATGTTAACACATCAATTGAGCATACATTAACAACATCATTTTTCACACAACAAATCATGGTATTCATTTCACAATAACACACTGAACTGTGCGCATGAATAGTTTGAAACAAATCAGTTTCATAATTCAACCCCGGACTGTTCGAAAATAGTCCTAGAGTTTCGATTTGCAGGGTGTCGAAGCTACCCGAATTTCGGACCATGGAGCGTCGAGGTGAATCGAAAATCCGACGTCGGTCGAACCATTTGGGATGTTTGGAACACCGACCATTTATAGCCCCGAAACCACTAAAACCATTTTGTATGGCTTTAAGCAATTAAACCAAGTAGGAAAGGCCTTTTAGACTTTGTCGAAACTCTTAGTTTATGTTCTCTACTTAAAGCTCTCGCCGCGAGGAAGCACTTTCACTCTTGCTCGACGGCTTAGGCGGTCGATCACGGAAATTTGAGAGAAGGTGGGTTTCACTCTCTTATTTCTTCTCTCTCTTTCTCTTTCTTTTCCCCCTCTCTTTCCTCTCCACCGGTTTGGTATAAGATGGGCCAAGTGTGGTGTCTCTTTGCTACATGTCGCCTCTTTATTGGGCTGCTTGGATTGCCCTTATCTCCTTATCGAACTTTTGGATTTTCCTCTCTTAACTTGTGACACATGGCCACCCGGCTTGGACATTGGTTTGACTAGCTTTCCTTGGCTTTCACGTGGCTCACATATGAGCCGCTCCCGAAGCAGTTCAAGTGTCTTTCATTGGCTCTCGATCACGCCAGCAGAAAATTTCGTATCACCGAGAAATTGATGAAGTCGGCAAGGGTAGCTAGATTTCGTGAGACGGTTCCAACGATGAAATCCGTCTTGTCATAGAGATCCTAGAAAAAATTATGGATTTTCAAAGTGCGCTACCACTTTACCGAGAAAAATTGAATTTTTCGGGTTTAATTTGGTTAGAGAAATTTGAGCAAGCTTGACCTTGAATGGTTAAGTAGAAATTAACCATAGTATGAAGAATCCCTACCTCTTAGAGCGTAGAAGAATTGGTGGAAAGCCTCAAGAACACATCCCAAGCCCACGCCTTTGATTTCCCCCAAATCTCCCTTTTTTTTATTTTCGATGCAATCCTGCAATTTTGGTACGTACGTGTAGCCCTTGTCAAGTAGATAAACTTTAACTCTTGGCTTGGCGAATTCCAACCAACGGAACTCCGTAGATCCCGAGAAAAGAAACCTTGGATCTCTTGTTACTCATTTCTCTATAAGTGAATTGACCTACGGAAAATGCGATTTTGGGGTTCATTTTGTGCAGGTGCCTCAAAATTCTTGAAAATCAAAATATCTCGAAATTGTGAAATTTGCCGGAATGCTTAGATTTTTGCGAGACAAATTCAATAGTGTGGTTCGTTTCATCATTTTCGATCTAGAAAAATCTCAAGTCTACTTGACACGTGCATTCTGAAATTTGCGGGTTTTACGAAATTTACGGGTTTTACATTATCGGACTTGGGGTTTAAAACATTGATTTCAAAATCTCATAAAACCTAGGACTTCAAATCAAGGGTTGGAGAAGAAGAGTTCGAAAGGTAAGACTTTTATTTGATTAATTTATGTATTTATTTTTCTAAATTCGAAAATTTATTTATTTTTATTGATTTTGAATAGAATCACGAAGAAACGTTATTTAGTTTGAATTTGAATAGGTTTATATTTTTAGTTCCATTAGATGATTACGAGATAGTTTAGATGGTTTGTTTTCTTTTACGAAATTTCAAAATAAATCTGCGTTTTTACTATCTATGTTTTAGAAAAATATTTGAGGGTTAAATGGTTGTAAGTTTGTTCTTCCATGAAATATGAAATATGAAATATCTAAGAATTAAAAAAAATTAGAAAAAAACCTAAATTAAGGTTTCTTTGTGCGAAAAGAAAAAGGAAGAAAAAAAAGAGTTTTGAATTTATGTATAGATCACCCTTTGAAGAAGAGAAAAAAAAAATCAAAATAGGTAGATTGGAACATATCTTAGATTGAAAAGGTGAAAGTAGGTAAAGGCATGATTGGATGAAAAAAAGGAAGAAAAAAAAAGAATTGTGGAGATGGTGATGTCTTATGTGTATTTTAGGAGTAGTTTGAAAAGTCAAAAGTGTTGGTTGTTGGGTTTTAAGAACAAAAAAAAATGAAAAATGATAATTGTAGGATGATGTATGTAACTTAAGTAGGTTGAAAAGTCAAAATAATATTGTCATGATTTGGTATATGCAGTGAAAAGACAAAGAGAGCATTTATAGGGAAAAGATGGGGGGACATACCCAAAAAAAGACAAATGGGCATGGTAGAAAAGCCAAGCGGACACATAGTTATGGTTACTATCATTAAATATTAAAAATTAGGGGCTAAGAACCTTCATAAGTATGTCTTGTAGCTAGATACCTTGTGCTTAGAAAATTTTGGTTATATGTTCTTTTTAAAAAATAAAAATAAAGTAATTTAAGATATCCAATTTGGTTTTTGAAAAAAAAAAAAACAAATATTTGAGGATAATTTTGAAAAGAAATAATAATAAACAAATATGATACATTTAGAAAAGGATAAATTTATATATATATATATATATATATATATATATATATATATATATATATATATATATATATATATATATATATATATATATATATATTAAATAAGTATTTGAGGGTATATATATTTTGGCAAGTAGATATTTTATTAAGATTTGAGAATTTATTTGAGTAAGGAATGTGATTAAGGTAATTAATGAGCAATTATAGAATGAAAAATATGTTAATAGTACTTGTTGTTATGTATGATAATTGTTAGGATATAAGATTGAGATGATTGTTGGATAATAATATAGTTTACAAAATATTATTAATACTATTTCTTTCTAGTAAAAGATTTAGTTCAGATTAAGTGTACAACAAAATAATACATAAATAAATTATTGAAATAAGATCTGAAAGGAATATGAGTTTCCTAAAAGTTTGAAAAAACTACCTACTTTAAATAATTATCATTTGAAAAGTTGTCAATACGTTTGAGATGAATAATAAAATCATGTTGATAAAATACACTTTAGAAAACACAAATTTAATAAAATATTTAGAAACCACTTAACTTTTATAATTTGGATTAGAAAGTTAAAAATAACACCAATGCTTAAAATATCAAAATAGGAAAGTTTTAGGATCCCCAAACTTATAATTTTAGATAAATAGTTAACGATATAGTTTCTTACTTATTATGTTAGGAAATACTTTCATGAGGTTAAATTCTTCAATTAGTCATTTCAGGCTTTTGAATACTTCTTTGAGGTAAGAGATATTAATACAAATTTTGCAAAAAAGAAAATAATTTTACACATTTTATGTAAGAATATTTATATAGTTTTTTGAGAAAAATCATTTATTTGTCTTTTATGAAGAAAAGTTTTTATTTTTTTTTATTCCTTTGATTGCTTATGGATCAAATAGTGATTTTGCATCAAAATATTTAGATATTTGTTTTGTTTTGAAATGGAAATTTATTGGGAGATATTATGTTTTGTGAAGTGAATTTTGAAATTATGTTTTATACGTTGATTAGTTCGGTCCTATTAACGAGAATAATAGTTGACACTATTCGACCCCTTGTCAATGAGAATAATAGTTGACATTTACATTTCTTGGTGGATTATGTAATTGATTTGGACCATAGTTTCAGGGTTTGATTTAGAGGGTTATTAGTAATAGTAGCGTTTGATTTTATCTACATGTGGGTAATTGCAACTAGTCACTCATTTGAAAGTTTACATGGATGGACCTTATTTGATATTTGTTAGGGCAAGGAAAAATGTATTTGAAATATATTTGACTTTGGGATTGCCTATGAAAATGTTCTATTCAGAATTTAATATGAAATTGTTTTGATCATATTTGATATAAAATTGAGTTAAGTAGATTTGAGAATGTTTGATGGAAAATTTGAATGCCTTACCATATTTGGTCTGAGTTTTGTGGAAAAGAAAAAGCATATCCTATTTGTTATATGATTTGAAAATTTTTAATCCATGAAATTGTCTTAGTATTTCTTATTGAGCTTATAGCTTACTCCTATTCGTTGATAACTTTGTAGGCCTTTAGTTTCCGTGACGAGTGATGGCTAGGTTAGGGATTTGTCATTATTAGGATTTTGATTTTGGAATCCGTTATGGACTTTGTTTAGCTAATGAGTTTATGTTTATTTGGATTTTTTTTAGTTTTCAGAGTGGTTTGAAAGTGTATAGATAATTATCTTGAACGTTTATGTTAAATCATATATGAATGTTGAGATTTAGAATTTTTTGTTAGTATGGAATTTTGAATATGAGTGTAACACCCCGTCAGAGAGTGTCTGATGCAATCTTTATGTAAGTGTATAAAACACTAAATGTCACATAGTAGTATTTTGGGGCTAAAATAGGAAATGATGGAAATGATAATTTATGGTATGAGCATAAGAATTTATAATAGTCATTAAGCGAAAGGATATGGAAATCATAATCAAGTTAAGTAAGACCCTGATACAAAATAAATAAGTTACAATTGCAAAATTAAAGTGTTGAGGTTATTTACCAGTAAAGGAAAGGTTAAAATATAATAATAGGAGAAAATAAAAGCCCCGAAAGTCATTTGGTCTCAAAATTTGCCCTAGCAAACCCATAGGAGAGAAAGGAAAAGGGAGAAAAGGAGAGAAAGAAAGGAAAAGAAAGGGAAGAAAATGGTGGAGCAAGGTGGGAGATGTGATTTTTCTCCTTCAAGCTTTAAAGTGCTCTACAAGTGGTAGCAAGGAGAAGGCAAGAAAGGAAACCAAGAACAAGTAAGTTTTTTAATGGTGGGAAAGTTAGGGTTTGATGTTTTTCATGTCTAATGTCTTGAATGAAATAGAAGAAAATGAAAATGACATCTTCAAAGAAAATGAAAGATGTCTTAGGTTTCAATTATAATTGAAAACCCTTTTATTACTTTGTCTTGATGTAATAACCTAATCCTATCAAACAAAAATTCTTCAAAATCTTTTCAAGTGACAGAAAATCCCAGAGAGCATGATTACAAGGAGATGAAGCAACAAGTTGATGTTGAGAAGATGAATGAAAAGGAGAAGGGTAGTGTTGAAATTAATCAAGAAGAGATGAAGGTGGATAACAAAGAAAAGAAAAAAAAGCAAGATGGGGTTGATCCTGGAAGAGTCACTTTTCCCGATAATCCTCCCATTTACACTCCACCCTTACCATTCCGTCAAAGATTTAGAAAAGCCAAGCTCAATGAACCATTTGCCAAATTTCTCAACATCTTCAAGAAATTGGAAGTTAACATACCATTTGAAGTTGCCCTTGCTCAAATGTCGAACTATGTGAAATTTATGAAAGAGATCACGAGTAATAAGAAGAAACTGGATTTAGTTGGGACAATCAGTCTAACATAGAATTGTAGTGCCATTATTAAGAGAAAACTTCCCAGAAAGCTAAGAGATCCTGGTAGTTTCACCATTCCATGTGTAATTGGTGAACACACTTTTAAGAAAGCTTTGTGTGGCTTGGGGACCGTCTGACCAAATCTTATGTCGTTATCTGTGGTGAAGAGTTAAATCTAGGTGAACCTACTCCCTAAGATTATCTATTTAAAATGATTCGTTGTTATTTGACTTACCTGAGTATAATTGAAAATGTTATTGTTAAGTAGATAAATTCATTTTCCCAGTTGATTTTGTTGTCCTAGACACGGAGGAGGACAAAGAGGCACCTTTGATCTTGGGAAGACCATTTTTAGCAACTAGACAAGCTTTAATAGAAGTGAAAAATGGAGAATTAACTCTAAGAGTGGGTGATGATCAAGTCAAGTTTAATTTGTATCATAGTTTGAAATTGGTTAGTGATGATAAAGCCACATGTATGAGAATTGATTCATTGATACCTTCAAGAGATGGGTTGAAGCATGAGTGTATGGGTAGAGATCCGCTTGAAGAGTGTTTAATTCGTTCACTCTCCATTGAAAAATTGAAAAATGAACAAGTAGCTTCTAATCCAGCTTTAGATGAAAATATTTTGACCCTTGAGGAAAGTGAAGAAGAGGTAATTGTGGAGGAAGAGCCTATAACTCTAGATGGATTAGTGTTGAAAGAGCTTCCTACGCATCTTCGCTATGCATTTTTGGGTGAAAATAGTATTAAACCAATGATAATCTCAACTTCTTTGAATGATGAGATGGAGAAGGAGCTCTTTCTTGTATTGAAGAGATATTGGAGCTTTTATAAGACCCGAGAAATTCCAATTTCTTAAAAAATAGCAAAATTGTAATTTCGGTTACGAAATTGTAAATTCGGTTAAAAATCCGAAATTTATTTTCTAAATATCGGATGATGAAATGGATTTCACCGTTGGAATCGTCTAGCAAAATCTAGCTAGCACGTCGAATTTCGAGATAGTTGGAGTTGGCACGTTTTTCAAGGCATCGCGTTTCGAGTGCCGTAAAACGATATTCGATATGACAAAAGTCACATATAACACTTACTTATGTGCCATGAGTATGAGTAGAAATGATGACAATGGACCAGTAGAAGTAGTCTTAGAGATGTCAAAACTAGGAAAGAAGGACATAGTTGGTATTAATGGAAAAGTTTAAATTACACTAAAGACAAAAGTGAATAATTAATAGGTCTCCTACATTGAAAAGGAAAAAGGAAGCGTGGTGAAGGAAAAGGAAGAAATATGACGGAGGTTAGATATTTTGGTTTTAGAGAGTCTTCCTTTACTCTCTAGGATTATGGGAATCAAGTCAGTCGGCGATCTTCGAATGAAGGAAAGTTGCTCTATGCGGAGAGGGCTTCACGTGGGTACCGGATTTAGGGAGTTTCCTCAAACTCCAAGAGGTAGGGGTTTCTCTCTACTTGAGTTTTATTCTTTGTTTAAGAGCTATGTTAATGTTTGAGTTGAATGAAGCCGTAAAGGGGTCGTTTGATCGGACCCAAATCTTGGGACCGAATTGTTATAATTTTTGGAGCCATTTTTATAGTTCACGGACTATGTGCGTGGATTGTGTGGGCTGTTTATGTCATGATTTATGCATTAAATCATGTTGTGATGTGTATGAGGCCGGAATGGCCATGAATTTCGGGTTTCACTAAGTGAATCGACGATTGGTGATTTTTCGAGAATAGTAACCGAGGGTTTCACTATTCCCAGGAATAGTGTTCACAAAATATTTTATGTGAAAATGTGCTTGGTCGAGTAATTCAAGTTGAATCGCTCGTGTTTGATTATTATACCACGTGAGCTAATTTTGATGTATGGAAATGTTGAATTACATAACATGATTGTGTGATTTAAATTTATGTGAATATATGCATGTTTATATTTGCATGTGTTATAAATTCAGATTGGCATCATGCATTTCCATATGCATTAGGGCGTCTAGGGCGATGGGAGTGAGTGCATGAGGTAATTCAGAATGGTTTAGAGGAACATACAAAATAAAAATGATCGGAGAAGTAGTCCATACTAAAAATATCAATCGTCGACGACCCAGTTGATATCATCGAATTAGTCACATGTCGTCGGTCGGCCCAATTGATATACACATCGGAGGTTGTCCTGAGCAAATAAAAGATAAGGTTCTCATACGTGAAGCAGGCGAGGTGTGAGGGAGTAGGGGAGGACTCGGGATATGAGAGGATAAGTTAGACATTCAAGTAGGATCATGCATTTTCTTGAATGTGTGTTTATTTTGGAGCATTGCATATGCACTTAGGTGGAGAGTAGCCCATTTAGGGTGATTCCACTCTTTTGAGCGTGCTTCGCCTGTCGGGGAATATATTTTTCGGTGCGAGGGGGTGCACGAGGAGTGGCTCATCTGGGGCGAGTTTGTGAAGAAAGCTAGTTGGGTGGCTTTGATGATTTTAAACATGTATTAGAACTCTATAAGTTTGATGTATGTTGTATAAGAGTAATTTATTAACTCTTGTAACTATGGTAGATAGTTGGTATATTGATGGGTATTGGTTTGTGGGCCCAAGAGGCCGTTTTTATTCATATGTGTATCATGTGATTGATGTTGGGACAGGTGATGTATCTGGATAGAGCTCTCCGTACAAAGGAGACTTTGCCCGATTTTCGTGAGTGCCGGTAGGTTACCCGCATCCACTAGTATTCCGCGGGTTGACGGGTAGTCAACGGACACCCCGGATTTGGGGCGTCACAGCTTTTGCATGGTATATTGATGACATTAATGGAATTAGCCCTTCGACGTGCATGCATAAAATTCTCATGGAAGATGATGTAAAACCCATTGTTGAGCACCCGATGGAGATTGAACCCTACCGATTGAAAGAAGTGGTGGCTTGAGGTTCTTAAGTGGTTGAATCTTGGGTTTCATAAATGCAATTTATGATAGTACATGGGTGAGCCCCGTCCAAGTTGTTCCTAAGAAGGGAGGTATGGCGATATTGAGAAATAAAAAAGGAGAACTTATTCCTACACAAAAACTATCATGGGATGGATAGTATGTATTGATTATCGTAAGCTTAATAAAGCTATGAGGAAAGACCATTTCCCACTACCCTTTATAGATCAAATGCTTGATAGGCTAGCAGCCCACTCATACTATTGCTTTTTGGATGGTTATTCGGGGTACAATCAAATCATAATTAACTCCAAAGATCAAGAGAAAATGACATTCACCTGCCCTTATAGAACTAATGCCTTTAGAAGAATGTCGTTTGGTCTTTGTAATCTTGTAGATCCACCTTTCAAAGGTGTATGATGGCCATATTTGTTGATCTGGTTGAAGATGTTATGGAAGTTTTTATGGATGATTTTTCGGTACTCGAGACTTCATTTGCTCATGGTCTCAACAATTTGAACATTGTGCTAGAAAGATGTCAAGCTAAAAATCTTGTACTAAATTGGGAGAAGTGCCATTTTATGGTACGTGAGGGCATTGTACTAGGTCATCGGGTATCCAAAGAGGACTTAGAGGTTGATAAAGAAAAATTTTCAGCAATAGAAAATCTTGTTCCTCCAATGAATGTGAAGGGAGTGAGGGGTTTTCTTGGCCATGCGGGTTTCTACAGGCGACTTATTAGAGATTTTTCTAAAATTGAAAGACCTTTATGTCGACTGCTTGAGAAATATACATCGTTTGTGTTTGATCATGCTTTCGCGGGGCTTTGTAGATATAAAAAGAACTCATTTATTTGTCATGAGTGCGGTTAAAGTCTTCCATTTAGGGTGCTTGTGGCCCAGCAACTTTGCTATTGGATCGGTTTGAGACAATGTCATGAGAAGATATTTCTGGTTATTTACTATGAGTCATACTTTGAGCAGCTTGGTAATTCTTGCAGTTGTGTTATATTATTGGTTCTAAAGTCATTGTTTACACGGATCATGCAACTCTTTGGTACTTAATGCAAAACAAGGATACCAAACCTCGACTTATTCGATGGGTATTACACCTTAAAGAGCTTGATTTAGAGATCCGAGATATACGGGGAATGGAAAATGTTGAAGCTGATCATCTCTCCCGTTTTGAAAAAGGTAATGGCATTGAAGAATCTATTGAGATTGATGAATATTTCCCTAATGAACAAATGTTGATAGTTGATGCCTCACTGCCATGGTATGCTGACATAGTTAATTATATTGCTTGTAATGTTTTACCACCGCAATTGAATTCAAGGCAAAAGAAGAAGTTTCTCCATTATATGAAGTGCTACCAATGGGATGACCCTTTGTTGTTTCGTAGATGTCGTCGAGTTATCTGAGAGATGCATTCCAAGGTTAGGCATGATGGTATTCTTACATTGTCATTTCTCCGCAGTATGGAGGTCATATAGGACCCTTGAAAACATCTCGGAAGATTTTAGATTCCAGTTTTACTAGCTGCACTTTTCTGAAATTTGTTTTGAATATGGTAGAAGTGTTATTGAGAGGATTGGGAGTGGCATATCGATTGGAGTTGCCATCGACCTCGATACATTCACGATGTTTTCCATGTTTCTATGCTCATGAATTACATCACGGATGCCATGTATTGGCGAGCAACCGGTGGAAATCTGAGGGAAAAATTTGACATACGAAGAGGAACAGTCTGGTCACTCGACAGCCGAGGCAAGTTCTGCTCCATGAGACTATTCATTGGTGAAGGTATTGTGGAAGAGTTATACGAGTAAGAGGAAGCTACATGGGAGCATAGGAGCGGATGAAGAGGTATTGCCCCCGTCTCTTTGATGCAGTGAATGTTTTTAATTTTGAGGACGAAATTTTTATAAGGAGGGTGAGACCCTGACCTTGTGGAATGTTATAATGATATTTGTTGAAGCTGATTAGAGGTCCGATGATAGAAGCGAGGGTAGATTAGAATTTAGAACACTGGGACATCATTTGGGCATAAAGTGGAATTTTAATTTTCATAGGATGCCCCTAAGGAATAGTAATTTTTCTTGTATATTCCCGGATGGAGGAGATGCAAAGGAATTTTAAAAAAAATTCAATTCCTATGACTTTGAACTGATATTTAGAAAAGAATTGGAGATTTAAGTGAATAGTGATTTCCAGACTTAAATTTGAAGCCTGCGTTGAAATTTTTCGGAAATTGGGCCAAAAATATGAAAATGTCTGGAATTAATCATAGAGTCTAACAAAACTGAAACGGAGTGAAACGGAGTCCGTTTGGATAGTTTCCAGGGGATCCGAACGTAATTCGGATAATAATACGCTATTGTCCGGATTTCCAATTTTAATGATTTTAAATCCGATTTCGGTGATTTCAGAGCCTGGAATCCACTGTGAAGGATTAATTAGAATATTTCATGGTCAATGTGAAGTTTAGACGACCATAGAATATTTTTGACTTTTAATCGGTATAAAAGCAGTATAAGATGAAACTGAGATAAAAGCAGCTATAAGGGAGATATTTTATTGTGAGGCAATCCAGGCCTTTCTTAATGGCTAAGTTATGATTAAAATATCATGAGAATGAACCAATGAAATTCTTGGGTACAAGATCCAATCAAAAATTTTTTAAGGGCTAAGTTAGGGTTAGTGACTCATGATAATGGACCAATGGGATTCTTTGGTTCAAGGGCAATTTTGGAAGTTGTGGGTCAAAAATCAAAATTTAAAGTTAAGTGTGCTCAAAGAGGACAGCACGACTATATGAGAGGAAAAGGGAGAAGAAAGAAAGAAAGGAAAGAAGAAAAAGAAAGCGGGTGACACGAGTGTGAGAGGTGAGTTTTCTCCTCCTTCAAGCTCTTAGTGATCTCAGTGGTAGCAAGAAAAGCCAAGGGAAAACTCAAGAAACAAGTAAGTTTCTAATGGTGGGAAGTTTGTATTTTTTGTTTTCATCTTAATCGCTTGATTTTCTTGTATGGATGTTAGATTTGTGGTATTTAAGGGTGAATCATGATGATTTTGATATAAAATGAGAAAGAAATGGATTAGGTTAGGGTTTGAAAAATAAAGTGAGTGATGGTTAGGGGTTTGAGTAAGTGCATTTTGTATGACATGTTGAAATTGGTTGAGTTAGTGAAATTTAGTTATAAACATTAGAATGAAAATGGAAAAACGAGAATTGAATATGGTTTGTGCATAATTCGGCGAAAATGGAAATGAGAGGTTGAGGAGTAGTTTAATGTTTCCATGTGTTTTAAGGGTGAATATTAACTCTAGAAATGCATTGGAATTGGGTTAGAAAAAGAAAAGGATTTAGATTGAGGACATGAAGGTCATTTATAAAGTAAAGGGTATTTGGTCATTTCCTTAATTACGTAATTGTGAAGTGTGGTTCAATGGGATTAAAGTGAATGTGATGTGGTTGAGGTGAAAATGAATGTGTATGGTGGGTTAAATGGAAGTTATGGTTGTGCCAGTTGTGGTTTTTCTTGAA